>CAWUFW010015627.1:0-351908 GCA_963921515.1 Calotriton arnoldi | reverse complement strand
AATTTATAATTAATTGTTAAATACTAATAGTTATTTAATTGAAAATTATTTTAGTTGTGTAATTATTGTTTTTAAAGTTCAATTTTAGGTGCGGGTTGTGAAGATTATAGGGTTAAAGGGTGGGAAGTTAATTTATTTTATTGAAATATAATTTGGTTTTTAATTAATAATATTTGTTTAATTGATAATTAATTAAATTAATTGTGCAAATATTTTTTTACATTTTAGATGTGGGGTGTGGGTTTTGGTGGGGTGCGGAGTGGTAAGTAATCAATTTTAAGCAATCAATACTTTTTTTAAAATTAATAATAATTAATTCTGTTGTGTGTTTTGTGGGGTATATTGTGGGAAGTATATTAATTATAATTAATTAATAATGAATATTTAATTAACTAAAATTAATTTGTTGATGATTATTTATATTAATAGTGTAAATAAGTTTTTTAGGTGCAAGTTGTGAGTTTTGTGGTGTTATAGGGCACTTGCACCAGGCTACCACCCAGCCTTTGTAACTGCGTATAGCCTGTGCAGGGCGCAAGTGCCGCCCACTACCTAGCACAGGGGCTAATTTATTTATTATGCTTTATTACCTTACTGAAACGGAATTGCCCCTAAAAGTTTTAATGCAACAGTACAAGGGAATGATTCTTTACGTATAATCGGCATGATTTTATTTACAATGTCATTTGTTTTCAGGTTTTACAAAACATGAAGTAAATGAAAATGTACCTTATCGGGACACTGTTTTCGTGCTCCACTGCCTGCTCCCCTGCCCTCATCAGCATAATGGTCGCATGTGCATGTTTGGCATACTGTTTGTGTTGGAGCACGCTAACCACCACACCGTACCATACCTCTGCTCTCACAGATAGCGATCTTCCACTCAGCGACTCTAAAACTCCCCCCACAATTGTTTAAAAAATGACTCTGAGCCTGCCTAACAACTAATTAGACTGTGGGGCAGATTTACAAGAAACTGACGGATCTGTAGAGATGCGTCAGTTTCCCTGCGCCAGCCTGTGATAGCCTTGCGCCACCATGGATTGACAATACGGCGCACCATGGCGCAAAGATTGACAGATGCGTCATAAATTCTGTTGCATCTGTTAGCACAAAAGTCACGCATTGCTGGAGTCGTGTCGCAAGCACAACGCAACTCCAGCAATGCATGGTGAGGCCTATACTGATCATACTGCATCACTCCTTATGCCTGCTTCAAGCAGGCATAAGGTTTTGACGCAATGGCATCCTAGAAGTGGTGCAGTGAAATCTTTTGGATTTCACTGCATCACTTCTACAAGGCTTTCCTATGTGGGAACGCCCACCCTGCATACATTATACCTGACTCAGGTATAATGTGATGCAGGGCTTTACAACGTGATGCATCTCCCTAGATGCGTCACGTTGTACATTAGCCGCAACGTGGCGCATTGTTTACACCGCCACTGCATCACAAAAAGTGATGCAATGGCGGCACAAAAGTGACTCAAGGGGCTTATAAATCTGCCCCTGTGTGCATAATATAGATGCCATGGAAGTGTATTAGCTGTGGAATTAATTTAGGCATTTCATACACTAGACCGCAACTGTGCAAATTTAGTGATGCTCAGGGCAAAGATAGGCACGGGCTGGTAAACTCTGCTCCGCCAGCAAATGGCAGAGTTTTTGCCAAACTCTGTGCTCCAAACGTAGTGCGGAGTGCCAAAACTATGCAAACTCCACCGGCAGAGCGGTGTTTTACGCCCACCCCTTATTCCGACCAGGGTCTGGGGTTTAGCTCTCGGGCTTACAAAGAGGCCATGGGAAGTTTGGATGTGGCTTGCAGTACTCCTCCCCTATCATCCTGAGGGAAATTTGGTAATCAAGACGAAAAACTGTGACTTAAACTTAAAGCAGTCTTTCACAGCAAGGGTACTAGACTCAGGTTGCAGTTTGGTCCATCGCCTATATGGGGTCCAGAGGGCACTTAATAATTTGTCAAGAACATCCTTGGGTGGTCAGACTCTGTATGAAATTCTGTTAGGGGTAAGAATGTGGGTTCCAGAACTCGATAATTTCAGCACAGTGGTGGCAGACACACCATTTGACATCAATGAACGTTTGGCTGTTTTACAGGAATGTAATGAATTTTGGAACGAACAAAGCAACGTCCAAGTGAAACGCACCACCATTGGGGAAGTGAAAGTTGTCCCGGCAAGGCCCGGCTGGGTCTGGAAATTTGGGGACCTAGTCAGGAAAAGATTTGTGGACAAGAAACAGTTTGGGCCATCCTACAGAGCGCCTGTACCTGTCCTGGCTGTCGAAGGTACCAGAACTGTACTTCTTCTGCCCCCTGCTGGTCGACGAGACAAAAGGTTTGTCTCCTTTGATCTGATCAAACACCTTGAGACCCTCAAGGGTGAGTAGTCGTGCTATACAAACCTTGATTGATTGATTGATCAAACCACATTATGTGGCTTATTCTAAACAGTAGGCCACGTGAACTCCTGGGTAGCCACCGCTCTCCACTCGCTACCACTCAGAAGGTTCAGATTGAAGCTTTGATAACTAAAGAAGATTCCTCTCTTCAACAAGAAAGAGTTAACAACAATGATGTTCTACTTCTCCCTGTACAGTCAACTGGTACAGAAACACGAATCTCAATAAGAAAACTTGATAACAATAAGATCTACGTCACTATGCCATTGATTGAGTCATCTCCCAGTTCTACAAAACCTGCTGAGCTGCCAAAAATAGACCAAATGGCGTCTGGCTACTTCGTGGACTATGATGACTTATCATCAGATTCAACAGTACCTGAGACACCGCTGTAGCCGCCTTTACCCTTCAAGCTACAAGTACATGCTCTCTATCTTTGGCTGAAAAAGACATAGGGGCACATGCATTAATCTATTTTGCAATCACAAACAGTGCGATTCACAAAAATCGGCCGTTTGCGATCGCAAATTGGCCTTTTCTAATGAATGCAAGTTTTTTCAATTCGCAATTTAGGTAATCACGATTCCCTAAATTGCGAATGCAAATAGGGAATCGCAATTTGAGATTCCCAAATGCACATGCAAGAAGCATTTCCTAAATGCGAACTGTGCATTTAGGAAATGCTAATTACCATCAACTACAAGATGATGGTAACCATGTGCATACTTTGAAAAATGCACAAAACTGCATTTTTCAAAGTGCCATGTGGTGCGGGCATGTGCGTGCCTTACATGTGCATCTTTTTTGTTAGGGGCACCTCAGGGTCACTTAGGCCATCTGGCACCCTTGCCTTTGCATTACCTAATTTGCAATTAGGTAATCGCAATTTAGGTAATGCAAGACCATTCTCACCTATGGGCTTTGAGGCCCATAGCAAAGAATGGAGTCGCAATTGCAAATAGCGATTCCCTAATTGTGTTTGCGATTCTTAAGGAATCGCAATTAGAGAATCGCTATTTGCTGTCTGTTTTGTTGCATTGCATTTTGCGATTACTAAATACCGATTTCTAAATAATCTCTAATTGGTAATCGCCAAAATGGAACTTTCATGCATGTGCCCCGAACTTCTTTACTCCTTGGTTGCACCTTTGGATTACAATTGGATTACTATTCCTGGTCCTCTTGATTGGTTTGGTGACTGTCTGTTTCCTACTTCTAAATGGACATTATTTTCCAGAATGCTCGGCAGTACAAGCTGTGAACTTGGTATTAAAACCCCATGCATCATTGCACCGTGAACAAAGAGATCTGTTCCTGGTAATCAATACAGCGGTTCCAATTCCCGAAGGAATAGTGTGGGACAAGGTGTGGTATGATGTGTTTGGCCCTACTGAACTTTTGCAAATTCAACATTGGTTTAAAATTTCTTAAGTGATATCATCACAAATAGTGCTATTTCTGATGATTATGACATTGATACAGTGCATCATTTGCTGGAAGATCTAGAGCAATCAACTGTATTTTCTTCTGATGAATTGTATGATGGTACATCTAATTATGGTGATATGTTTTGTTATCAACATTATGGTCACCACTTTCTGCATAAAGCAAGTATCCCACATGCCATTTATATTTACACCCAATTGGAACACTGGCCAACACCACCAAAAGGTAGTTCAAAAACATTTGCACAGAAGTTTGCTTATTTTTCTGGTTTTGACACATCAGACCCAACCTCTTATTTTTACAGGCTTGCATCTACATCTGCAAAGCAAAATATGCTAACAAACACCAAGCTGATATACTCTACTTCCTTTCTTTCCGCATCTGCTTCCTTTCTTTCCCAGCTCTCTGCACAGGGTTTCAACTTTTGGAAAGACACAATAGATACAACATTTGTTTGGGGGACAAAAGACTGGCAGGTTCAGGGAACTGAGGTCTTATTTAGAGCATGTCTAATACCACATCAAATAATTTTCCTGAACAAAAATGTGCAACAAATTCCAAGTCTTGGAATAGCCATGATAAATGACACCACGTATTCCCACATTTGCATGTTTCAAAAATTGGCAACATTTTACACAATTACAATTACACACTAGATACCATGCTACGCAATGGCTCTTACAATTCAAAAGACCCCAATTGGAAAAGATTGTTGGTTTGGCCTTTAGACACTAATGGGTGTCAGTCCAGTTTCCTGGGTAAAACCAGAGGGTTTAAGATCAATAGACCTGACCAACGTGATATACAATCTGATCACTCGGGGTGGTGACATCATACACTGTTGGGAAGTTATGCCTTGATTGGCTAAAAACCTCAACACTATCTCAGGTGAAACAACACTTGTCCCTTCTGTCTGATGACCTGGATCTCAGGGATTTCTTGTTAGGTCCACGGAACCCATGTCAAAAGCGCTTCTTGTATGCCATATACAATGAATTATGGAAAGTTTCCCAACAGGAAGCTGCTGAGAGACTGCGCAAGATTGATGGGGTTCATCTGGAAAAGGCTATGGCAGTGGTTGACAATGGCATGACCATGTTATCCTCTAGGATATATTCATTGGACAACATAGTTTTGTCTGCAATTGACATAATGCAGCAAGACATATCTATTATACAGCATGGACAGTCGCAACTTCGGTTCATTGGGTTATTAAGCTGGACACTTCAAACATTACGTGCCGTGGTGTTATATTAACACCTCCAATCTGTTTTCTTCATATTATCTAACTGAAAGATGGATATTATTGGCACGGAGAGATGCAAAGTATACTATGTTGCACATTGAAAAATTAGGCCAATTACCTTTCATCGTTGCTGAGACACCATCCACAGGATTGGATAACCGATGGATATATTACCATGGGGTGCCCGCCACAGGGTGCACGATTTTCTGCAAGCACCCCTTTCTTCAATGGGAGCCTGTGTAGTCAGTCGGAACACAGGCTCCCATTGTGCAGTTAGTACATACCCACTCACTGATTCATAGGTCTGCACACACATCCACTCACTAACCCATACAGTCACTCATACACGCAGTCACTCATCAATAAAGCCACTGATATATGCACTCATACACCCATACAGACACACACACTGCCTCTCACCCATAGAGTTACTCACACACCTAGTCAGTCACCCAAAGAATATATTTATGTTTTATATTTATACATTTGTAGAGCGCCTGGTTACACCGCCGGTGTGTCCCCGCGCTAGTAGCTGAAGAAAAAAAAAAGAGATAGCGGACAGCAAGGGATGAGAGTCAGGCAGGATCGACATTCCTCCCCTAGACCTATAACAAGAGGTCTTGGGAGAGATATTGACTAACTGGTGGGAAAAGCCATGTCTTTAGCTTTCTCCGGAAGGTCGCTTCACTGGGCTCTGTTCTTATTTCAACTGGCAGTGTATTCCAGTGTTTGGCTGCCAGGAATATAAAGGAACGACCGCCCATCCTAGCCTTTTTGATTCTTGGAATCCTTACTAACGCTTTGCCTTCAGATCTTAGGTATCTGCTGGGTGTATAGGCTGCTGTCATTGATTGAAGGTATCGTGGTGCTTTATTTGCCAGAATACGGTGGCAGTAGCACATTGTCTTGAACAGTATTCTCTTTTCGACTGGTAGCCAGTGCAGTCTGGCTAGGGCTTTAGATACGGATGTTCTTTTTGGGAGATTCAGCACTAGGCGGGCTGCTGCGTTTTGTATTGATTGCAGTTCCTTATTCTTTTTTTGATGCACCTAAATATAGGACATTACCGTAGTCAATCTGAGAGGTGACCACGGCATGTACTATAGTTTTCCTGGCGTTGACAGGTAATAGGTCAAGGACTTCCTCAGGACTTTTAGAGTTCCAACACATTTACCTGTGACTTTCCGGATCTGACTCTCAAATGTCAGATTGGAGTCGAGCCAGACTCCGAGATTTTTGACTTCTGTCTTGGGAGTTGGAAGTTGGCCGAGTGTCTCAGGCCACCATGCTGACAACCAGATAGATGGCGCTTTTCCCACTATCATCACCTCCATTTTGCTGCCATTCAATTGCAGACAATGGTTAGACATCCACGCTGTTACATCCTCCATACATCGGGAAAATCGGTGGGCGGTAATTCCTGGATTTTGGGACAGTGTGATAATGAGCTGAGTGTCGTCAGCATAGGACACGATAGACACCTTGTGACCTTCCACAATAGTGGCAAGCGGACCCATGTATAAGTTAAATAACGTGGGGCTCAGGATTGAGCCCTGGGGAACTCCCTGGAACAGGGGAAAGGTTTTGGACGTATGGGCGTCTTGTTTGACCTGGAAACCTCGCAACGACAGGAAGGATGTCGTCCATTGCAGGGCCATGCCTCTCACTCCACTCATCTCTAGTCTTTGGAGGAGGAGGCCATGGGATACGGTGTCAAACGCTGTGCTGAGGTCCAGCAAGATCAGAGCAGCTGTGTGGCCTTCATCCGCGTGCTGTCTTAGGGTTTCCGTAGCCAGGAGGAGGGCTGTCTCCGTAGAATGTGCAGCTCAAAAACCTGATTGTGAGGGATGCAATATGTTATTTCTGTCCAAGTGCTTGGTCAGCTGTATGTTCACAGTTTGTTCTGCTATTTTTGCAAAAAATGGTAGCAGTGAGATAGGGCGCAGGTTCTCTAGTACTGAGTGGTGTATGTGCGTTTTTTTCCTTAAAGGGTGGACCATAGCTTGTTTCGATTCATAGGGAACTTCTCCCGATTGGAAGGAGCGGGTAATTAGTTCAGATTTGAGGGGTAGAATGCAATTCTCTCCCTGCATCAACAATTCTGGGCGAGCTGGGTCCCACTGGGATCCAGATCGTATACCATTCACTATCTTTCTCAACTCATCTGATTCTGGCGTCTTAAACTCTTCTATGGTTTCACCCTTAAATACCGTGGCCAGAGTGCAGTCGTTGCTTCTGCCCTGTTGTGCTTCCATAGGGTAAGTATCATATATCTTTGCTACTTTTGCTGCAAAAAATTCTGCGATTTTATTGCAGGATTCCTCCGTGAACTATAAGGTTCGGTTAGATTTTCAGCTGACTGCAGGGATTTTAAAATGATAAACATTTCTTTGGAAGAGTTTTTATTCTTTTCTATCTTCCCGGTATAGAACGCACTGCAAACTTCTTTAATTAATGTGTGGTATAATTTAAGTTCTGTTTTATACTCCTCCTTAGTTTTGGTGCAGTAGTTTTTACGCCATCTGCGCTCTACATGTTTGCATTTTTGTTTCGCTTTTCTTAGTGTCTCATTAAACCAAGGTGCCAATGCCTTTGCCCTCTTGGTATTAATTGTGGTCCATGGTGCTACTTTGTTCAGAGCTTCTGTTATCCATGTTCCCACTTGTTCATTAGCCACATTAATATCCTTATCCATAACCAGTACATTTTTTTTAGTGCCTGTGTGAACGTATCGATGTTAAAATTGACCCATTTCCTACGGGTAACTATCTTTTTTGAGTTTCCAACCATGGGACTCTGAGTTGGAATAAGGAAAGGGATTATGTGGTGGTCAGACCATGGGACTGGCAAGGGTATGCCAACTTCAAGATCTGTTATATTTGTAAAAATTGGGTCTAGGATGTGGCCAGCTTGGTGTGTTTGCGCACTAACCATTTGCACTAAGTTCAACATCCTGAGGTCTTTACACACGGTTAGCGCCTCAGGATTATCTATTTCATCAAAGTGTATATTCAGGTCACCTAAGGCCAGAAGTTTGTTGTGGCGTATCGCTCTGTGTATTACTCTTTCTCCCAGGCTCACTGTGAACTGAGTAGTAGGGCCGGGTGGGCGATAGATCAGAAAGCCATCTATAGTGTCCTTATCTGTTACTGAGAGAGAAAAGGAGAGCGCCTCGCAATGTTCCAGGTTAGCTTCATTTATACAACATTTCATAGGAAATTTGTAAAGTATTGCTATTCCTCCCCCTCTTTGCCCCACTCGGTTCTGTCTTGCTATCCCATAGCCCTCTGGAAGTGCGTCCAGTATGTCAGGGGTGGAGATTTCATTGAGCCATGTTTCGGTGAGAAACATAGCATCAGGCCTTTTATCCTTCAGTACTTCAGCAATCTCAAATATATGTTTAGCTAGAGATCGGCAGTTCATCAGGATGAAAGATAGCTTTTCTGTCTGCTGTATATCAACGTCTAACAGTCTCAGATTGTCTTGCATGACAACGTGCCTTTGTCAACATCTACCTTGTGTTTACATGCCTTCACAATTGGCGGTGCCAGTTTTTTTATTTCTTCCACTGTATATTTAATCTGTTGACCGTGGTTCAAACCGACAGGGGTTCTGGTCCCTGGGCCCGGTCGGGCGTGGACGGGTGCAGACGGGCTTGTCTTTGGCGCGCCGGCGGCGTGCCCGCTGCACGCGTCTGCTGCAGCATGTGTGATTTATGTGGCTGAGGAGCCACTAGAGCGCGAAAGACCACCAGGAAGGGGGCGCTACAGCGGAAGTCAGGGAAAAAATGGCTGGGTCCCGCACTCCGCTCAATCGGCAAGAGGCCGCGGCGGACCAGGGCAGGGATGAAGCCAGGAGAAGAGAGGTAGGAAAGTGCATGCAAAGGAGCAAGTTTAAAATATTGTGCCTGTCGGTACAGTTCTAGGTAGTAAAATCAAGTATTAAAACAATTAAAACACTATAATCTGTGGTACTAAAAACACATATCTGATAGCAATATAATCTTGACCTGTATAGGCTCGCAGCCCTTCAGCGTCTGCTAGAGATCAGATGCGCGTCCGCTGCAGCATGTGTAATTTATGTGGCTGAGGAGCCACTAGAGCGCGAAAGACCACCAGGAAGGGGTGGTACAGCGGAAGTCAGGAAAAAATGGCTGGGTCCCGCCCTCCGCTCAATCGGCAAGAGGCCGCGGCAGACCAGGGTAGGGACGAAGCCAGGAGAAGAGAGGTAGGAAAGTGCATGCATTCACACTGCCATTTACTCATCAATACAGTTATACACACTCTACCTAACTTATTCATACAGACACTAACACATACTTACTCTCTTATACAATAACTGACACAAGCACACACTCATCCATACAGCCACTCTCACAATCACTCACTCTCACATATAGTCAGTTATATACTCCAACACTAACATATACTGCCTTTCACATATGTAGTTACTCACACATATACCACTGAGACATCCATTCACTCACCAACACAGCCATGCGCCTACTCACTCACCCATACAGCCCCTCGCAGATGCACTCATGAACCCATACACCCACTGAATCACCCACTCACACATCCATGCAGGGACTTACATCCCTCACCCACCCACACAGACACTGAGGCACCCATACAGGTACTCAGACAACCAATCATTAACCCATATAGACACTCATTTAGCTACTCACCAACCCATGCAGCCACTTACACACCAACTAACAGACTGGTACAGACATTCACACAGATTAGACATTCACCCATGCATTCACAAAGACACGTTTAATCACTCATTTGTACAGTCACATGCACCCACTAAATCATCCATTCAGATACTCATACACCCACTCATTCTTCAATACACCTTGGCGTATATATATATATATATTTATATATATATATATATAACATTCTTAAACTTTTTAGAAACACTCAGTCACTGGATGATATCATCAGTGATGTCATCAGTGATGTCATTTGATATGTCATCAGTGATGTCATCAGTGATGTCACTGACCATGTCATGAGTGATGTAATATGTGACGTCATCAGCAGTGCATTGCAGGGGCGCGAGTTATAGTTATCTCAGCTAACTATAACGGCTGAATTTCTCTGGTTTTGTATGAGTGAAATGTCAGCCTAACTATAACGTCCCTGAAACCTGTGGTTTTTTTCAGTGAATATATATGTCAAGGACAAGTGTTGTCCAAAACACGTCATTCTGAGGAGCAATAAAGACTAAGTGCCAACATTTCCAGTGGTTCGTGGTTCTCTGTTCGCCCATCGTTGATGTGGAAGTGCTGAGAATTCGTTTTACCTTTGAAGTTGAATTACGGAAGGTGGTTGCTTCCGCGACGAACCCACTCCCCGTGAAGCAGGCTGCCGCTTTCAACCAGAGTGCCAGGATACGGGAAAGGAATTTTGGCGGCAGCCCCCTATTGCAGCTGGACAGTCTCAAAGAAGCCCGGAGTTTCACCGATGCGGTTTAATGACCAGTCGAGCATTGAATTTCAAAGGTGGTGAGTGAACCTGCGATAAGCAGAGGTGGGGAGAAGTGAAAGGCACGGCTCGAGTTGCTCTCACCAGCAGCGCCGGAGCTCAATATCAACTATATTTGCACTCAGTATGTCAGCAGAGGCGGTTCGTGAGTGTGAGGCCGCCGCGGAAGAGCTTTTCAGCAATTTGCCTAAAATAACATCAGATGGGGCGACTTCCACCAGCGCAGCTACAACGAAGGAAGGGGATGCAAAAGCACTCCTGAAAAAGTTAGAAAAATGCATGCGAGCAGAGATTACAAAATGGTGGGAGCACAAATCTCTCACTAAATATGTGGAAGTGGGACGCATCACACGCGGCTTAAGGATTTTGCTAGCTCCAAGTTTCGAGAGCCCAAATCCAAATATGCTAAAAGAATGGGGCGAAAGCAACTTGGCGGCATCTATGAATTTGGTCAAGATACTCGTGAAATAAGCAGAGATCGATCGTCAGGCCTTGATTGTGGAAATAGAACAGATTAATGAACAACTATTGAAATTAGCTCCAAGTGATTGTATATCCAAAACCAGAAAGGATATACAAGAAAGATTAACTAAACAGGAAGACAGGATTAAGACTCGCAAAGCTTATAAGTTCTCCCGAGACAAATCTGATTATGAGCAAGGACGGATTTTCACCTTTGCTCGGAAGTATGAAAATGCTAAAAAAGTCAAGTTCAACACTAAACCAGTGAACACAACAGCAGCTCGGGCGCAGCATGCAAACACCGGCGAAACTGAAACCTCTACTACACTAGATAGTGATTCCCTTACAAGTTGTCTGTCATCTGACAATGGGAGTTCTGGCAGTTTAAGTGAATCTGGACATACACGCATTTTGGATCTAGGAGAAGAGGTTGATTTTTTATCATTCGACTGGCGCCAAACGTTAAGACCACGGCATCAAAAGAGGAAAACAGAGCCAGAAAAAACGCAAGAAGAAGGGAAAGGCGCAAAAAACGGAAACATAAAACCAAAAAAAACATATTGGCGCAGAAAATAATGGCTGATGACAACACCATTATTAATCTTTCAACGATGGCTCTATCTGAGGCCGAAAAGCAATTGCTGTCATTAGGGCTGTCTTTCTGTCCTATGAGTGACTTTAACTATGCACGCACTAGGGTTGATGTCTTTTGTTTTATTCGCAAGTTGAAATTAAGGAAGTTCTTTGCCATAAAGGAAGGTTTAAAAGAGGCACAAGTAAGCAATACTAGTGGGAATGAGTCATGCACTGGTATATTGGCATCGGATGTGCCCACTTTACTTGCCTTACATGATCTTAGCAACAATGCCAACGGTATTGATCAAGACTCTGCCGACACACAATCCACACAAGAGAGGTTATTAGCGGCCAATATCAAGCAACAAAGAGCGGGCATGAGCCCTTTTAAACCAAAGTCCAATTTCATTCCTGCCATGCCGAAGGATGCTATCGACATCTTCCATGAGGTGGTTACGGAAGATATAAAGAAATTACATCATCAGATAAAACATAGAAAGCGCTACAAGAGTAATGAAGAAATGCAATATTCCAAGTTGATGAAGAGGTTGAGCAGCAATCATGAAATTATTGTCGCCAAATCAGATAAAGGTGGAAATATAGTGATTTGGCCGCAAAAAGATTATGTATTAGAAGCACGTAGACATCTAGATGATTTGTCATGTTACGAAAAAATGGAATATAAGCAATACTATCTGGCTAAGGACAATTTGAAAAAGACTTTTCTTGAGTGGAAGCGAGAAGGAATCATTTCCTCAGAAGAGTACAAATTCTTACATGTAGAACATCCGGTCTTACCAAGACTGTATTTTATCCCCAAAGTCCACAAAAAAACTACACCCATTCCGGGTAGACCCATTATATCGGCTATCAGCAGTGTGGGAGAGAAAGCAACACAGTATATTGATTTTTTCCTGCAAGACTTTGTAAAACAGCTTCCCACATATGTGAAAGACACTGGGGATTTTCTAAAGAAGTTGCAAGCATTCAGTGGGCAGAGGATTTGATGTTCATCACTCTGGACATTGAATCGCTGTACACAAGTATAGAGCACGATACAGGATTGAATGCAGTACAGTACTTTCTGAATACGAGGCCGATAGATTGTTACAATCACAATAAGATGCTTTTAAAGTTGATTTCATGGTGTTTGCATAACAACTATTTTACCTTTGGAAATTACATTTACCTGCAAAAAAGAGGTGTGGCGATGGGGGCCTGCTTCTCCCCCAGCTATGCATGCTTGCATGTCGGCTGGTGGGAGGAGCAGGTCCTCAAAAACTTACATTTGGATGAATATACCAACCAGGTTTTATACTGGTTGAGATATATTGATGATGTTTTTATTGTTTGGAGAGGGGATGAAAAAAGTGCATCTGATTTTATTAACCGGATCAATGACAATACTGCCAATTTGAAGTTTACCTCACAGATTAGTAAAGACAATATTGATTTTTTAGACGTAAAAGTTTACATAAAAGAAGGTAAGATAGCAACTACCTTACATAGGAAAGTCACGGCTGGAAATGTAACACTCCATGCCAATAGTGCGCATCCTAAACATTTGATCAGGAATATTCCTTTTGGGGAACTTTTACGCCTGAAAAGGATCTGCAGTACAGAAGATGACCTCAATTTGTGTACTGAAGAGGCTCTATGCAGATTCAGAAAAAGAGGTTACAGCGAAACAATTCTCAATGTGGCGGTGAGAAAAATGAGGGAGAGAACGAGGGAATCTCTTTTTACCAGCAATAGTGAGATTGAAGCAGTCACTGATGAGAATAACGCCTCTAGATTAATAACCACCTACAGCAAACAAGAAAGGAGGATACGATCAATAATCAGACGCAATTGGCCCATTGTATTAATTGATGGCGTACTGGCTCCCAGGCTCCCTGCTCAACCTGTTGTCACTTATAGAAAAGGTCCCTCTATGCGCACACAGATTGTGAAGAGCAGCCCCGAATTGTTAGGAGTGAAAATGTGGCTGCAGCCAAAACAAGGTTTTTCCAAATGCTCTTCATGTAGAGCGTGTAAATTTGGGGAAAACACAACACACTATTTTACTCCGTTCAGCCCTGACAAGATTGCCATCCAGGGTAAATTTAATTGCAGAACAGAATATGCAGTGTACATTCTGACATGCACCTGTGGCTTAAGATATGTGGGGAGCACCAAGCTGCAGGTGCATGTCAGAATTTTGCAACACTTACGAGCCATCGTGAACAATGATACAACCTATCCGGTGGCTCGCCACTTCAAGCAAGAACACGACAACAATCTCAACTGCTTAAAATATTTTGTAGTGGCTGCAATTCCCAAATTACGCAGAGGAGGCGACAGGGAAAGACAGTTAAGGCAGATGGAGTCTCGAATGATTTTGGAGTTAGACAGCAAGTTCCCAAATGGGCTTAATAACCCTGAGGACCTGCATTATTTTTTATGAGATCAAAACCACGAAAGATAAAACTAAATAGACATTATCATATGATAATGCTCGTCTGATTAGATCATTAATAAAGAAGAAAAATCAAAGACTCCTAAACCTCAATTCAAACAGAAAACCGTAGCTGGAATTAAAATCAGGCATGCCCAGAATACTGAGGACTCTGCTTCTGAACAGGGCATGGACAGTGACGATGCCGTAGCGCAGTAGTGCTGAGTGAGCATATCATGGTGGAAACACCAGGATACTAGGTGAAGAGTTACCCATCGCTTATACAAAATTACACTCCAGTCGGAGGGGGACATACCCAGAAACATCAAGGCTCTCATTTGGGAGAACTTGACGTATGGTTACGATTTTCTTTTGGCTCAAAAAGGCTGGCCACCTGATTTCTTAATGGAGTGCCCAAACGGGGAAACAGTAATTTTAACGGCTTTTTCCGAACTCGTTCAAGAATCTGTGAAACATTCTTCTGCCAAGGAGTGGGATTTAGTGCTAGCTCTGGCATTATACTCGAATCATGTGGGATGGGATATTGAGTCGCCTCATCATGACATCCCGTTGAAATCAACTCTGTAACCCCAGAGACAATATCCAGTTAAACATGAAGCTAAAAAACAAGTTAGAGAAATTCTAGAACATCTTGAATACCAAGGTGTAATAGAAAATTGCACCTCATCAACGAATAATCCCTCAATTCATACCGTCTATTATTAGATTACAGACACCTGAATACATCTACTCGCACATTTGCAGTACAAAATGCACACAGTGCTGTACTAATGAATAACATCGTGCAGAAAAAATACAAAACATTATTAAATATCTAAATGGGTTTTTCTGCTAAAATATAGTAGATATCTGACAGCATTTTCAGCACGAGGTGTAAAAGAATAGCCCTGGGCTGTTTTCAGCCAGAGTAACAGAATTACTTCAAAATTTGGACGAGAAGGCATTGTCCTACATTGATAATATATATCTAATGGACGATGACCTGGGTTACAAATTTTATTTTAAAAAATCGAAAATTGTCCATCTTAATGTCCTATTTTGGGATATCAGTTGTCAAGTGAAGGCAAAAGCCTGGCGACCCATTTTATGGGAAAAATGTGCATTGCTCTGTCCTCCAACGACTGTGAAAAGACTACAATTCATTTTTGGATTAAAATTTTTTGGCAGAACATACATTTTGAATTATGCAGAACGTGCAAAACCATTCTACGACTTCATAAGACTAGACTTTTCAAGCACACATTCGACACAGAATCCGTACAAGCTGATATGACAGCTTCCAAACACTTACAAACACGTGTAAACACCACAAACCTGGTGATCCACGTAGTCACAGGACCATCTGGGTACACTTTTATCACGTTCAATGAAGGTGACACAGTACCTATTGCATGCAAATCACTTTTATACACAAACACTGAAATGCGCTTTGCACCTACTGAGAAGATTCTCACAGCGGTACAGACTGCTGTGGAGAGAGAGAGAGAGCACTAGCTCACGGTAAACAAATAATTGGTGTAACCCCGGTGCCAATCATAGAGGCTGTCACCAAAGCAAGCGCTCCAAATGCCAAAGCTTTACATCTACGATGGGTACAATGGGCTAACTCTCTCACTGCAATGGATGTAGACTACAGATTTCACTTTACATTACAAACACAAGCTTTTTTGCAGTCTGAACAAGAATATCCTCTGTCGAATGAGATAATGCCTCTAGATCAATATGAATACATCATCTACACTGATAGGGCTGCCCAGCCAGCAGTAGGGACAAAGCACCAATATTCCACCGCTTGCGCAATAGTAAAAGGGTGCATGCATGATGGAAAATTCCATCCTGAGAAAACCTACACGCAGTCCCTTGGAGACTGCACAGCGCAGCTAGCAGAACTCAAGGCCCTGATACTGGCACTGGAGAACACAGATCATGAATTCCCCACACTTATAGAGTGTGATTCGTATTGTTGTGTCCAGTCATATAATGAATACCTTCACTACTGGGGCCAAAATGGATTTTGAGATTCTAAGGGGTGGCACAAACAAGCACAAGATGCTTTGGGAACAAGTGGCAAAGTTGAAAGATTGCTTGCCACGGGATCATGTAATACGCACATCGAGTCATCAACGTGTTGGCGTTCACATTGCAGGGAATTCCATGGCTGATGAAGCCTCTACGGCAACAGTTTGTACTGCTGTCATTGCTATAATCACTCGTTCTAGTATGAGAATAGACAGAGACATCATGGTGGCTGTCAATGCTGCGTGCAACGACACACACCTGCCGAAAGTACTCCTACAAGTTAGATGCACAGAACATACCATAAGCTCAAATTCCAGGAGTGGGGGATAGACTCATAGTTAACATTGATCGCAAACTGAGGTTAATACCAGCTGCACATGAGGGTCTGAGTTCAGCACACGCAGGGATTACTGCTACAGTTTCATTTTTGAAGCAGGGCTTTGGTGGCCTGGTCTTACAAAACAGACCAATGACTTTGTTCTCAAATGTGACATCTGCCAGCAAATGAAGGGCTCAACCGTAGCACGTCCACCACAGACACCTCTATTGATTTCAAACAAGCCTCTTGCTTGTGTTTATTTGAACCACTGCAGTCCCTTACAATCTGACGGGGCTTACAAATACATCTTAGTGGCAGTGGATTCATGCTCTAGATTCCAGTGGGTATGGCCACAGCGATCGGCTGATGCCCGAACTGTTATCAAAGACTTGTGAGTCTTCATCTAGACATTCGCAATTGGCACACAAAATTTCTCACTTGATGCAAATGTATAAGAATTCTGCGAGTGCGCATGCATATTGCTGTACTACTGATGAAGAGGTGTTCAGACAAAATATTAAGTCAGTAATATCGACTGACACAATTATCGAGTTGGAAATATCGGGAAACAGAAATATCGTGAGCAAGAATATCGTGGACAAGAATATCGATTTTTAAAATATGGGAGTCATTAATATCGTTTGCAAAAATATAGTTGTTTAAAATATCGATTTTTAATTAGTGTTATGTATTTTTGTATATATTTAAATGTATGTGATGTAATTTTTTTGTATAAGTATTGTTTATGTTTTTTAATATATGTGTTACATTTATAGTATTTATTACATTTAATTACATGTTGTGTCTTTTAGTTCCGTGGCGGGTTGTGGGTTTGTAGGGGAATAGGGTGAGAAGTAATTTAATTATAATAAATTAATGATTATTTTTTATTTAATTATCTTTATTTAATTGATATTTAATAGTGTTAATTATGCTTTTATTTATTTTTTGGTAAATTCTATGTATGGCTTGTGAGATTTACAGGGGTAAAAGGTGGTAAGTAATTTATTTTTAATTAATAAATAATTAGTTGTTAATTATTATTAATTAATTAATTGATAATAAATTATGGTAATTGTGTAATTTGTTTAGGTGCAGGTTGTAGGGTTAATAGGGTGGGAAGTAATTTATTTTTAATTAATTAATAATTATTTGTTAATATTAATTGAGAATTCATTAAGGTAATTGTGTTTTTTTAGGAGCGGGTTGTGGGGTTAAAAGGGGTAAAGGGTGGGGAGTACATTTATTTGACTTAATTTATAATTAATTGTTAAATACTAATAGTTATTTAATTGAAAATTATTTTAGTTGTGTAATTATTGTTTTTAAAGTTCAATTTTAGGTGCGGGTTGTGAAGATTATAGGGTTAAAGGGTGGGAAGTTAATTTATTTTATTGAAATATAATTTGGTTTTTAATTAATAATATTTGTTTAATTGATAATTAATTAAATTAATTGTGCAAATATTTTTTTACATTTTAGATGTGGGGTGTGGGTTTTGGTGGGGTGCGGAGTGGTAAGTAATCAATTTTAAGCAATCAATACTTTTTTTAAAATTAATAATAATTAATTCTGTTGTGTGTTTTGTGGGGTATATTGTGGGAAGTATATTAATTATAATTAATTAATAATGAATATTTAATTAACTAAAATTAATTTGTTGATGATTATTTATATTAATAGTGTAAATAAGTTTTTTAGGTGCAAGTTGTGAGTTTTGTGGTGTTATAGGGCACTTGCACCAGGCTACCACCCAGCCTTTGTAACTGCGTATAGCCTGTGCAGGGCGCAAGTGCCGCCCACTACCTAGCACAGGGGGCTAATTTATTTATTATGCTTTATTACCTTACTGAAACGGAATTGCCCCTAAAAGTTTTAATGCAACAGTACAAGGGAATGATTCTTTACGTATAATCGGCATGATTTTATTTACAATGTCATTTGTTTTCAGGTTTTACAAAACATGAAGTAAATGAAAATGTACCTTATCGGGACACTGTTTTCGTGCTCCACTGCCTGCTCCCCTGCCCTCATCAGCATAATGGTCGCATGTGCATGTTTGGCATACTGTTTGTGTTGGAGCACGCTAACCACCACACCGTACCATACCTCTGCTCTCACAGATAGCGATCTTCCACTCAGCGACTCTAAAACTCCCCCCACAATTGTTTAAAAAATGACTCTGAGCCTGCCTAACAACTAATTAGACTGTGGGGCAGATTTACAAGAAACTGACGGATCTGTAGAGATGCGTCAGTTTCCCTGCGCCAGCCTGTGATAGCCTTGCGCCACCATGGATTGACAATACGGCGCACCATGGCGCAAAGATTGACAGATGCGTCATAAATTCTGTTGCATCTGTTAGCACAAAAGTCACGCATTGCTGGAGTCGTGTCGCAAGCACAACGCAACTCCAGCAATGCATGGTGAGGCCTATACTGATCATACTGCATCACTCCTTATGCCTGCTTCAAGCAGGCATAAGGTTTTGACGCAATGGCATCCTAGAAGTGGTGCAGTGAAATCTTTTGGATTTCACTGCATCACTTCTACAAGGCTTTCCTATGTGGGAACGCCCACCCTGCATACATTATACCTGACTCAGGTATAATGTGATGCAGGGCTTTACAACGTGATGCATCTCCCTAGATGCGTCACGTTGTACATTGGCCGCAACGTGGCGCATTGTTTACACCGCCACTGCATCACAAAAAGTGATGCAATGGCGGCACAAAAGTGACTCAAGGGGCTTATAAATCTGCCCCTGTGTGCATAATATAGATGCCATGGAAGTGTATTAGCTGTGGAATTAATTTAGGCATTTCATACACTAGACCGCAACTGTGCAAATTTAGTGATGCTCAGGGCAAAGATAGGCACGGGCTGGTAAACTCTGCTCCGCCAGCAAATGGCAGAGTTTTTTGCCAAACTCTGTGCTCCAAACGTAGTGCGGAGTGCCAAAACTATGCAAACTCCACCGGCAGAGCGGTGTTTTACGCCCACCCCTTATTCCGACCAGGGTCTGGGGTTTAGCTCTCGGGCTTACAAAGAGGCCATGGGAAGTTTGGATGTGGCTTGCAGTACTCCTCCCCTATCATCCTGAGGGAAATTTGGTAATCAAGACGAAAAACTGTGACTTAAACTTAAAGCAGTCTTTCACAGCAAGGGTACTAGACTCAGGTTGCAGTTTGGTCCATCGCCTATATGGGGTCCAGAGGGCACTTAATAATTTGTCAAGAACATCCTTGGGTGGTCAGACTCTGTATGAAATTCTGTTAGGGGTAAGAATGTGGGTTCCAGAACTCGATAATTTCAGCACAGTGGTGGCAGACACACCATTTGACATCAATGAACGTTTGGCTGTTTTACAGGAATGTAATGAATTTTGGAACGAACAAAGCAACGTCCAAGTGAAACGCACCACCATTGGGGAAGTGAAAGTTGTCCCGGCAAGGCCCGGCTGGGTCTGGAAATTTGGGGACCTAGTCAGGAAAAGATTTGTGGACAAGAAACAGTTTGGGCCATCCTACAGAGCGCCTGTACCTGTCCTGGCTGTCGAAGGTACCAGAACTGTACTTCTTCTGCCCCCTGCTGGTCGACGAGACAAAAGGTTTGTCTCCTTTGATCTGATCAAACACCTTGAGACCCTCAAGGGTGAGTAGTCGTGCTATACAAACCTTGATTGATTGATTGATCAAACCACATTATGTGGCTTATTCTAAACAGTAGGCCACGTGAACTCCTGGGTAGCCACCGCTCTCCACTCGCTACCACTCAGAAGGTTCAGATTGAAGCTTTGATAACTAAAGAAGATTCCTCTCTTCAACAAGAAAGAGTTAACAACAATGATGTTCTACTTCTCCCTGTACAGTCAACTGGTACAGAAACACGAATCTCAATAAGAAAACTTGATAACAATAAGATCTACGTCACTATGCCATTGATTGAGTCATCTCCCAGTTCTACAAAACCTGCTGAGCTGCCAAAAATAGACCAAATGGCGTCTGGCTACTTCGTGGACTATGATGACTTATCATCAGATTCAACAGTACCTGAGACACCGCTGTAGCCGCCTTTACCCTTCAAGCTACAAGTACATGCTCTCTATCTTTGGCTGAAAAAGACATAGGGGCACATGCATTAATCTATTTTGCAATCACAAACAGTGCGATTCACAAAAATCGGCCGTTTGCGATCGCAAATTGGCCTTTTCTAATGAATGCAAGTTTTTTCAATTCGCAATTTAGGTAATCACGATTCCCTAAATTGCGAATGCAAATAGGGAATCGCAATTTGAGATTCCCAAATGCACATGCAAGAAGCATTTCCTAAATGCGAACTGTGCATTTAGGAAATGCTAATTACCATCAACTACAAGATGATGGTAACCATGTGCATACTTTGAAAAATGCACAAAACTGCATTTTTCAAAGTGCCATGTGGTGCGGGCATGTGCGTGCCTTACATGTGCATCTTTTTTGTTAGGGGCACCTCAGGGTCACTTAGGCCATCTGGCACCCTTGCCTTTGCATTACCTAATTTGCAATTAGGTAATCGCAATTTAGGTAATGCAAGACCATTCTCACCTATGGGCTTTGAGGCCCATAGCAAAGAATGGAGTCGCAATTGCAAATAGCGATTCCCTAATTGTGTTTGCGATTCTTAAGGAATCGCAATTAGAGAATCGCTATTTGCTGTCTGTTTTGTTGCATTGCATTTTGCGATTACTAAATACCGATTTCTAAATAATCTCTAATTGGTAATCGCCAAAATGGAACTTTCATGCATGTGCCCCGAACTTCTTTACTCCTTGGTTGCACCTTTGGATTACAATTGGATTACTATTCCTGGTCCTCTTGATTGGTTTGGTGACTGTCTGTTTCCTACTTCTAAATGGACATTATTTTCCAGAATGCTCGGCAGTACAAGCTGTGAACTTGGTATTAAAACCCCATGCATCATTGCACCGTGAACAAAGAGATCTGTTCCTGGTAATCAATACAGCGGTTCCAATTCCCGAAGGAATAGTGTGGGACAAGGTGTGGTATGATGTGTTTGGCCCTACTGAACTTTTGCAAATTCAACATTGGTTTAAAATTTCTTAAGTGATATCATCACAAATAGTGCTATTTCTGATGATTATGACATTGATACAGTGCATCATTTGCTGGAAGATCTAGAGCAATCAACTGTATTTTCTTCTGATGAATTGTATGATGGTACATCTAATTATGGTGATATGTTTTGTTATCAACATTATGGTCACCACTTTCTGCATAAAGCAAGTATCCCACATGCCATTTATATTTACACCCAATTGGAACACTGGCCAACACCACCAAAAGGTAGTTCAAAAACATTTGCACAGAAGTTTGCTTATTTTTCTGGTTTTGACACATCAGACCCAACCTCTTATTTTTACAGGCTTGCATCTACATCTGCAAAGCAAAATATGCTAACAAACACCAAGCTGATATACTCTACTTCCTTTCTTTCCGCATCTGCTTCCTTTCTTTCCCAGCTCTCTGCACAGGGTTTCAACTTTTGGAAAGACACAATAGATACAACATTTGTTTGGGGGACAAAAGACTGGCAGGTTCAGGGAACTGAGGTCTTATTTAGAGCATGTCTAATACCACATCAAATAATTTTCCTGAACAAAAATGTGCAACAAATTCCAAGTCTTGGAATAGCCATGATAAATGACACCACGTATTCCCACATTTGCATGTTTCAAAAATTGGCAACATTTTACACAATTACAATTACACACTAGATACCATGCTACGCAATGGCTCTTACAATTCAAAAGACCCCAATTGGAAAAGATTGTTGGTTTGGCCTTTAGACACTAATGGGTGTCAGTCCAGTTTCCTGGGTAAAACCAGAGGGTTTAAGATCAATAGACCTGACCAACGTGATATACAATCTGATCACTCGGGGTGGTGACATCATACACTGTTGGGAAGTTATGCCTTGATTGGCTAAAAACCTCAACACTATCTCAGGTGAAACAACACTTGTCCCTTCTGTCTGATGACCTGGATCTCAGGGATTTCTTGTTAGGTCCACGGAACCCATGTCAAAAGCGCTTCTTGTATGCCATATACAATGAATTATGGAAAGTTTCCCAACAGGAAGCTGCTGAGAGACTGCGCAAGATTGATGGGGTTCATCTGGAAAAGGCTATGGCAGTGGTTGACAATGGCATGACCATGTTATCCTCTAGGATATATTCATTGGACAACATAGTTTTGTCTGCAATTGACATAATGCAGCAAGACATATCTATTATACAGCATGGACAGTCGCAACTTCGGTTCATTGGGTTATTAAGCTGGACACTTCAAACATTACGTGCCGTGGTGTTATATTAACACCTCCAATCTGTTTTCTTCATATTATCTAACTGAAAGATGGATATTATTGGCACGGAGAGATGCAAAGTATACTATGTTGCACATTGAAAAATTAGGCCAATTACCTTTCATCGTTGCTGAGACACCATCCACAGGATTGGATAACCGATGGATATATTACCATGGGGTGCCCGCCACAGGGTGCACGATTTTCTGCAAGCACCCCTTTCTTCAATGGGAGCCTGTGTAGTCAGTCGGAACACAGGCTCCCATTGTGCAGTTAGTACATACCCACTCACTGATTCATAGGTCTGCACACACATCCACTCACTAACCCATACAGTCACTCATACACGCAGTCACTCATCAATAAAGCCACTGATATATGCACTCATACACCCATACAGACACACACACTGCCTCTCACCCATAGAGTTACTCACACACCTAGTCAGTCACCCAAAGAATATATTTATGTTTTATATTTATACATTTGTAGAGCGCCTGGTTACACCGCCGGTGTGTCCCCGCGCTAGTAGCTGAAGAAAAAAAAAAGAGATAGCGGACAGCAAGGGATGAGAGTCAGGCAGGATCGACATTCCTCCCCTAGACCTATAACAAGAGGTCTTGGGAGAGATATTGACTAACTGGTGGGAAAAGCCATGTCTTTAGCTTTCTCCGGAAGGTCGCTTCACTGGGCTCTGTTCTTATTTCAACTGGCAGTGTATTCCAGTGTTTGGCTGCCAGGAATATAAAGGAACGACCGCCCATCCTAGCCTTTTTGATTCTTGGAATCCTTACTAACGCTTTGCCTTCAGATCTTAGGTATCTGCTGGGTGTATAGGCTGCTGTCATTGATTGAAGGTATTGTGGTGCTTTATTTGCCAGAATACGGTGGCAGTAGCACATTGTCTTGAACAGTATTCTCTTTTCGACTGGTAGGCAGTGCAGTCTGGCTAGGGCTTTAGATACGGATGTTCTTTTTGGGAGATTCAGCACTAGGCGGGCTGCTGCGTTTTGTATTGATTGCAGTTCCTTATTCTTTTTTTTGATGCACCTAAATATAGGACATTACCGTAGTCAATCTGAGAGGTGACCACGGCATGTACTATAGTTTTCCTGGCGTTGACAGGTAATAGGTCAAGGACTTCCTCAGGACTTTTAGAGTTCCAACACATTTACCTGTGACTTTCCGGATCTGACTCTCAAATGTCAGATTGGAGTCGAGCCAGACTCCGAGATTTTTGACTTCTGTCTTGGGAGTTGGAAGTTGGCCGAGTGTCTCAGGCCACCATGCTGACAACCAGATAGATGGCGCTTTTCCCACTATCATCACCTCCATTTTGCTGCCATTCAATTGCAGACAATGGTTAGACATCCACGCTGTTACATCCTCCATACATCGGGAAAATCGGTGGGCGGTAATTCCTGGGTTTTGGGACAGTGTGATAATGAGCTGAGTGTCGTCAGCATAGGACACGATAGACACCTTGTGACCTTCCACAATAGTGGCAAGCGGACCAATGTTTAAGTTAAATAACGTGGGGCTCAGGATTGAGCCCTGGGGAACTCCCTGGAACAGGGGAAAGGTTTTGGACGTATGGGCGTCTTGTTTGACCTGGAAACCTCGCAACGACAGGAAGGATGTCGTCCATTGCAGGGCCATGCCTCTCACTCCACTCATCTCTAGTCTTTGGAGGAGGAGGCCATGGGATACGGTGTCAAACGCTGTGCTGAGGTCCAGCAAGATCAGAGCAGCTGTGTGGCCTTCATCCGCGTGCTGTCTTAGGGTTTCCGTAGCCAGGAGGAGGGCTGTCTCCGTAGAATGTGCAGCTCAAAAACCTGATTGTGAGGGATGCAATATGTTATTTCTGTCCAAGTGCTTGGTCAGCTGTATGTTCACAGTTTGTTCTGCTATTTTTGCAAAAAATGGTAGCAGTGAGATAGGGCGCAGGTTCTCTAGTACTGAGTGGTGTATGTGCGTTTTTTTCCTTAAAGGGTGGACCATAGCTTGTTTCGATTCATAGGGAACTTCTCCCGATTGGAAGGAGCGGGTAATTAGTTCAGATTTGAGGGGTAGAATGCAATTCTCTCCCTGCATCAACAATTCTGGGCGAGCTGGGTCCCACTGGGATCCAGATCGTATACCATTCACTATCTTTCTCAACTCATCTGATTCTGGCGTCTTAAACTCTTCTATGGTTTCACCCTTAAATACCGTGGCCAGAGTGCAGTCGTTGCTTCTGCCCTGTTGTGCTTCCATAGGGTAAGTATCATATATCTTTGCTACTTTTGCTGCAAAAAATTCTGCGATTTTATTGCAGGATTCCTCCGTGGAACTATAAGGTTCGGTTAGATTTTCAGCTGACTGCAGGGATTTTAAAATGATAAACATTTCTTTGGAAGAGTTTTTATTCTTTTCTATCTTCCCGGTATAGAACGCACTGCAAACTTCTTTAATTAATGTGTGGTATAATTTAAGTTCTGTTTTATACTCCTCCTTAGTTTTGGTGCAGTAGTTTTTACGCCATCTGCGCTCTACATGTTTGCATTTTTGTTTCGCTTTTCTTAGTGTCTCATTAAACCAAGGTGCCAATGCCTTTGCCCTCTTGGTATTAATTGTGGTCCATGGTGCTACTTTGTTCAGAGCTTCTGTTATCCATGTTCCCACTTGTTCATTAGCCACATTAATATCCTTATCCATAACCAGTACATTTTTTTTAGTGCCTGTGTGAACGTATCGATGTTAAAATTGACCCATTTCCTACGGGTAACTATCTTTTTTGAGTTTCCAACCATGGGACTCTGAGTTGGAATAAGGAAAGGGATTATGTGGTGGTCAGACCATGGGACTGGCAAGGGTATGCCAACTTCAAGATCTGTTATATTTGTAAAAATTGGGTCTAGGATGTGGCCAGCTTGGTGTGTTTGCGCACTAACCATTTGCACTAAGTTCAACATCCTGAGGTCTTTACACACGGTTAGCGCCTCAGGATTATCTATTTCATCAAAGTGTATATTCAGGTCACCTAAGGCCAGAAGTTTGTTGTGGCGTATCGCTCTGTGTATTACTCTTTCTCCCAGGCTCACTGTGAACTGAGTAGTAGGGCCGGGTGGGCGATAGATCAGAAAGCCATCTATAGTGTCCTTATCTGTTACTGAGAGAGAAAAGGAGAGCGCCTCGCAATGTTCCAGGTTAGCTTCATTTATACAACATTTCATAGGAAATTTGTAAAGTATTGCTATTCCTCCCCCTCTTTGCCCCACTCGGTTCTGTCTTGCTATCCCATAGCCCTCTGGAAGTGCGTCCAGTATGTCAGGGGTGGAGATTTCATTGAGCCATGTTTCGGTGAGAAACATAGCATCAGGCCTTTTATCCTTCAGTACTTCAGCAATCTCAAATATATGTTTAGCTAGAGATCGGCAGTTCATCAGGATGAAAGATAGCTTTTCTGTCTGCTGTATATCAACGTCTAACAGTCTCAGATTGTCTTGCATGACAACGTGCCTTTGTCAACATCTACCTTGTGTTTACATGCCTTCACAATTGGCAGTGCCAGTTTTTTTATTTCTTCCACTGTATATTTAATCTGTTGACCGTGGTTCAAACCGACAGGGGTTCTGGTCCCTGGGCCCGGTCGGGCGTGGACGGGTGCAGACGGGCTTGTCTTTGGCGCGCCGGCGGCGTGCCCGCTGCACGCGTCTGCTGCAGCATGTGTGATTTATGTGGCTGAGGAGCCACTAGAGCGCGAAAGACCACCAGGAAGGGGCGCTACAGCGGAAGTCAGGGAAAAAATGGCTGGGTCCCGCACTCCGCTCAATCGGCAAGAGGCCGTGGCGGACCAGGGCAGGGATGAAGCCAGGAGAAGAGAGGTAGGAAAGTGCATGCAAAGGAGCAAGTTTAAAATATTGTGCCTGTCGGTACAGTTCTAGGTAGTAAAATCAAGTATTAAAACAATTAAAACACTATAATCTGTGGTACTAAAAACACATATCTGATAGCAATATAATCTTGACCTGTATAGGCTCGCAGCCCTTCAGCGTCTGCTAGAGATCAGCTGCGCGTCCGCTGCAGCATGTGTGATTTATGTGGCTGAGGAGCCACTAGAGCGCGAAAGACCACCAGGAAGGGGTGGTACAGCGGAAGTCAGGAAAAAATGGCTGGGTCCCGCCCTCCGCTCAATCGGCAAGAGGCCGCGGCAGACCAGGGTAGGGACGAAGCCAGGAGAAGAGAGGTAGGAAAGTGCATGCATTCACACTGCCATTTACTCATCAATACAGTTATACACACTCTACCTAACTTATTCATACAGACACTAACACATACTTACTCTCTTATACAATAACTGACACAAGCACACACTCATCCATACAGCCACTCTCACAATCACTCACTCTCACATATAGTCAGTTATATACTCCAACACTAACATATACTGCCTTTCACATATGTAGTTACTCACACATATACCACTGAGACATCCATTCACTCACCAACACAGCCATGCGCCTACTCACTCACCCATACAGCCCCTCGCAGATGCACTCATGAACCCATACACCCACTGAATCACCCACTCACACATCCATGCAGGGACTTACATCCCTCACCCACCCACACAGACACTGAGGCACCCATACAGGTACTCAGACAACCAATCATTAACCCATATAGACACTCATTTAGCTACTCACCAACCCATGCAGCCACTTACACACCAACTAACAGACTGGTACAGACATTCACACAGATTAGACATTCACCCATGCATTCACAAAGACACGTTTAATCACTCATTTGTACAGTCACATGCACCCACTAAATCATCCATTCAGATACTCATACACCCACTCATTCTTCAATACACCTTGGCGTATATATATATATATATTTATATATATATATATATAACATTCTTAAACTTTTTAGAAACACTCAGTCACTGGATGATATCATCAGTGATGTCATCAGTGATGTCATTTGATATGTCATCAGTGATGTCATCAGTGATGTCACTGACCATGTCATGAGTGATGTAATATGTGACGTCATCAGCAGTGCATTGCAGGGGCGCGAGTTATAGTTATCTCAGCTAACTATAACGGCTGAATTTCTCTGGTTTTGTATGAGTGAAATGTCAGCCTAACTATAACGTCCCTGAAACCTGTGGTTTTTTTCAGTGAATATATATGTCAAGGACAAGTGTTGTCCGAAACACGTCATTCTGAGGAGCAATAAAGACTAAGTGCCAACATTTCCAGTGGTTCGTGGTTCTCTGTTCGCCCATCGTTGATGTGGAAGTGCTGAGAATTCGTTTTACCTTTGAAGTTGAATTACGGAAGGTGGTTGCTTCCGCGACGAACCCACTCCCCGTGAAGCAGGCTGCCGCTTTCAACCAGAGTGCCAGGATACGGGAAAGGAATTTTGGCGGCAGCCCCCTATTGCAGCTGGACAGTCTCAAAGAAGCCCGGAGTTTCACCGATGCGGTTTAATGACCAGTCGAGCATTGAATTTCAAAGGTGGTGAGTGAACCTGCGATAAGCAGAGGTGGGGAGAAGTGAAAGGCACGGCTCGAGTTGCTCTCACCAGCAGCGCCGGAGCTCAATATCAACTATATTTGCACTCAGTATGTCAGCAGAGGCGGTTCGTGAGTGTGAGGCCGCCGCGGAAGAGCTTTTCAGCAATTTGCCTAAAATAACATCAGATGGGGCGACTTCCACCAGCGCAGCTACAACGAAGGAAGGGGATGCAAAAGCACTCCTGAAAAAGTTAGAAAAATGCATGCGAGCAGAGATTACAAAATGGTGGGAGCACAAATCTCTCACTAAATATGTGGAAGTGGGACGCATCACACGCGGCTTAAGGATTTTGCTAGCTCCAAGTTTCGAGAGCCCAAATCCAAATATGCTAAAAGAATGGGGCGAAAGCAACTTGGCGGCATCTATGAATTTGGTCAAGATACTCGTGAAATAAGCAGAGATCGATCGTCAGGCCTTGATTGTGGAAATAGAACAGATTAATGAACAACTATTGAAATTAGCACCAAGTGATTGTATATCCAAAACCAGAAAGGATATACAAGAAAGATTAACTAAACAGGAAGACAGGATTAAGACTCGCAAAGCTTATAAGTTCTCCCGAGACAAATCTGATTATGAGCAAGGACGGATTTTCACCTTTGCTCGGAAGTATGAAAATGCTAAAAAAGTCAAGTTCAACACTAAACCAGTGAACACAACAGCAGCTCGGGCGCAGCATGCAAACACCGGCGAAACTGAAACCTCTACTACACTAGATAGTGATTCCCTTACAAGTTGTCTGTCATCTGACAATGGGAGTTCTGGCAGTTTAAGTGAATCTGGACATACACGCATTTTGGATCTAGGAGAAGAGGTTGATTTTTTATCATTCGACTGGCGCCAAACGTTAAGACCACGGCATCAAAAGAGGAAAACAGAGCCAGAAAAAACGCAAGAAGAAGGGAAAGGCGCAAAAAACGGAAACATAAAACCAAAAAAAACATATTGGCGCAGAAAATAATGGCTGATGACAACACCATTATTAATCTTTCAACGATGGCTCTATCTGAGGCCGAAAAGCAATTGCTGTCATTAGGGCTGTCTTTCTGTCCTATGAGTGACTTTAACTATGCACGCACTAGGGTTGATGTCTTTTGTTTTATTCGCAAGTTGAAATTAAGGAAGTTCTTTGCCATAAAGGAAGGTTTAAAAGAGGCACAAGTAAGCAATACTAGTGGGAATGAGTCATGCACTGGTATATTGGCATCGGATGTGCCCACTTTACTTGCCTTACATGATCTTAGCAACAATGCCAACGGTATTGATCAAGACTCTGCCGACACACAATCCACACAAGAGAGGTTATTAGCGGCCAATATCAAGCAACAAAGAGCGGGCATGAGCCCTTTTAAACCAAAGTCCAATTTCATTCCTGCCATGCCGAAGGATGCTATCGACATCTTCCATGAGGTGGTTACGGAAGATATAAAGAAATTACATCATCAGATAAAACATAGAAAGCGCTACAAGAGTAATGAAGAAATGCAATATTCCAAGTTGATGAAGAGGTTGAGCAGCAATCATGAAATTATTGTCGCCAAATCAGATAAAGGTGGAAATATAGTGATTTGGCCGCAAAAAGATTATGTATTAGAAGCACGTAGACATCTAGATGATTTGTCATGTTACGAAAAAATGGAATATAAGCAATACTATCTGGCTAAGGACAATTTGAAAAAGACTTTTCTTGAGTGGAAGCGAGAAGGAATCATTTCCTCAGAAGAGTACAAATTCTTACATGTAGAACATCCGGTCTTACCAAGACTGTATTTTATCCCCAAAGTCCACAAAAAAACTACACCCATTCCGGGTAGACCCATTATATCGGCTATCAGCAGTGTGGGAGAGAAAGCAACACAGTATATTGATTTTTTTCCTGCAAGACTTTGTAAAACAGCTTCCCACATATGTGAAAGACACTGGGGATTTTCTAAAGAAGTTGCAAGCATTCAGTGGGCAGAGGATTTGATGTTCATCACTCTGGACATTGAATCGCTGTACACAAGTATAGAGCACGATACAGGATTGAATGCAGTACAGTACTTTCTGAATACGAGGCCGATAGATTGTTACAATCACAATAAGATGCTTTTAAAGTTGATTTCATGGTGTTTGCATAACAACTATTTTACCTTTGGAAATTACATTTACCTGCAAAAAAGAGGTGTGGCGATGGGGGCCTGCTTCTCCCCCAGCTATGCATGCTTGCATGTCGGCTGGTGGGAGGAGCAGGTCCTCAAAAACTTACATTTGGATGAATATACCAACCAGGTTTTATACTGGTTGAGATATATTGATGATGTTTTTATTGTTTGGAGAGGGGATGAAAAAAGTGCATCTGATTTTATTAACCGGATCAATGACAATACTGCCAATTTGAAGTTTACCTCACAGATTAGTAAAGACAATATTGATTTTTTAGACGTAAAAGTTTACATAAAAGAAGGTAAGATAGCAACTACCTTACATAGGAAAGTCACGGCTGGAAATGTAACACTCCATGCCAATAGTGCGCATCCTAAACATTTGATCAGGAATATTCCTTTTGGGGAACTTTTACGCCTGAAAAGGATCTGCAGTACAGAAGATGACCTCAATTTGTGTACTGAAGAGGCTCTATGCAGATTCAGAAAAAGAGGTTACAGCGAAACAATTCTCAATGTGGCGGTGAGAAAAATGAGGGAGAGAACGAGGGAATCTCTTTTTACCAGCAATAGTGAGATTGAAGCAGTCACTGATGAGAATAACGCCTCTAGATTAATAACCACCTACAGCAAACAAGAAAGGAGGATACGATCAATAATCAGACGCAATTGGCCCATTGTATTAACTGATGGCGTACTGGCTCCCAGGCTCCCTGCTCAACCTGTTGTCACTTATAGAAAAGGTCCCTCTATGCGCACACAGATTGTGAAGAGCAGCCCCGAATTGTTAGGAGTGAAAATGTGGCTGCAGCCAAAACAAGGTTTTTCCAAATGCTCTTCATGTAGAGCGTGTAAATTTGGGGAAAACACGACACACTATTTTACTCCGTTCAGCCCTGACAAGATTGCCATCCAGGGTAAATTTAATTGCAGAACGGAATATGCAGTGTACATTCTGACATGCACCTGTGGCTTAAGATATGTGGGGAGCACCAAGCTGCAGGTGCATGTCAGAATTTTGCAACACTTACGAGCCATCGTGAACAATGATACAACCTATCCGGTGGCTCGCCACTTCAAGCAAGAACACGACAACAATCTCAACTGCTTAAAATATTTTGTAGTGGCTGCAATTCCCAAATTACGCAGAGGAGGCGACAGGGAAAGACAGTTAAGGCAGATGGAGTCTCGAATGATTTTGGAGTTAGACAGCAAGTTCCCAAATGGGCTTAATAACCCTGAGGACCTGCATTATTTTTTATGAGATCAAAACCACGAAAGATAAAACTAAATAGACATTATCATATGATAATGCTCGTCTGATTAGATCATTAATAAAGAAGAAAAATCAAAGACTCCTAAACCTCAATTCAAACAGAAAACCGTAGCTGGAATTAAAATCAGGCATGCCCAGAATACTGAGGACTCTGCTTCTGAACAGGGCATGGACAGTGACGATGCCGTAGCGCAGTAGCGCTGAGTGAGCATATCATGGTGGAAACACCAGGATACTAGGTGAAGAGTTACCCATCGCTTATACAAAATTACACTCCAGTCGGAGGGGGACATACCCAGAAACATCAAGGCTCTCATTTGGGAGAACTTGACGTATGGTTACGATTTTCTTTTGGCTCAAAAAGGCTGGCCACCTGATTTCTTAATGGAGTGCCCAAACGGGGAAACAGTAATTTTAACGGCTTTTTCCGAACTCGTTCAAGAATCTGTGAAACATTCTTCTGCCAAGGAGTGGGATTTAGTGCTAGCTCTGGCATTATACTCGAATCATGTGGGATGGGATATTGAGTCGCCTCATCATGACATCCCGTTGAAATCAACTCTGTAACCCCAGAGACAATATCCAGTTAAACATGAAGCTAAAAAACAAGTTAGAGAAATTCTAGAACGATCTTGAATACCAAGGTGTAATAGAAAATTGCACCTCATCAACGAATAATCCCTCAATTCATACCGTCTATTATTAGATTACAGACACCTGAATACATCTACTCGCACATTTGCAGTACAAAATGCACACAGTGCTGTACTAATGAATAACATCGTGCAGAAAAAATACAAAACATTATTAAATATCTAAATGGGTTTTTCTGCTAAAATATAGTAGATATCTGACAGCATTTTCAGCACGAGGTGTAAAAGAATAGCCCTGGGCTGTTTTCAGCCAGAGTAACAGAATTACTTCAAAATTTGGACGAGGAGGCATTGTCCTACATTGATAATATATATCTAATGGACGATGACCTGGGTTACAAATTTTATTTTAAAAAATCGAAAATTGTCCATCTTAATGTCCTATTTTGGGATATCAGTTGTCAAGTGAAGGCAAAAGCCTGGCGACCCATTTTATGGGAAAAATGTGCATTGCTCTGTCCTCCAACGACTGTGAAAAGACTACAATTCATTTTTGGATTAAAATTTTTTGGCAGAACATACATTTTGAATTATGCAGAACGTGCAAAACCATTCTACGACTTCATAAGACTAGACTTTTCAAGCACACATTCGACACAGAATCCGTACAAGCTGATATGACAGCTTCCAAACACTTACAAACACGTGTAAACACCACAAACCTGGTGATCCACGTAGTCACAGGACCATCTGGGTACACTTTTATCACGTTCAATGAAGGTGACACAGTACCTATTGCATGCAAATCACTTTTATACACAAACACTGAAATGCGCTTTGCACCTACTGAGAAGATTCTCACAGCGGTACAGACTGCTGTAGAGAGAGAGAGAGAGCACTAGCTCACGGTAAACAAATAATTGGTGTAACCCCGGTGCCAATCATAGAGGCTGTCACCAAAGCAAGCGCTCCAAATGCCAAAGCTTTACATCTACGATGGGTACAATGGGCTAACTCTCTCACTGCAATGGATGTAGACTACAGATTTCACTTTACATTACAAACACAAGCTTTTTTGCAGTCTGAACAAGAATATCCTCTGTCGAATGAGATAATGCCTCTAGATCAATATGAATACATCATCTACACTGATAGGGCTGCCCAGCCAGCAGTAGGGACAAAGCACCAATATTCCACCGCTTGCGCAATAGTAAAAGGGTGCATGCATGATGGAAAATTCCATCCTGAGAAAACCTACACGCAGTCCCTTGGAGACTGCACAGCGCAGCTAGCAGAACTCAAGGCCCTGATACTGGCACTGGAGAACACAGATCATGAATTCCCCACACTTATAGAGTGTGATTCGTATTGTTGTGTCCAGTCATATAATGAATACCTTCACTACTGGGGCCAAAATGGATTTTGAGATTCTAAGGGGTGGCACAAACAAGCACAAGATGCTTTGGGAACAAGTGGCAAAGTTGAAAGATTGCTTGCCACGGGATCATGTAATACGCACATCGAGTCATCAACGTGTTGGCGTTCACATTGCAGGGAATTCCATGGCTGATGAAGCCTCTACGGCAACAGTTTGTACTGCTGTCATTGCTATAATCACTCGTTCTAGTATGAGAATAGACAGAGACATCATGGTGGCTGTCAATGCTGCGTGCAACGACACACACCTGCCGAAAGTACTCCTACAAGTTAGATGCACAGAACATACCATAAGCTCAAATTCCAGGAGTGGGGGATAGACTCATAGTTAACATTGATCGCAAACTGAGGTTAATACCAGCTGCACATGAGGGTCTGAGTTCAGCACACGCAGGGATTACTGCTACAGTTTCATTTTTGAAGCAGGGCTTTGGTGGCCTGGTCTTACAAAACAGACCAATGACTTTGTTCTCAAATGTGACATCTGCCAGCAAATGAAGGGCTCAACCGTAGCACGTCCACCACAGACACCTCTATTGATTTCAAACAAGCCTCTTGCTTGTGTTTATTTGAACCACTGCAGTCCCTTACAATCTGACGGGGCTTACAAATACATCTTAGTGGCAGTGGATTCATGCTCTAGATTCCAGTGGGTATGGCCACAGCGATCGGCTGATGCCCGAACTGTTATCAAAGACTTGTGAGTCTTCATCTAGACATTCGCAATTGGCACACAAAATTTCTCACTTGATGCAAATGTATAAGAATTCTGCGAGTGCGCATGCATATTGCTGTACTACTGATGAAGAGGTGTTCAGACAAAATATTAAGTCAGTAATATCGACTGACACAATTATCGAGTTGGAAATATCGGGAAACAGAAATATCGTGAGCAAGAATATCGTGGACAAGAATATCGATTTTTAAAATATGGGAGTCATTAATATCGTTTGCAAAAATATAGTTGTTTAAAATATCGATTTTTAATTAGTGTTATGTATTTTTGTATATATTTAAATGTATGTGATGTAATTTTTTTGTATAAGTATTGTTTATGTTTTTTAATATATGTGTTACATTTATAGTATTTATTACATTTAATTACATGTTGTGTCTTTTAGTTCCGTGGCGGGTTGTGGGTTTGTAGGGGAATAGGGTGAGAAGTAATTTAATTATAATAAATTAATGATTATTTTTTATTTAATTATCTTTATTTAATTGATATTTAATAGTGTTAATTATGCTTTTATTTATTTTTTGGTAAATTCTATGTATGGCTTGTGAGATTTACAGGGGTAAAAGGTGGTAAGTAATTTATTTTTAATTAATAAATAATTAGTTGTTAATTATTATTAATTAATTAATTGATAATAAATTATGGTAATTGTGTAATTTGTTTAGGTGCAGGTTGTAGGGTTAATAGGGTGGGAAGTAATTTATTTTTAATTAATTAATAATTATTTGTTAATATTAATTGAGAATTCATTAAGGTAATTGTGTTTTTTTAGGAGCGGGTTGTGGGGTTAAAAGGGGTAAAGGGTGGGGAGTACATTTATTTGACTTAATTTATAATTAATTGTTAAATACTAATAGTTATTTAATTGAAAATTATTTTAGTTGTGTAATTATTGTTTTTAAAGTTCAATTTTAGGTGCGGGTTGTGAAGATTATAGGGTTAAAGGGTGGGAAGTTAATTTATTTTATTGAAATATAATTTGGTTTTTAATTAATAATATTTGTTTAATTGATAATTAATTAAATTAATTGTGCAAATATTTTTTTACATTTTAGATGTGGGGTGTGGGTTTTGGTGGGGTGCGGAGTGGTAAGTAATCAATTTTAAGCAATCAATACTTTTTTTAAAATTAATAATAATTAATTCTGTTGTGTGTTTTGTGGGGTATATTGTGGGAAGTATATTAATTATAATTAATTAATAATGAATATTTAATTAACTAAAATTAATTTGTTGATGATTATTTATATTAATAGTGTAAATAAGTTTTTTAGGTGCAAGTTGTGAGTTTTGTGGTGTTATAGGGCACTTGCACCAGGCTACCACCCAGCCTTTGTAACTGCGTATAGCCTGTGCAGGGCGCAAGTGCCGCCCACTACCTAGCACAGGGGGCTAATTTATTTATTATGCTTTATTACCTTACTGAAACGGAATTGCCCCTAAAAGTTTTAATGCAACAGTACAAGGGAATGATTCTTTACGTATAATCGGCATGATTTTATTTACAATGTCATTTGTTTTCAGGTTTTACAAAACATGAAGTAAATGAAAATGTACCTTATCGGGACACTGTTTTCGTGCTCCACTGCCTGCTCCCCTGCCCTCATCAGCATAATGGTCGCATGTGCATGTTTGGCATACTGTTTGTGTTGGAGCACGCTAACCACCACACCGTACCATACCTCTGCTCTCACAGATAGCGATCTTCCACTCAGCGACTCTAAAACTCCCCCCACAATTGTTTAAAAAATGACTCTGAGCCTGCCTAACAACTAATTAGACTGTGGGGCAGATTTACAAGAAACTGACGGATCTGTAGAGATGCGTCAGTTTCCCTGCGCCAGCCTGTGATAGCCTTGCGCCACCATGGATTGACAATACGGCGCACCATGGCGCAAAGATTGACAGATGCGTCATAAATTCTGTTGCATCTGTTAGCACAAAAGTCACGCATTGCTGGAGTCGTGTCGCAAGCACAACGCAACTCCAGCAATGCATGGTGAGGCCTATACTGATCATACTGCATCACTCCTTATGCCTGCTTCAAGCAGGCATAAGGTTTTGACGCAATGGCATCCTAGAAGTGGTGCAGTGAAATCTTTTGGATTTCACTGCATCACTTCTACAAGGCTTTCCTATGTGGGAACGCCCACCCTGCATACATTATACCTGACTCAGGTATAATGTGATGCAGGGCTTTACAACGTGATGCATCTCCCTAGATGCGTCACGTTGTACATTGGCCGCAACGTGGCGCATTGTTTACACCGCCACTGCATCACAAAAAGTGATGCAATGGCGGCACAAAAGTGACTCAAGGGGCTTATAAATCTGCCCCTGTGTGCATAATATAGATGCCATGGAAGTGTATTAGCTGTGGAATTAATTTAGGCATTTCATACACTAGACCGCAACTGTGCAAATTTAGTGATGCTCAGGGCAAAGATAGGCACGGGCTGGTAAACTCTGCTCCGCCAGCAAATGGCAGAGTTTTTTGCCAAACTCTGTGCTCCAAACGTAGTGCGGAGTGCCAAAACTATGCAAACTCCACCGGCAGAGCGGTGTTTTACGCCCACCCCTTATTCCGACCAGGGTCTGGGGTTTAGCTCTCGGGCTTACAAAGAGGCCATGGGAAGTTTGGATGTGGCTTGCAGTACTCCTCCCCTATCATCCTGAGGGAAATTTGGTAATCAAGACGAAAAACTGTGACTTAAACTTAAAGCAGTCTTTCACAGCAAGGGTACTAGACTCAGGTTGCAGTTTGGTCCATCGCCTATATGGGGTCCAGAGGGCACTTAATAATTTGTCAAGAACATCCTTGGGTGGTCAGACTCTGTATGAAATTCTGTTAGGGGTAAGAATGTGGGTTCCAGAACTCGATAATTTCAGCACAGTGGTGGCAGACACACCATTTGACATCAATGAACGTTTGGCTGTTTTACAGGAATGTAATGAATTTTGGAACGAACAAAGCAACGTCCAAGTGAAACGCACCACCATTGGGGAAGTGAAAGTTGTCCCGGCAAGGCCCGGCTGGGTCTGGAAATTTGGGGACCTAGTCAGGAAAAGATTTGTGGACAAGAAACAGTTTGGGCCATCCTACAGAGCGCCTGTACCTGTCCTGGCTGTCGAAGGTACCAGAACTGTACTTCTTCTGCCCCCTGCTGGTCGACGAGACAAAAGGTTTGTCTCCTTTGATCTGATCAAACACCTTGAGACCCTCAAGGGTGAGTAGTCGTGCTATACAAACCTTGATTGATTGATTGATCAAACCACATTATGTGGCTTATTCTAAACAGTAGGCCACGTGAACTCCTGGGTAGCCACCGCTCTCCACTCGCTACCACTCAGAAGGTTCAGATTGAAGCTTTGATAACTAAAGAAGATTCCTCTCTTCAACAAGAAAGAGTTAACAACAATGATGTTCTACTTCTCCCTGTACAGTCAACTGGTACAGAAACACGAATCTCAATAAGAAAACTTGATAACAATAAGATCTACGTCACTATGCCATTGATTGAGTCATCTCCCAGTTCTACAAAACCTGCTGAGCTGCCAAAAATAGACCAAATGGCGTCTGGCTACTTCGTGGACTATGATGACTTATCATCAGATTCAACAGTACCTGAGACACCGCTGTAGCCGCCTTTACCCTTCAAGCTACAAGTACATGCTCTCTATCTTTGGCTGAAAAAGACATAGGGGCACATGCATTAATCTATTTTGCAATCACAAACAGTGCGATTCACAAAAATCGGCCGTTTGCGATCGCAAATTGGCCTTTTCTAATGAATGCAAGTTTTTTCAATTCGCAATTTAGGTAATCACGATTCCCTAAATTGCGAATGCAAATAGGGAATCGCAATTTGAGATTCCCAAATGCACATGCAAGAAGCATTTCCTAAATGCGAACTGTGCATTTAGGAAATGCTAATTACCATCAACTACAAGATGATGGTAACCATGTGCATACTTTGAAAAATGCACAAAACTGCATTTTTCAAAGTGCCATGTGGTGCGGGCATGTGCGTGCCTTACATGTGCATCTTTTTTGTTAGGGGCACCTCAGGGTCACTTAGGCCATCTGGCACCCTTGCCTTTGCATTACCTAATTTGCAATTAGGTAATCGCAATTTAGGTAATGCAAGACCATTCTCACCTATGGGCTTTGAGGCCCATAGCAAAGAATGGAGTCGCAATTGCAAATAGCGATTCCCTAATTGTGTTTGCGATTCTTAAGGAATCGCAATTAGAGAATCGCTATTTGCTGTCTGTTTTGTTGCATTGCATTTTGCGATTACTAAATACCGATTTCTAAATAATCTCTAATTGGTAATCGCAAAATGGAACTTTCATGCATGTGCCCCGAACTTCTTTACTCCTTGGTTGCACCTTTGGATTACAATTGGATTACTATTCCTGGTCCTCTTGATTGGTTTGGTGACTGTCTGTTTCCTACTTCTAAATGGACATTATTTTCCAGAATGCTCGGCAGTACAAGCTGTGAACTTGGTATTAAAACCCCATGCATCATTGCACCGTGAACAAAGAGATCTGTTCCTGGTAATCAATACAGCGGTTCCAATTCCCGAAGGAATAGTGTGGGACAAGGTGTGGTATGATGTGTTTGGCCCTACTGAACTTTTGCAAATTCAACATTGGTTTAAAATTTCTTAAGTGATATCATCACAAATAGTGCTATTTCTGATGATTATGACATTGATACAGTGCATCATTTGCTGGAAGATCTAGAGCAATCAACTGTATTTTCTTCTGATGAATTGTATGATGGTACATCTAATTATGGTGATATGTTTTGTTATCAACATTATGGTCACCACTTTCTGCATAAAGCAAGTATCCCACATGCCATTTATATTTACACCCAATTGGAACACTGGCCAACACCACCAAAAGGTAGTTCAAAAACATTTGCACAGAAGTTTGCTTATTTTTCTGGTTTTGACACATCAGACCCAACCTCTTATTTTTACAGGCTTGCATCTACATCTGCAAAGCAAAATATGCTAACAAACACCAAGCTGATATACTCTACTTCCTTTCTTTCCGCATCTGCTTCCTTTCTTTCCCAGCTCTCTGCACAGGGTTTCAACTTTTGGAAAGACACAATAGATACAACATTTGTTTGGGGGACAAAAGACTGGCAGGTTCAGGGAACTGAGGTCTTATTTAGAGCATGTCTAATACCACATCAAATAATTTTCCTGAACAAAAATGTGCAACAAATTCCAAGTCTTGGAATAGCCATGATAAATGACACCACGTATTCCCACATTTGCATGTTTCAAAAATTGGCAACATTTTACACAATTACAATTACACACTAGATACCATGCTACGCAATGGCTCTTACAATTCAAAAGACCCCAATTGGAAAAGATTGTTGGTTTGGCCTTTAGACACTAATGGGTGTCAGTCCAGTTTCCTGGGTAAAACCAGAGGGTTTAAGATCAATAGACCTGACCAACGTGATATACAATCTGATCACTCGGGGTGGTGACATCATACACTGTTGGGAAGTTATGCCTTGATTGGCTAAAAACCTCAACACTATCTCAGGTGAAACAACACTTGTCCCTTCTGTCTGATGACCTGGATCTCAGGGATTTCTTGTTAGGTCCACGGAACCCATGTCAAAAGCGCTTCTTGTATGCCATATACAATGAATTATGGAAAGTTTCCCAACAGGAAGCTGCTGAGAGACTGCGCAAGATTGATGGGGTTCATCTGGAAAAGGCTATGGCAGTGGTTGACAATGGCATGACCATGTTATCCTCTAGGATATATTCATTGGACAACATAGTTTTGTCTGCAATTGACATAATGCAGCAAGACATATCTATTATACAGCATGGACAGTCGCAACTTCGGTTCATTGGGTTATTAAGCTGGACACTTCAAACATTACGTGCCGTGGTGTTATATTAACACCTCCAATCTGTTTTCTTCATATTATCTAACTGAAAGATGGATATTATTGGCACGGAGAGATGCAAAGTATACTATGTTGCACATTGAAAAATTAGGCCAATTACCTTTCATCGTTGCTGAGACACCATCCACAGGATTGGATAACCGATGGATATATTACCATGGGGTGCCCGCCACAGGGTGCACGATTTTCTGCAAGCACCCCTTTCTTCAATGGGAGCCTGTGTAGTCAGTCGGAACACAGGCTCCCATTGTGCAGTTAGTACATACCCACTCACTGATTCATAGGTCTGCACACACATCCACTCACTAACCCATACAGTCACTCATACACGCAGTCACTCATCAATAAAGCCACTGATATATGCACTCATACACCCATACAGACACACACACTGCCTCTCACCCATAGAGTTACTCACACACCTAGTCAGTCACCCAAAGAATATATTTATGTTTTATATTTATACATTTGTAGAGCGCCTGGTTACACCGCCGGTGTGTCCCCGCGCTAGTAGCTGAAGAAAAAAAAAAGAGATAGCGGACAGCAAGGGATGAGAGTCAGGCAGGATCGACATTCCTCCCCTAGACCTATAACAAGAGGTCTTGGGAGAGATATTGACTAACTGGTGGGAAAAGCCATGTCTTTAGCTTTCTCCGGAAGGTCGCTTCACTGGGCTCTGTTCTTATTTCAACTGGCAGTGTATTCCAGTGTTTGGCTGCCAGGAATATAAAGGAACGACCGCCCATCCTAGCCTTTTTGATTCTTGGAATCCTTACTAACGCTTTGCCTTCAGATCTTAGGTATCTGCTGGGTGTATAGGCTGCTGTCATTGATTGAAGGTATCGTGGTGCTTTATTTGCCAGAATACGGTGGCAGTAGCACATTGTCTTGAACAGTATTCTCTTTTCGACTGGTAGCCAGTGCAGTCTGGCTAGGGCTTTAGATACGGATGTTCTTTTTGGGAGATTCAGCACTAGGCGGGCTGCTGCGTTTTGTATTGATTGCAGTTCCTTATTCTTTTTTTTGATGCACCTAAATATAGGACATTACCGTAGTCAATCTGAGAGGTGACCACGGCATGTACTATAGTTTTCCTGGCGTTGACAGGTAATAGGTCAAGGACTTCCTCAGGACTTTTAGAGTTCCAACACATTTACCTGTGACTTTCCGGATCTGACTCTCAAATGTCAGATTGGAGTCGAGCCAGACTCCGAGATTTTTGACTTCTGTCTTGGGAGTTGGAAGTTGGCCGAGTGTCTCAGGCCACCATGCTGACAACCAGATAGATGGCGCTTTTCCCACTATCATCACCTCCATTTTGCTGCCATTCAATTGCAGACAATGGTTAGACATCCACGCTGTTACATCCTCCATACATCGGGAAAATCGGTGGGCGGTAATTCCTGGATTTTGGGACAGTGTGATAATGAGCTGAGTGTCGTCAGCATAGGACACGATAGACACCTTGTGACCTTCCACAATAGTGGCAAGCGGACCCATGTATAAGTTAAATAACGTGGGGCTCAGGATTGAGCCCTGGGGAACTCCCTGGAACAGGGGAAAGGTTTTGGACGTATGGGCGTCTTGTTTGACCTGGAAACCTCGCAACGACAGGAAGGATGTCGTCCATTGCAGGGCCATGCCTCTCACTCCACTCATCTCTAGTCTTTGGAGGAGGAGGCCATGGGATACGGTGTCAAACGCTGTGCTGAGGTCCAGCAAGATCAGAGCAGCTGTGTGGCCTTCATCCGCGTGCTGTCTTAGGGTTTCCGTAGCCAGGAGGAGGGCTGTCTCCGTAGAATGTGCAGCTCAAAAACCTGATTGTGAGGGATGCAATATGTTATTTCTGTCCAAGTGCTTGGTCAGCTGTATGTTCACAGTTTGTTCTGCTATTTTTGCAAAAAATGGTAGCAGTGAGATAGGGCGCAGGTTCTCTAGTACTGAGTGGTGTATGTGCGTTTTTTTCCTTAAAGGGTGGACCATAGCTTGTTTCGATTCATAGGGAACTTCTCCCGATTGGAAGGAGCGGGTAATTAGTTCAGATTTGAGGGGTAGAATGCAATTCTCTCCCTGCATCAACAATTCTGGGCGAGCTGGGTCCCACTGGGATCCAGATCGTATACCATTCACTATCTTTCTCAACTCATCTGATTCTGGCGTCTTAAACTCTTCTATGGTTTCACCCTTAAATACCGTGGCCAGAGTGCAGTCGTTGCTTCTGCCCTGTTGTGCTTCCATAGGGTAAGTATCATATATCTTTGCTACTTTTGCTGCAAAAAATTCTGCGATTTTATTGCAGGATTCCTCCGTGAACTATAAGGTTCGGTTAGATTTTCAGCTGACTGCAGGGATTTTAAAATGATAAACATTTCTTTGGAAGAGTTTTTATTCTTTTCTATCTTCCCGGTATAGAACGCACTGCAAACTTCTTTAATTAATGTGTGGTATAATTTAAGTTCTGTTTTATACTCCTCCTTAGTTTTGGTGCAGTAGTTTTTACGCCATCTGCGCTCTACATGTTTGCATTTTTGTTTCGCTTTTCTTAGTGTCTCATTAAACCAAGGTGCCAATGCCTTTGCCCTCTTGGTATTAATTGTGGTCCATGGTGCTACTTTGTTCAGAGCTTCTGTTATCCATGTTCCCACTTGTTCATTAGCCACATTAATATCCTTATCCATAACCAGTACATTTTTTTTAGTGCCTGTGTGAACGTATCGATGTTAAAATTGACCCATTTCCTACGGGTAACTATCTTTTTTGAGTTTCCAACCATGGGACTCTGAGTTGGAATAAGGAAAGGGATTATGTGGTGGTCAGACCATGGGACTGGCAAGGGTATGCCAACTTCAAGATCTGTTATATTTGTAAAAATTGGGTCTAGGATGTGGCCAGCTTGGTGTGTTTGCGCACTAACCATTTGCACTAAGTTCAACATCCTGAGGTCTTTACACACGGTTAGCGCCTCAGGATTATCTATTTCATCAAAGTGTATATTCAGGTCACCTAAGGCCAGAAGTTTGTTGTGGCGTATCGCTCTGTGTATTACTCTTTCTCCCAGGCTCACTGTGAACTGAGTAGTAGGGCCGGGTGGGCGATAGATCAGAAAGCCATCTATAGTGTCCTTATCTGTTACTGAGAGAGAAAAGGAGAGCGCCTCGCAATGTTCCAGGTTAGCTTCATTTATACAACATTTCATAGGAAATTTGTAAAGTATTGCTATTCCTCCCCCTCTTTGCCCCACTCGGTTCTGTCTTGCTATCCCATAGCCCTCTGGAAGTGCGTCCAGTATGTCAGGGGTGGAGATTTCATTGAGCCATGTTTCGGTGAGAAACATAGCATCAGGCCTTTTATCCTTCAGTACTTCAGCAATCTCAAATATATGTTTAGCTAGAGATCGGCAGTTCATCAGGATGAAAGATAGCTTTTCTGTCTGCTGTATATCAACGTCTAACAGTCTCAGATTGTCTTGCATGACAACGTGCCTTTGTCAACATCTACCTTGTGTTTACATGCCTTCACAATTGGCGGTGCCAGTTTTTTTATTTCTTCCACTGTATATTTAATCTGTTGACCGTGGTTCAAACCGACAGGGGTTCTGGTCCCTGGGCCCGGTCGGGCGTGGACGGGTGCAGACGGGCTTGTCTTTGGCGCGCCGGCGGCGTGCCCGCTGCACGCGTCTGCTGCAGCATGTGTGATTTATGTGGCTGAGGAGCCACTAGAGCGCGAAAGACCACCAGGAAGGGGGCGCTACAGCGGAAGTCAGGGAAAAAATGGCTGGGTCCCGCACTCCGCTCAATCGGCAAGAGGCCGCGGCGGACCAGGGCAGGGATGAAGCCAGGAGAAGAGAGGTAGGAAAGTGCATGCAAAGGAGCAAGTTTAAAATATTGTGCCTGTCGGTACAGTTCTAGGTAGTAAAATCAAGTATTAAAACAATTAAAACACTATAATCTGTGGTACTAAAAACACATATCTGATAGCAATATAATCTTGACCTGTATAGGCTCGCAGCCCTTCAGCGTCTGCTAGAGATCAGATGCGCGTCCGCTGCAGCATGTGTAATTTATGTGGCTGAGGAGCCACTAGAGCGCGAAAGACCACCAGGAAGGGGTGGTACAGCGGAAGTCAGGAAAAAATGGCTGGGTCCCGCCCTCCGCTCAATCGGCAAGAGGCCGCGGCAGACCAGGGTAGGGACGAAGCCAGGAGAAGAGAGGTAGGAAAGTGCATGCATTCACACTGCCATTTACTCATCAATACAGTTATACACACTCTACCTAACTTATTCATACAGACACTAACACATACTTACTCTCTTATACAATAACTGACACAAGCACACACTCATCCATACAGCCACTCTCACAATCACTCACTCTCACATATAGTCAGTTATATACTCCAACACTAACATATACTGCCTTTCACATATGTAGTTACTCACACATATACCACTGAGACATCCATTCACTCACCAACACAGCCATGCGCCTACTCACTCACCCATACAGCCCCTCGCAGATGCACTCATGAACCCATACACCCACTGAATCACCCACTCACACATCCATGCAGGGACTTACATCCCTCACCCACCCACACAGACACTGAGGCACCCATACAGGTACTCAGACAACCAATCATTAACCCATATAGACACTCATTTAGCTACTCACCAACCCATGCAGCCACTTACACACCAACTAACAGACTGGTACAGACATTCACACAGATTAGACATTCACCCATGCATTCACAAAGACACGTTTAATCACTCATTTGTACAGTCACATGCACCCACTAAATCATCCATTCAGATACTCATACACCCACTCATTCTTCAATACACCTTGGCGTATATATATATATATATTTATATATATATATATATAACATTCTTAAACTTTTTAGAAACACTCAGTCACTGGATGATATCATCAGTGATGTCATCAGTGATGTCATTTGATATGTCATCAGTGATGTCATCAGTGATGTCACTGACCATGTCATGAGTGATGTAATATGTGACGTCATCAGCAGTGCATTGCAGGGGCGCGAGTTATAGTTATCTCAGCTAACTATAACGGCTGAATTTCTCTGGTTTTGTATGAGTGAAATGTCAGCCTAACTATAACGTCCCTGAAACCTGTGGTTTTTTTCAGTGAATATATATGTCAAGGACAAGTGTTGTCCAAAACACGTCATTCTGAGGAGCAATAAAGACTAAGTGCCAACATTTCCAGTGGTTCGTGGTTCTCTGTTCGCCCATCGTTGATGTGGAAGTGCTGAGAATTCGTTTTACCTTTGAAGTTGAATTACGGAAGGTGGTTGCTTCCGCGACGAACCCACTCCCCGTGAAGCAGGCTGCCGCTTTCAACCAGAGTGCCAGGATACGGGAAAGGAATTTTGGCGGCAGCCCCCTATTGCAGCTGGACAGTCTCAAAGAAGCCCGGAGTTTCACCGATGCGGTTTAATGACCAGTCGAGCATTGAATTTCAAAGGTGGTGAGTGAACCTGCGATAAGCAGAGGTGGGGAGAAGTGAAAGGCACGGCTCGAGTTGCTCTCACCAGCAGCGCCGGAGCTCAATATCAACTATATTTGCACTCAGTATGTCAGCAGAGGCGGTTCGTGAGTGTGAGGCCGCCGCGGAAGAGCTTTTCAGCAATTTGCCTAAAATAACATCAGATGGGGCGACTTCCACCAGCGCAGCTACAACGAAGGAAGGGGATGCAAAAGCACTCCTGAAAAAGTTAGAAAAATGCATGCGAGCAGAGATTACAAAATGGTGGGAGCACAAATCTCTCACTAAATATGTGGAAGTGGGACGCATCACACGCGGCTTAAGGATTTTGCTAGCTCCAAGTTTCGAGAGCCCAAATCCAAATATGCTAAAAGAATGGGGCGAAAGCAACTTGGCGGCATCTATGAATTTGGTCAAGATACTCGTGAAATAAGCAGAGATCGATCGTCAGGCCTTGATTGTGGAAATAGAACAGATTAATGAACAACTATTGAAATTAGCTCCAAGTGATTGTATATCCAAAACCAGAAAGGATATACAAGAAAGATTAACTAAACAGGAAGACAGGATTAAGACTCGCAAAGCTTATAAGTTCTCCCGAGACAAATCTGATTATGAGCAAGGACGGATTTTCACCTTTGCTCGGAAGTATGAAAATGCTAAAAAAGTCAAGTTCAACACTAAACCAGTGAACACAACAGCAGCTCGGGCGCAGCATGCAAACACCGGCGAAACTGAAACCTCTACTACACTAGATAGTGATTCCCTTACAAGTTGTCTGTCATCTGACAATGGGAGTTCTGGCAGTTTAAGTGAATCTGGACATACACGCATTTTGGATCTAGGAGAAGAGGTTGATTTTTTATCATTCGACTGGCGCCAAACGTTAAGACCACGGCATCAAAAGAGGAAAACAGAGCCAGAAAAAACGCAAGAAGAAGGGAAAGGCGCAAAAAACGGAAACATAAAACCAAAAAAAACATATTGGCGCAGAAAATAATGGCTGATGACAACACCATTATTAATCTTTCAACGATGGCTCTATCTGAGGCCGAAAAGCAATTGCTGTCATTAGGGCTGTCTTTCTGTCCTATGAGTGACTTTAACTATGCACGCACTAGGGTTGATGTCTTTTGTTTTATTCGCAAGTTGAAATTAAGGAAGTTCTTTGCCATAAAGGAAGGTTTAAAAGAGGCACAAGTAAGCAATACTAGTGGGAATGAGTCATGCACTGGTATATTGGCATCGGATGTGCCCACTTTACTTGCCTTACATGATCTTAGCAACAATGCCAACGGTATTGATCAAGACTCTGCCGACACACAATCCACACAAGAGAGGTTATTAGCGGCCAATATCAAGCAACAAAGAGCGGGCATGAGCCCTTTTAAACCAAAGTCCAATTTCATTCCTGCCATGCCGAAGGATGCTATCGACATCTTCCATGAGGTGGTTACGGAAGATATAAAGAAATTACATCATCAGATAAAACATAGAAAGCGCTACAAGAGTAATGAAGAAATGCAATATTCCAAGTTGATGAAGAGGTTGAGCAGCAATCATGAAATTATTGTCGCCAAATCAGATAAAGGTGGAAATATAGTGATTTGGCCGCAAAAAGATTATGTATTAGAAGCACGTAGACATCTAGATGATTTGTCATGTTACGAAAAAATGGAATATAAGCAATACTATCTGGCTAAGGACAATTTGAAAAAGACTTTTCTTGAGTGGAAGCGAGAAGGAATCATTTCCTCAGAAGAGTACAAATTCTTACATGTAGAACATCCGGTCTTACCAAGACTGTATTTTATCCCCAAAGTCCACAAAAAAACTACACCCATTCCGGGTAGACCCATTATATCGGCTATCAGCAGTGTGGGAGAGAAAGCAACACAGTATATTGATTTTTTCCTGCAAGACTTTGTAAAACAGCTTCCCACATATGTGAAAGACACTGGGGATTTTCTAAAGAAGTTGCAAGCATTCAGTGGGCAGAGGATTTGATGTTCATCACTCTGGACATTGAATCGCTGTACACAAGTATAGAGCACGATACAGGATTGAATGCAGTACAGTACTTTCTGAATACGAGGCCGATAGATTGTTACAATCACAATAAGATGCTTTTAAAGTTGATTTCATGGTGTTTGCATAACAACTATTTTACCTTTGGAAATTACATTTACCTGCAAAAAAGAGGTGTGGCGATGGGGGCCTGCTTCTCCCCCAGCTATGCATGCTTGCATGTCGGCTGGTGGGAGGAGCAGGTCCTCAAAAACTTACATTTGGATGAATATACCAACCAGGTTTTATACTGGTTGAGATATATTGATGATGTTTTTATTGTTTGGAGAGGGGATGAAAAAAGTGCATCTGATTTTATTAACCGGATCAATGACAATACTGCCAATTTGAAGTTTACCTCACAGATTAGTAAAGACAATATTGATTTTTTAGACGTAAAAGTTTACATAAAAGAAGGTAAGATAGCAACTACCTTACATAGGAAAGTCACGGCTGGAAATGTAACACTCCATGCCAATAGTGCGCATCCTAAACATTTGATCAGGAATATTCCTTTTGGGGAACTTTTACGCCTGAAAAGGATCTGCAGTACAGAAGATGACCTCAATTTGTGTACTGAAGAGGCTCTATGCAGATTCAGAAAAAGAGGTTACAGCGAAACAATTCTCAATGTGGCGGTGAGAAAAATGAGGGAGAGAACGAGGGAATCTCTTTTTACCAGCAATAGTGAGATTGAAGCAGTCACTGATGAGAATAACGCCTCTAGATTAATAACCACCTACAGCAAACAAGAAAGGAGGATACGATCAATAATCAGACGCAATTGGCCCATTGTATTAATTGATGGCGTACTGGCTCCCAGGCTCCCTGCTCAACCTGTTGTCACTTATAGAAAAGGTCCCTCTATGCGCACACAGATTGTGAAGAGCAGCCCCGAATTGTTAGGAGTGAAAATGTGGCTGCAGCCAAAACAAGGTTTTTCCAAATGCTCTTCATGTAGAGCGTGTAAATTTGGGGAAAACACAACACACTATTTTACTCCGTTCAGCCCTGACAAGATTGCCATCCAGGGTAAATTTAATTGCAGAACAGAATATGCAGTGTACATTCTGACATGCACCTGTGGCTTAAGATATGTGGGGAGCACCAAGCTGCAGGTGCATGTCAGAATTTTGCAACACTTACGAGCCATCGTGAACAATGATACAACCTATCCGGTGGCTCGCCACTTCAAGCAAGAACACGACAACAATCTCAACTGCTTAAAATATTTTGTAGTGGCTGCAATTCCCAAATTACGCAGAGGAGGCGACAGGGAAAGACAGTTAAGGCAGATGGAGTCTCGAATGATTTTGGAGTTAGACAGCAAGTTCCCAAATGGGCTTAATAACCCTGAGGACCTGCATTATTTTTTATGAGATCAAAACCACGAAAGATAAAACTAAATAGACATTATCATATGATAATGCTCGTCTGATTAGATCATTAATAAAGAAGAAAAATCAAAGACTCCTAAACCTCAATTCAAACAGAAAACCGTAGCTGGAATTAAAATCAGGCATGCCCAGAATACTGAGGACTCTGCTTCTGAACAGGGCATGGACAGTGACGATGCCGTAGCGCAGTAGTGCTGAGTGAGCATATCATGGTGGAAACACCAGGATACTAGGTGAAGAGTTACCCATCGCTTATACAAAATTACACTCCAGTCGGAGGGGGACATACCCAGAAACATCAAGGCTCTCATTTGGGAGAACTTGACGTATGGTTACGATTTTCTTTTGGCTCAAAAAGGCTGGCCACCTGATTTCTTAATGGAGTGCCCAAACGGGGAAACAGTAATTTTAACGGCTTTTTCCGAACTCGTTCAAGAATCTGTGAAACATTCTTCTGCCAAGGAGTGGGATTTAGTGCTAGCTCTGGCATTATACTCGAATCATGTGGGATGGGATATTGAGTCGCCTCATCATGACATCCCGTTGAAATCAACTCTGTAACCCCAGAGACAATATCCAGTTAAACATGAAGCTAAAAAACAAGTTAGAGAAATTCTAGAACATCTTGAATACCAAGGTGTAATAGAAAATTGCACCTCATCAACGAATAATCCCTCAATTCATACCGTCTATTATTAGATTACAGACACCTGAATACATCTACTCGCACATTTGCAGTACAAAATGCACACAGTGCTGTACTAATGAATAACATCGTGCAGAAAAAATACAAAACATTATTAAATATCTAAATGGGTTTTTCTGCTAAAATATAGTAGATATCTGACAGCATTTTCAGCACGAGGTGTAAAAGAATAGCCCTGGGCTGTTTTCAGCCAGAGTAACAGAATTACTTCAAAATTTGGACGAGAAGGCATTGTCCTACATTGATAATATATATCTAATGGACGATGACCTGGGTTACAAATTTTATTTTAAAAAATCGAAAATTGTCCATCTTAATGTCCTATTTTGGGATATCAGTTGTCAAGTGAAGGCAAAAGCCTGGCGACCCATTTTATGGGAAAAATGTGCATTGCTCTGTCCTCCAACGACTGTGAAAAGACTACAATTCATTTTTGGATTAAAATTTTTTGGCAGAACATACATTTTGAATTATGCAGAACGTGCAAAACCATTCTACGACTTCATAAGACTAGACTTTTCAAGCACACATTCGACACAGAATCCGTACAAGCTGATATGACAGCTTCCAAACACTTACAAACACGTGTAAACACCACAAACCTGGTGATCCACGTAGTCACAGGACCATCTGGGTACACTTTTATCACGTTCAATGAAGGTGACACAGTACCTATTGCATGCAAATCACTTTTATACACAAACACTGAAATGCGCTTTGCACCTACTGAGAAGATTCTCACAGCGGTACAGACTGCTGTGGAGAGAGAGAGAGAGCACTAGCTCACGGTAAACAAATAATTGGTGTAACCCCGGTGCCAATCATAGAGGCTGTCACCAAAGCAAGCGCTCCAAATGCCAAAGCTTTACATCTACGATGGGTACAATGGGCTAACTCTCTCACTGCAATGGATGTAGACTACAGATTTCACTTTACATTACAAACACAAGCTTTTTTGCAGTCTGAACAAGAATATCCTCTGTCGAATGAGATAATGCCTCTAGATCAATATGAATACATCATCTACACTGATAGGGCTGCCCAGCCAGCAGTAGGGACAAAGCACCAATATTCCACCGCTTGCGCAATAGTAAAAGGGTGCATGCATGATGGAAAATTCCATCCTGAGAAAACCTACACGCAGTCCCTTGGAGACTGCACAGCGCAGCTAGCAGAACTCAAGGCCCTGATACTGGCACTGGAGAACACAGATCATGAATTCCCCACACTTATAGAGTGTGATTCGTATTGTTGTGTCCAGTCATATAATGAATACCTTCACTACTGGGGCCAAAATGGATTTTGAGATTCTAAGGGGTGGCACAAACAAGCACAAGATGCTTTGGGAACAAGTGGCAAAGTTGAAAGATTGCTTGCCACGGGATCATGTAATACGCACATCGAGTCATCAACGTGTTGGCGTTCACATTGCAGGGAATTCCATGGCTGATGAAGCCTCTACGGCAACAGTTTGTACTGCTGTCATTGCTATAATCACTCGTTCTAGTATGAGAATAGACAGAGACATCATGGTGGCTGTCAATGCTGCGTGCAACGACACACACCTGCCGAAAGTACTCCTACAAGTTAGATGCACAGAACATACCATAAGCTCAAATTCCAGGAGTGGGGGATAGACTCATAGTTAACATTGATCGCAAACTGAGGTTAATACCAGCTGCACATGAGGGTCTGAGTTCAGCACACGCAGGGATTACTGCTACAGTTTCATTTTTGAAGCAGGGCTTTGGTGGCCTGGTCTTACAAAACAGACCAATGACTTTGTTCTCAAATGTGACATCTGCCAGCAAATGAAGGGCTCAACCGTAGCACGTCCACCACAGACACCTCTATTGATTTCAAACAAGCCTCTTGCTTGTGTTTATTTGAACCACTGCAGTCCCTTACAATCTGACGGGGCTTACAAATACATCTTAGTGGCAGTGGATTCATGCTCTAGATTCCAGTGGGTATGGCCACAGCGATCGGCTGATGCCCGAACTGTTATCAAAGACTTGTGAGTCTTCATCTAGACATTCGCAATTGGCACACAAAATTTCTCACTTGATGCAAATGTATAAGAATTCTGCGAGTGCGCATGCATATTGCTGTACTACTGATGAAGAGGTGTTCAGACAAAATATTAAGTCAGTAATATCGACTGACACAATTATCGAGTTGGAAATATCGGGAAACAGAAATATCGTGAGCAAGAATATCGTGGACAAGAATATCGATTTTTAAAATATGGGAGTCATTAATATCGTTTGCAAAAATATAGTTGTTTAAAATATCGATTTTTAATTAGTGTTATGTATTTTTGTATATATTTAAATGTATGTGATGTAATTTTTTTGTATAAGTATTGTTTATGTTTTTTAATATATGTGTTACATTTATAGTATTTATTACATTTAATTACATGTTGTGTCTTTTAGTTCCGTGGCGGGTTGTGGGTTTGTAGGGGAATAGGGTGAGAAGTAATTTAATTATAATAAATTAATGATTATTTTTTATTTAATTATCTTTATTTAATTGATATTTAATAGTGTTAATTATGCTTTTATTTATTTTTTGGTAAATTCTATGTATGGCTTGTGAGATTTACAGGGGTAAAAGGTGGTAAGTAATTTATTTTTAATTAATAAATAATTAGTTGTTAATTATTATTAATTAATTAATTGATAATAAATTATGGTAATTGTGTAATTTGTTTAGGTGCAGGTTGTAGGGTTAATAGGGTGGGAAGTAATTTATTTTTAATTAATTAATAATTATTTGTTAATATTAATTGAGAATTCATTAAGGTAATTGTGTTTTTTTAGGAGCGGGTTGTGGGGTTAAAAGGGGTAAAGGGTGGGGAGTACATTTATTTGACTTAATTTATAATTAATTGTTAAATACTAATAGTTATTTAATTGAAAATTATTTTAGTTGTGTAATTATTGTTTTTAAAGTTCAATTTTAGGTGCGGGTTGTGAAGATTATAGGGTTAAAGGGTGGGAAGTTAATTTATTTTATTGAAATATAATTTGGTTTTTAATTAATAATATTTGTTTAATTGATAATTAATTAAATTAATTGTGCAAATATTTTTTTACATTTTAGATGTGGGGTGTGGGTTTTGGTGGGGTGCGGAGTGGTAAGTAATCAATTTTAAGCAATCAATACTTTTTTTAAAATTAATAATAATTAATTCTGTTGTGTGTTTTGTGGGGTATATTGTGGGAAGTATATTAATTATAATTAATTAATAATGAATATTTAATTAACTAAAATTAATTTGTTGATGATTATTTATATTAATAGTGTAAATAAGTTTTTTAGGTGCAAGTTGTGAGTTTTGTGGTGTTATAGGGCACTTGCACCAGGCTACCACCCAGCCTTTGTAACTGCGTATAGCCTGTGCAGGGCGCAAGTGCCGCCCACTACCTAGCACAGGGGGCTAATTTATTTATTATGCTTTATTACCTTACTGAAACGGAATTGCCCCTAAAAGTTTTAATGCAACAGTACAAGGGAATGATTCTTTACGTATAATCGGCATGATTTTATTTACAATGTCATTTGTTTTCAGGTTTTACAAAACATGAAGTAAATGAAAATGTACCTTATCGGGACACTGTTTTCGTGCTCCACTGCCTGCTCCCCTGCCCTCATCAGCATAATGGTCGCATGTGCATGTTTGGCATACTGTTTGTGTTGGAGCACGCTAACCACCACACCGTACCATACCTCTGCTCTCACAGATAGCGATCTTCCACTCAGCGACTCTAAAACTCCCCCCACAATTGTTTAAAAAATGACTCTGAGCCTGCCTAACAACTAATTAGACTGTGGGGCAGATTTACAAGAAACTGACGGATCTGTAGAGATGCGTCAGTTTCCCTGCGCCAGCCTGTGATAGCCTTGCGCCACCATGGATTGACAATACGGCGCACCATGGCGCAAAGATTGACAGATGCGTCATAAATTCTGTTGCATCTGTTAGCACAAAAGTCACGCATTGCTGGAGTCGTGTCGCAAGCACAACGCAACTCCAGCAATGCATGGTGAGGCCTATACTGATCATACTGCATCACTCCTTATGCCTGCTTCAAGCAGGCATAAGGTTTTGACGCAATGGCATCCTAGAAGTGGTGCAGTGAAATCTTTTGGATTTCACTGCATCACTTCTACAAGGCTTTCCTATGTGGGAACGCCCACCCTGCATACATTATACCTGACTCAGGTATAATGTGATGCAGGGCTTTACAACGTGATGCATCTCCCTAGATGCGTCACGTTGTACATTAGCCGCAACGTGGCGCATTGTTTACACCGCCACTGCATCACAAAAAGTGATGCAATGGCGGCACAAAAGTGACTCAAGGGGCTTATAAATCTGCCCCTGTGTGCATAATATAGATGCCATGGAAGTGTATTAGCTGTGGAATTAATTTAGGCATTTCATACACTAGACCGCAACTGTGCAAATTTAGTGATGCTCAGGGCAAAGATAGGCACGGGCTGGTAAACTCTGCTCCGCCAGCAAATGGCAGAGTTTTTGCCAAACTCTGTGCTCCAAACGTAGTGCGGAGTGCCAAAACTATGCAAACTCCACCGGCAGAGCGGTGTTTTACGCCCACCCCTTATTCCGACCAGGGTCTGGGGTTTAGCTCTCGGGCTTACAAAGAGGCCATGGGAAGTTTGGATGTGGCTTGCAGTACTCCTCCCCTATCATCCTGAGGGAAATTTGGTAATCAAGACGAAAAACTGTGACTTAAACTTAAAGCAGTCTTTCACAGCAAGGGTACTAGACTCAGGTTGCAGTTTGGTCCATCGCCTATATGGGGTCCAGAGGGCACTTAATAATTTGTCAAGAACATCCTTGGGTGGTCAGACTCTGTATGAAATTCTGTTAGGGGTAAGAATGTGGGTTCCAGAACTCGATAATTTCAGCACAGTGGTGGCAGACACACCATTTGACATCAATGAACGTTTGGCTGTTTTACAGGAATGTAATGAATTTTGGAACGAACAAAGCAACGTCCAAGTGAAACGCACCACCATTGGGGAAGTGAAAGTTGTCCCGGCAAGGCCCGGCTGGGTCTGGAAATTTGGGGACCTAGTCAGGAAAAGATTTGTGGACAAGAAACAGTTTGGGCCATCCTACAGAGCGCCTGTACCTGTCCTGGCTGTCGAAGGTACCAGAACTGTACTTCTTCTGCCCCCTGCTGGTCGACGAGACAAAAGGTTTGTCTCCTTTGATCTGATCAAACACCTTGAGACCCTCAAGGGTGAGTAGTCGTGCTATACAAACCTTGATTGATTGATTGATCAAACCACATTATGTGGCTTATTCTAAACAGTAGGCCACGTGAACTCCTGGGTAGCCACCGCTCTCCACTCGCTACCACTCAGAAGGTTCAGATTGAAGCTTTGATAACTAAAGAAGATTCCTCTCTTCAACAAGAAAGAGTTAACAACAATGATGTTCTACTTCTCCCTGTACAGTCAACTGGTACAGAAACACGAATCTCAATAAGAAAACTTGATAACAATAAGATCTACGTCACTATGCCATTGATTGAGTCATCTCCCAGTTCTACAAAACCTGCTGAGCTGCCAAAAATAGACCAAATGGCGTCTGGCTACTTCGTGGACTATGATGACTTATCATCAGATTCAACAGTACCTGAGACACCGCTGTAGCCGCCTTTACCCTTCAAGCTACAAGTACATGCTCTCTATCTTTGGCTGAAAAAGACATAGGGGCACATGCATTAATCTATTTTGCAATCACAAACAGTGCGATTCACAAAAATCGGCCGTTTGCGATCGCAAATTGGCCTTTTCTAATGAATGCAAGTTTTTTCAATTCGCAATTTAGGTAATCACGATTCCCTAAATTGCGAATGCAAATAGGGAATCGCAATTTGAGATTCCCAAATGCACATGCAAGAAGCATTTCCTAAATGCGAACTGTGCATTTAGGAAATGCTAATTACCATCAACTACAAGATGATGGTAACCATGTGCATACTTTGAAAAATGCACAAAACTGCATTTTTCAAAGTGCCATGTGGTGCGGGCATGTGCGTGCCTTACATGTGCATCTTTTTTGTTAGGGGCACCTCAGGGTCACTTAGGCCATCTGGCACCCTTGCCTTTGCATTACCTAATTTGCAATTAGGTAATCGCAATTTAGGTAATGCAAGACCATTCTCACCTATGGGCTTTGAGGCCCATAGCAAAGAATGGAGTCGCAATTGCAAATAGCGATTCCCTAATTGTGTTTGCGATTCTTAAGGAATCGCAATTAGAGAATCGCTATTTGCTGTCTGTTTTGTTGCATTGCATTTTGCGATTACTAAATACCGATTTCTAAATAATCTCTAATTGGTAATCGCCAAAATGGAACTTTCATGCATGTGCCCCGAACTTCTTTACTCCTTGGTTGCACCTTTGGATTACAATTGGATTACTATTCCTGGTCCTCTTGATTGGTTTGGTGACTGTCTGTTTCCTACTTCTAAATGGACATTATTTTCCAGAATGCTCGGCAGTACAAGCTGTGAACTTGGTATTAAAACCCCATGCATCATTGCACCGTGAACTAAGAGATCTGTTCCTGGTAATCAATACAGCGGTTCCAATTCCCGAAGGAATAGTGTGGGACAAGGTGTGGTATGATGTGTTTGGCCCTACTGAACTTTTGCAAATTCAACATTGGTTTAAAATTTCTTAAGTGATATCATCACAAATAGTGCTATTTCTGATGATTATGACATTGATACAGTGCATCATTTGCTGGAAGATCTAGAGCAATCAACTGTATTTTCTTCTGATGAATTGTATGATGGTACATCTAATTATGGTGATATGTTTTGTTATCAACATTATGGTCACCACTTTCTGCATAAAGCAAGTATCCCACATGCCATTTATATTTACACCCAATTGGAACACTGGCCAACACCACCAAAAGGTAGTTCAAAAACATTTGCACAGAAGTTTGCTTATTTTTCTGGTTTTGACACATCAGACCCAACCTCTTATTTTTACAGGCTTGCATCTACATCTGCAAAGCAAAATATGCTAACAAACACCAAGCTGATATACTCTACTTCCTTTCTTTCCGCATCTGCTTCCTTTCTTTCCCAGCTCTCTGCACAGGGTTTCAACTTTTGGAAAGACACAATAGATACAACATTTGTTTGGGGGACAAAAGACTGGCAGGTTCAGGGAACTGAGGTCTTATTTAGAGCATGTCTAATACCACATCAAATAATTTTCCTGAACAAAAATGTGCAACAAATTCCAAGTCTTGGAATAGCCATGATAAATGACACCACGTATTCCCACATTTGCATGTTTCAAAAATTGGCAACATTTTACACAATTACAATTACACACTAGATACCATGCTACGCAATGGCTCTTACAATTCAAAAGACCCCAATTGGAAAAGATTGTTGGTTTGGCCTTTAGACACTAATGGGTGTCAGTCCAGTTTCCTGGGTAAAACCAGAGGGTTTAAGATCAATAGACCTGACCAACGTGATATACAATCTGATCACTCGGGGTGGTGACATCATACACTGTTGGGAAGTTATGCCTTGATTGGCTAAAAACCTCAACACTATCTCAGGTGAAACAACACTTGTCCCTTCTGTCTGATGACCTGGATCTCAGGGATTTCTTGTTAGGTCCACGGAACCCATGTCAAAAGCGCTTCTTGTATGCCATATACAATGAATTATGGAAAGTTTCCCAACAGGAAGCTGCTGAGAGACTGCGCAAGATTGATGGGGTTCATCTGGAAAAGGCTATGGCAGTGGTTGACAATGGCATGACCATGTTATCCTCTAGGATATATTCATTGGACAACATAGTTTTGTCTGCAATTGACATAATGCAGCAAGACATATCTATTATACAGCATGGACAGTCGCAACTTCGGTTCATTGGGTTATTAAGCTGGACACTTCAAACATTACGTGCCGTGGTGTTATATTAACACCTCCAATCTGTTTTCTTCATATTATCTAACTGAAAGATGGATATTATTGGCACGGAGAGATGCAAAGTATACTATGTTGCACATTGAAAAATTAGGCCAATTACCTTTCATCGTTGCTGAGACACCATCCACAGGATTGGATAACCGATGGATATATTACCATGGGGTGCCCGCCACAGGGTGCACGATTTTCTGCAAGCACCCCTTTCTTCAATGGGAGCCTGTGTAGTCAGTCGGAACACAGGCTCCCATTGTGCAGTTAGTACATACCCACTCACTGATTCATAGGTCTGCACACACATCCACTCACTAACCCATACAGTCACTCATACACGCAGTCACTCATCAATAAAGCCACTGATATATGCACTCATACACCCATACAGACACACACACTGCCTCTCACCCATAGAGTTACTCACACACCTAGTCAGTCACCCAAAGAATATATTTATGTTTTATATTTATACATTTGTAGAGCGCCTGGTTACACCGCCGGTGTGTCCCCGCGCTAGTAGCTGAAGAAAAAAAAAAGAGATAGCGGACAGCAAGGGATGAGAGTCAGGCAGGATCGACATTCCTCCCCTAGACCTATAACAAGAGGTCTTGGGAGAGATATTGACTAACTGGTGGGAAAAGCCATGTCTTTAGCTTTCTCCGGAAGGTCGCTTCACTGGGCTCTGTTCTTATTTCAACTGGCAGTGTATTCCAGTGTTTGGCTGCCAGGAATATAAAGGAACGACCGCCCATCCTAGCCTTTTTGATTCTTGGAATCCTTACTAACGCTTTGCCTTCAGATCTTAGGTATCTGCTGGGTGTATAGGCTGCTGTCATTGATTGAAGGTATCGTGGTGCTTTATTTGCCAGAATACGGTGGCAGTAGCACATTGTCTTGAACAGTATTCTCTTTTCGACTGGTAGCCAGTGCAGTCTGGCTAGGGCTTTAGATACGGATGTTCTTTTTGGGAGATTCAGCACTAGGCGGGCTGCTGCGTTTTGTATTGATTGCAGTTCCTTATTCTTTTTTTGATGCACCTAAATATAGGACATTACCGTAGTCAATCTGAGAGGTGACCACGGCATGTACTATAGTTTTCCTGGCGTTGACAGGTAATAGGTCAAGGACTTCCTCAGGACTTTTAGAGTTCCAACACATTTACCTGTGACTTTCCGGATCTGACTCTCAAATGTCAGATTGGAGTCGAGACCAGACTCCGAGATTTTTGACTTCTGTCTTGGGAGTTGGAAGTTGGCCGAGTGTCTCAGGCCACCATGCTGACAACCAGATAGATGGCGCTTTTCCCACTATCATCACCTCCATTTTGCTGCCATTCAATTGCAGACAATGGTTAGACATCCACGCTGTTACATCCTCCATACATCGGGAAAATCGGTGGGCGGTAATTCCTGGATTTTGGGACAGTGTGATAATGAGCTGAGTGTCGTCAGCATAGGACACGATAGACACCTTGTGACCTTCCACAATAGTGGCAAGCGGACCACATGTATAAGTTAAATAACGTGGGGCTCAGGATTGAGCCCTGGGGAACTCCCTGGAACAGGGGAAAGGTTTTGGACGTATGGGCGTCTTGTTTGACCTGGAAACCTCGCAACGACAGGAAGGATGTCGTCCATTGCAGGGCCATGCCTCTCACTCCACTCATCTCTAGTCTTTGGAGGAGGAGGCCATGGGATACGGTGTCAAACGCTGTGCTGAGGTCCAGCAAGATCAGAGCAGCTGTGTGGCCTTCATCCGCGTGCTGTCTTAGGGTTTCCGTAGCCAGGAGGAGGGCTGTCTCCGTAGAATGTGCAGCTCAAAAACCTGATTGTGAGGGATGCAATATGTTATTTCTGTCCAAGTGCTTGGTCAGCTGTATGTTCACAGTTTGTTCTGCTATTTTTGCAAAAAATGGTAGCAGTGAGATAGGGCGCAGGTTCTCTAGTACTGAGTGGTGTATGTGCGTTTTTTTCCTTAAAGGGTGGACCATAGCTTGTTTCGATTCATAGGGAACTTCTCCCGATTGGAAGGAGCGGGTAATTAGTTCAGATTTGAGGGGTAGAATGCAATTCTCTCCCTGCATCAACAATTCTGGGCGAGCTGGGTCCCACTGGGATCCAGATCGTATACCATTCACTATCTTTCTCAACTCATCTGATTCTGGCGTCTTAAACTCTTCTATGGTTTCACCCTTAAATACCGTGGCCAGAGTGCAGTCGTTGCTTCTGCCCTGTTGTGCTTCCATAGGGTAAGTATCATATATCTTTGCTACTTTTGCTGCAAAAAATTCTGCGATTTTATTGCAGGATTCCTCCGTGGAACTATAAGGTTCGGTTAGATTTTCAGCTGACTGCAGGGATTTTAAAATGATAAACATTTCTTTGGAAGAGTTTTTATTCTTTTCTATCTTCCCGGTATAGAACGCACTGCAAACTTCTTTAATTAATGTGTGGTATAATTTAAGTTCTGTTTTATACTCCTCCTTAGTTTTGGTGCAGTAGTTTTTACGCCATCTGCGCTCTACATGTTTGCATTTTTGTTTCGCTTTTCTTAGTGTCTCATTAAACCAAGGTGCCAATGCCTTTGCCCTCTTGGTATTAATTGTGGTCCATGGTGCTACTTTGTTCAGAGCTTCTGTTATCCATGTTCCCACTTGTTCATTAGCCACATTAATATCCTTATCCATAACCAGTACATTTTTTTTAGTGCCTGTGTGAACGTATCGATGTTAAAATTGACCCATTTCCTACGGGTAACTATCTTTTTTGAGTTTCCAACCATGGGACTCTGAGTTGGAATAAGGAAAGGGATTATGTGGTGGTCAGACCATGGGACTGGCAAGGGTATGCCAACTTCAAGATCTGTTATATTTGTAAAAATTGGGTCTAGGATGTGGCCAGCTTGGTGTGTTTGCGCACTAACCATTTGCACTAAGTTCAACATCCTGAGGTCTTTACACACGGTTAGCGCCTCAGGATTATCTATTTCATCAAAGTGTATATTCAGGTCACCTAAGGCCAGAAGTTTGTTGTGGCGTATCGCTCTGTGTATTACTCTTTCTCCCAGGCTCACTGTGAACTGAGTAGTAGGGCCGGGTGGGCGATAGATCAGAAAGCCATCTATAGTGTCCTTATCTGTTACTGAGAGAGAAAAGGAGAGCGCCTCGCAATGTTCCAGGTTAGCTTCATTTATACAACATTTCATAGGAAATTTGTAAAGTATTGCTATTCCTCCCCCTCTTTGCCCCACTCGGTTCTGTCTTGCTATCCCATAGCCCTCTGGAAGTGCGTCCAGTATGTCAGGGGTGGAGATTTCATTGAGCCATGTTTCGGTGAGAAACATAGCATCAGGCCTTTTATCCTTCAGTACTTCAGCAATCTCAAATATATGTTTAGCTAGAGATCGGCAGTTCATCAGGATGAAAGATAGCTTTTCTGTCTGCTGTATATCAACGTCTAACAGTCTCAGATTGTCTTGCATGACAACGTGCCTTTGTCAACATCTACCTTGTGTTTACATGCCTTCACAATTGGCGGTGCCAGTTTTTTTATTTCTTCCACTGTATATTTAATCTGTTGACCGTGGTTCAAACCGACAGGGGTTCTGGTCCCTGGGCCCGGTCGGGCGTGGACGGGTGCAGACGGGCTTGTCTTTGGCGCGCCGGCGGCGTGCCCGCTGCACGCGTCTGCTGCAGCATGTGTGATTTATGTGGCTGAGGAGCCACTAGAGCGCGAAAGACCACCAGGAAGGGGCGCTACAGCGGAAGTCAGGGAAAAAATGGCTGGGTCCCGCACTCCGCTCAATCGGCAAGAGGCCGCGGCGGACCAGGGCAGGGATGAAGCCAGGAGAAGAGAGGTAGGAAAGTGCATGCAAAGGAGCAAGTTTAAAATATTGTGCCTGTCGGTACAGTTCTAGGTAGTAAAATCAAGTATTAAAACAATTAAAACACTATAATCTGTGGTACTAAAAACACATATCTGATAGCAATATAATCTTGACCTGTATAGGCTCGCAGCCCTTCAGCGTCTGCTAGAGATCAGATGCGCGTCCGCTGCAGCATGTGTAATTTATGTGGCTGAGGAGCCACTAGAGCGCGAAAGACCACCAGGAAGGGGTGGTACAGCGGAAGTCAGGAAAAAATGGCTGGGTCCCGCCCTCCGCTCAATCGGCAAGAGGCCGCGGCAGACCAGGGTAGGGACGAAGCCAGGAGAAGAGAGGTAGGAAAGTGCATGCATTCACACTGCCATTTACTCATCAATACAGTTATACACACTCTACCTAACTTATTCATACAGACACTAACACATACTTACTCTCTTATACAATAACTGACACAAGCACACACTCATCCATACAGCCACTCTCACAATCACTCACTCTCACATATAGTCAGTTATATACTCCAACACTAACATATACTGCCTTTCACATATGTAGTTACTCACACATATACCACTGAGACATCCATTCACTCACCAACACAGCCATGCGCCTACTCACTCACCCATACAGCCCCTCGCAGATGCACTCATGAACCCATACACCCACTGAATCACCCACTCACACATCCATGCAGGGACTTACATCCCTCACCCACCCACACAGACACTGAGGCACCCATACAGGTACTCAGACAACCAATCATTAACCCATATAGACACTCATTTAGCTACTCACCAACCCATGCAGCCACTTACACACCAACTAACAGACTGGTACAGACATTCACACAGATTAGACATTCACCCATGCATTCACAAAGACACGTTTAATCACTCATTTGTACAGTCACATGCACCCACTAAATCATCCATTCAGATACTCATACACCCACTCATTCTTCAATACACCTTGGCGTATATATATATATATATTTATATATATATATATATAACATTCTTAAACTTTTTAGAAACACTCAGTCACTGGATGATATCATCAGTGATGTCATCAGTGATGTCATTTGATATGTCATCAGTGATGTCATCAGTGATGTCACTGACCATGTCATGAGTGATGTAATATGTGACGTCATCAGCAGTGCATTGCAGGGGCGCGAGTTATAGTTATCTCAGCTAACTATAACGGCTGAATTTCTCTGGTTTTGTATGAGTGAAATGTCAGCCTAACTATAACGTCCCTGAAACCTGTGGTTTTTTTCAGTGAATATATATGTCAAGGACAAGTGTTGTCCAAAACACGTCATTCTGAGGAGCAATAAAGACTAAGTGCCAACATTTCCAGTGGTTCGTGGTTCTCTGTTCGCCCATCGTTGATGTGGAAGTGCTGAGAATTCGTTTTACCTTTGAAGTTGAATTACGGAAGGTGGTTGCTTCCGCGACGAACCCACTCCCCGTGAAGCAGGCTGCCGCTTTCAACCAGAGTGCCAGGATACGGGAAAGGAATTTTGGCGGCAGCCCCCTATTGCAGCTGGACAGTCTCAAAGAAGCCCGGAGTTTCACCGATGCGGTTTAATGACCAGTCGAGCATTGAATTTCAAAGGTGGTGAGTGAACCTGCGATAAGCAGAGGTGGGGAGAAGTGAAAGGCACGGCTCGAGTTGCTCTCACCAGCAGCGCCGGAGCTCAATATCAACTATATTTGCACTCAGTATGTCAGCAGAGGCGGTTCGTGAGTGTGAGGCCGCCGCGGAAGAGCTTTTCAGCAATTTGCCTAAAATAACATCAGATGGGGCGACTTCCACCAGCGCAGCTACAACGAAGGAAGGGGATGCAAAAGCACTCCTGAAAAAGTTAGAAAAATGCATGCGAGCAGAGATTACAAAATGGTGGGAGCACAAATCTCTCACTAAATATGTGGAAGTGGGACGCATCACACGCGGCTTAAGGATTTTGCTAGCTCCAAGTTTCGAGAGCCCAAATCCAAATATGCTAAAAGAATGGGGCGAAAGCAACTTGGCGGCATCTATGAATTTGGTCAAGATACTCGTGAAATAAGCAGAGATCGATCGTCAGGCCTTGATTGTGGAAATAGAACAGATTAATGAACAACTATTGAAATTAGCTCCAAGTGATTGTATATCCAAAACCAGAAAGGATATACAAGAAAGATTAACTAAACAGGAAGACAGGATTAAGACTCGCAAAGCTTATAAGTTCTCCCGAGACAAATCTGATTATGAGCAAGGACGGATTTTCACCTTTGCTCGGAAGTATGAAAATGCTAAAAAAGTCAAGTTCAACACTAAACCAGTGAACACAACAGCAGCTCGGGCGCAGCATGCAAACACCGGCGAAACTGAAACCTCTACTACACTAGATAGTGATTCCCTTACAAGTTGTCTGTCATCTGACAATGGGAGTTCTGGCAGTTTAAGTGAATCTGGACATACACGCATTTTGGATCTAGGAGAAGAGGTTGATTTTTTATCATTCGACTGGCGCCAAACGTTAAGACCACGGCATCAAAAGAGGAAAACAGAGCCAGAAAAAACGCAAGAAGAAGGGAAAGGCGCAAAAAACGGAAACATAAAACCAAAAAAAACATATTGGCGCAGAAAATAATGGCTGATGACAACACCATTATTAATCTTTCAACGATGGCTCTATCTGAGGCCGAAAAGCAATTGCTGTCATTAGGGCTGTCTTTCTGTCCTATGAGTGACTTTAACTATGCACGCACTAGGGTTGATGTCTTTTGTTTTATTCGCAAGTTGAAATTAAGGAAGTTCTTTGCCATAAAGGAAGGTTTAAAAGAGGCACAAGTAAGCAATACTAGTGGGAATGAGTCATGCACTGGTATATTGGCATCGGATGTGCCCACTTTACTTGCCTTACATGATCTTAGCAACAATGCCAACGGTATTGATCAAGACTCTGCCGACACACAATCCACACAAGAGAGGTTATTAGCGGCCAATATCAAGCAACAAAGAGCGGGCATGAGCCCTTTTAAACCAAAGTCCAATTTCATTCCTGCCATGCCGAAGGATGCTATCGACATCTTCCATGAGGTGGTTACGGAAGATATAAAGAAATTACATCATCAGATAAAACATAGAAAGCGCTACAAGAGTAATGAAGAAATGCAATATTCCAAGTTGATGAAGAGGTTGAGCAGCAATCATGAAATTATTGTCGCCAAATCAGATAAAGGTGGAAATATAGTGATTTGGCCGCAAAAAGATTATGTATTAGAAGCACGTAGACATCTAGATGATTTGTCATGTTACGAAAAAATGGAATATAAGCAATACTATCTGGCTAAGGACAATTTGAAAAAGACTTTTCTTGAGTGGAAGCGAGAAGGAATCATTTCCTCAGAAGAGTACAAATTCTTACATGTAGAACATCCGGTCTTACCAAGACTGTATTTTATCCCCAAAGTCCACAAAAAAACTACACCCATTCCGGGTAGACCCATTATATCGGCTATCAGCAGTGTGGGAGAGAAAGCAACACAGTATATTGATTTTTTTCCTGCAAGACTTTGTAAAACAGCTTCCCACATATGTGAAAGACACTGGGGATTTTCTAAAGAAGTTGCAAGCATTCAGTGGGCAGAGGATTTGATGTTCATCACTCTGGACATTGAATCGCTGTACACAAGTATAGAGCACGATACAGGATTGAATGCAGTACAGTACTTTCTGAATACGAGGCCGATAGATTGTTACAATCACAATAAGATGCTTTTAAAGTTGATTTCATGGTGTTTGCATAACAACTATTTTACCTTTGGAAATTACATTTACCTGCAAAAAAGAGGTGTGGCGATGGGGGCCTGCTTCTCCCCCAGCTATGCATGCTTGCATGTCGGCTGGTGGGAGGAGCAGGTCCTCAAAAACTTACATTTGGATGAATATACCAACCAGGTTTTATACTGGTTGAGATATATTGATGATGTTTTTATTGTTTGGAGAGGGGATGAAAAAAGTGCATCTGATTTTATTAACCGGATCAATGACAATACTGCCAATTTGAAGTTTACCTCACAGATTAGTAAAGACAATATTGATTTTTTAGACGTAAAAGTTTACATAAAAGAAGGTAAGATAGCAACTACCTTACATAGGAAAGTCACGGCTGGAAATGTAACACTCCATGCCAATAGTGCGCATCCTAAACATTTGATCAGGAATATTCCTTTTGGGGAACTTTTACGCCTGAAAAGGATCTGCAGTACAGAAGATGACCTCAATTTGTGTACTGAAGAGGCTCTATGCAGATTCAGAAAAAGAGGTTACAGCGAAACAATTCTCAATGTGGCGGTGAGAAAAATGAGGGAGAGAACGAGGGAATCTCTTTTTACCAGCAATAGTGAGATTGAAGCAGTCACTGATGAGAATAACGCCTCTAGATTAATAACCACCTACAGCAAACAAGAAAGGAGGATACGATCAATAATCAGACGCAATTGGCCCATTGTATTAATTGATGGCGTACTGGCTCCCAGGCTCCCTGCTCAACCTGTTGTCACTTATAGAAAAGGTCCCTCTATGCGCACACAGATTGTGAAGAGCAGCCCCGAATTGTTAGGAGTGAAAATGTGGCTGCAGCCAAAACAAGGTTTTTCCAAATGCTCTTCATGTAGAGCGTGTAAATTTGGGGAAAACACAACACACTATTTTACTCCGTTCAGCCCTGACAAGATTGCCATCCAGGGTAAATTTAATTGCAGAACAGAATATGCAGTGTACATTCTGACATGCACCTGTGGCTTAAGATATGTGGGGAGCACCAAGCTGCAGGTGCATGTCAGAATTTTGCAACACTTACGAGCCATCGTGAACAATGATACAACCTATCCGGTGGCTCGCCACTTCAAGCAAGAACACGACAACAATCTCAACTGCTTAAAATATTTTGTAGTGGCTGCAATTCCCAAATTACGCAGAGGAGGCGACAGGGAAAGACAGTTAAGGCAGATGGAGTCTCGAATGATTTTGGAGTTAGACAGCAAGTTCCCAAATGGGCTTAATAACCCTGAGGACCTGCATTATTTTTTATGAGATCAAAACCACGAAAGATAAAACTAAATAGACATTATCATATGATAATGCTCGTCTGATTAGATCATTAATAAAGAAGAAAAATCAAAGACTCCTAAACCTCAATTCAAACAGAAAACCGTAGCTGGAATTAAAATCAGGCATGCCCAGAATACTGAGGACTCTGCTTCTGAACAGGGCATGGACAGTGACGATGCCGTAGCGCAGTAGTGCTGAGTGAGCATATCATGGTGGAAACACCAGGATACTAGGTGAAGAGTTACCCATCGCTTATACAAAATTACACTCCAGTCGGAGGGGGACATACCCAGAAACATCAAGGCTCTCATTTGGGAGAACTTGACGTATGGTTACGATTTTCTTTTGGCTCAAAAAGGCTGGCCACCTGATTTCTTAATGGAGTGCCCAAACGGGGAAACAGTAATTTTAACGGCTTTTTCCGAACTCGTTCAAGAATCTGTGAAACATTCTTCTGCCAAGGAGTGGGATTTAGTGCTAGCTCTGGCATTATACTCGAATCATGTGGGATGGGATATTGAGTCGCCTCATCATGACATCCCGTTGAAATCAACTCTGTAACCCCAGAGACAATATCCAGTTAAACATGAAGCTAAAAAACAAGTTAGAGAAATTCTAGAACGATCTTGAATACCAAGGTGTAATAGAAAATTGCACCTCATCAACGAATAATCCCTCAATTCATACCGTCTATTATTAGATTACAGACACCTGAATACATCTACTCGCACATTTGCAGTACAAAATGCACACAGTGCTGTACTAATGAATAACATCGTGCAGAAAAAATACAAAACATTATTAAATATCTAAATGGGTTTTTCTGCTAAAATATAGTAGATATCTGACAGCATTTTCAGCACGAGGTGTAAAAGAATAGCCCTGGGCTGTTTTCAGCCAGAGTAACAGAATTACTTCAAAATTTGGACGAGAAGGCATTGTCCTACATTGATAATATATATCTAATGGACGATGACCTGGGTTACAAATTTTATTTTAAAAATCGAAAATTGTCCATCTTAATGTCCTATTTTGGGATATCAGTTGTCAAGTGAAGGCAAAAGCCTGGTGACCCATTTTATGGGAAAAATGTGCATTGCTCTGTCCTCCAACGACTGTGAAAAGACTACAATTCATTTTTGGATTAAAATTTTTTGGCAGAACATACATTTTGAATTATGCAGAACGTGCAAAACCATTCTACGACTTCATAAGACTAGACTTTTCAAGCACACATTCGACACAGAATCCGTACAAGCTGATATGACAGCTTCCAAACACTTACAAACACGTGTAAACACCACAAACCTGGTGATCCACGTAGTCACAGGACCATCTGGGTACACTTTTATCACGTTCAATGAAGGTGACACAGTACCTATTGCATGCAAATCACTTTTATACACAAACACTGAAATGCGCTTTGCACCTACTGAGAAGATTCTCACAGCGGTACAGACTGCTGTGGAGAGAGAGAGAGAGCACTAGCTCACGGTAAACAAATAATTGGTGTAACCCCGGTGCCAATCATAGAGGCTGTCACCAAAGCAAGCGCTCCAAATGCCAAAGCTTTACATCTACGATGGGTACAATGGGCTAACTCTCTCACTGCAATGGATGTAGACTACAGATTTCACTTTACATTACAAACACAAGCTTTTTTGCAGTCTGAACAAGAATATCCTCTGTCGAATGAGATAATGCCTCTAGATCAATATGAATACATCATCTACACTGATAGGGCTGCCCAGCCAGCAGTAGGGACAAAGCACCAATATTCCACCGCTTGCGCAATAGTAAAAGGGTGCATGCATGATGGAAAATTCCATCCTGAGAAAACCTACACGCAGTCCCTTGGAGACTGCACAGCGCAGCTAGCAGAACTCAAGGCCCTGATACTGGCACTGGAGAACACAGATCATGAATTCCCCACACTTATAGAGTGTGATTCGTATTGTTGTGTCCAGTCATATAATGAATACCTTCACTACTGGGGCCAAAATGGATTTTGAGATTCTAAGGGGTGGCACAAACAAGCACAAGATGCTTTGGGAACAAGTGGCAAAGTTGAAAGATTGCTTGCCACGGGATCATGTAATACGCACATCGAGTCATCAACGTGTTGGCGTTCACATTGCAGGGAATTCCATGGCTGATGAAGCCTCTACGGCAACAGTTTGTACTGCTGTCATTGCTATAATCACTCGTTCTAGTATGAGAATAGACAGAGACATCATGGTGGCTGTCAATGCTGCGTGCAACGACACACACCTGCCGAAAGTACTCCTACAAGTTAGATGCACAGAACATACCATAAGCTCAAATTCCAGGAGTGGGGGATAGACTCATAGTTAACATTGATCGCAAACTGAGGTTAATACCAGCTGCACATGAGGGTCTGAGTTCAGCACACGCAGGGATTACTGCTACAGTTTCATTTTTGAAGCAGGGCTTTGGTGGCCTGGTCTTACAAAACAGACCAATGACTTTGTTCTCAAATGTGACATCTGCCAGCAAATGAAGGGCTCAACCGTAGCACGTCCACCACAGACACCTCTATTGATTTCAAACAAGCCTCTTGCTTGTGTTTATTTGAACCACTGCAGTCCCTTACAATCTGACGGGGCTTACAAATACATCTTAGTGGCAGTGGATTCATGCTCTAGATTCCAGTGGGTATGGCCACAGCGATCGGCTGATGCCCGAACTGTTATCAAAGACTTGTGAGTCTTCATCTAGACATTCGCAATTGGCACACAAAATTTCTCACTTGATGCAAATGTATAAGAATTCTGCGAGTGCGCATGCATATTGCTGTACTACTGATGAAGAGGTGTTCAGACAAAATATTAAGTCAGTAATATCGACTGACACAATTATCGAGTTGGAAATATCGGGAAACAGAAATATCGTGAGCAAGAATATCGTGGACAAGAATATCGATTTTTAAAATATGGGAGTCATTAATATCGTTTGCAAAAATATAGTTGTTTAAAATATCGATTTTTAATTAGTGTTATGTATTTTTGTATATATTTAAATGTATGTGATGTAATTTTTTGTATAAGTATTGTTTATGTTTTTTAATATATGTGTTACATTTATAGTATTTATTACATTTAATTACATGTTGTGTCTTTTAGTTCCGTGGCGGGTTGTGGGTTTGTAGGGGAATAGGGTGAGAAGTAATTTAATTATAATAAATTAATGATTATTTTTTATTTAATTATCTTTATTTAATTGATATTTAATAGTGTTAATTATGCTTTTATTTATTTTTTGGTAAATTCTATGTATGGCTTGTGAGATTTACAGGGGTAAAAGGTGGTAAGTAATTTATTTTTAATTAATAAATAATTAGTTGTTAATTATTATTAATTAATTAATTGATAATAAATTATGGTAATTGTGTAATTTGTTTAGGTGCAGGTTGTAGGGTTAATAGGGTGGGAAGTAATTTATTTTTAATTAATTAATAATTATTTGTTAATATTAATTGAGAATTCATTAAGGTAATTGTGTTTTTTTAGGAGCGGGTTGTGGGGTTAAAAGGGGTAAAGGGTGGGGAGTACATTTATTTGACTTAATTTATAATTAATTGTTAAATACTAATAGTTATTTAATTGAAAATTATTTTAGTTGTGTAATTATTGTTTTTAAAGTTCAATTTTAGGTGCGGGTTGTGAAGATTATAGGGTTAAAGGGTGGGAAGTTAATTTATTTTATTGAAATATAATTTGGTTTTTAATTAATAATATTTGTTTAATTGATAATTAATTAAATTAATTGTGCAAATATTTTTTTACATTTTAGATGTGGGGTGTGGGTTTTGGTGGGGTGCGGAGTGGTAAGTAATCAATTTTAAGCAATCAATACTTTTTTTAAAATTAATAATAATTAATTCTGTTGTGTGTTTTGTGGGGTATATTGTGGGAAGTATATTAATTATAATTAATTAATAATGAATATTTAATTAACTAAAATTAATTTGTTGATGATTATTTATATTAATAGTGTAAATAAGTTTTTTAGGTGCAAGTTGTGAGTTTTGTGGTGTTATAGGGCACTTGCACCAGGCTACCACCCAGCCTTTGTAACTGCGTATAGCCTGTGCAGGGCGCAAGTGCCGCCCACTACCTAGCACAGGGGGCTAATTTATTTATTATGCTTTATTACCTTACTGAAACGGAATTGCCCCTAAAAGTTTTAATGCAACAGTACAAGGGAATGATTCTTTACGTATAATCGGCATGATTTTATTTACAATGTCATTTGTTTTCAGGTTTTACAAAACATGAAGTAAATGAAAATGTACCTTATCGGGACACTGTTTTCGTGCTCCACTGCCTGCTCCCCTGCCCTCATCAGCATAATGGTCGCATGTGCATGTTTGGCATACTGTTTGTGTTGGAGCACGCTAACCACCACACCGTACCATACCTCTGCTCTCACAGATAGCGATCTTCCACTCAGCGACTCTAAAACTCCCCCACAATTGTTTAAAAAATGACTCTGAGCCTGCCTAACAACTAATTAGACTGTGGGGCAGATTTACAAGAAACTGACGGATCTGTAGAGATGCGTCAGTTTCCCTGCGCCAGCCTGTGATAGCCTTGCGCCACCATGGATTGACAATACGGCGCACCATGGCGCAAAGATTGACAGATGCGTCATAAATTCTGTTGCATCTGTTAGCACAAAAGTCACGCATTGCTGGAGTCGTGTCGCAAGCACAACGCAACTCCAGCAATGCATGGTGAGGCCTATACTGATCATACTGCATCACTCCTTATGCCTGCTTCAAGCAGGCATAAGGTTTTGACGCAATGGCATCCTAGAAGTGGTGCAGTGAAATCTTTTGGATTTCACTGCATCACTTCTACAAGGCTTTCCTATGTGGGAACGCCCACCCTGCATACATTATACCTGACTCAGGTATAATGTGATGCAGGGCTTTACAACGTGATGCATCTCCCTAGATGCGTCACGTTGTACATTGGCCGCAACGTGGCGCATTGTTTACACCGCCACTGCATCACAAAAAGTGATGCAATGGCGGCACAAAAGTGACTCAAGGGGCTTATAAATCTGCCCCTGTGTGCATAATATAGATGCCATGGAAGTGTATTAGCTGTGGAATTAATTTAGGCATTTCATACACTAGACCGCAACTGTGCAAATTTAGTGATGCTCAGGGCAAAGATAGGCACGGGCTGGTAAACTCTGCTCCGCCAGCAAATGGCAGAGTTTTTTGCCAAACTCTGTGCTCCAAACGTAGTGCGGAGTGCCAAAACTATGCAAACTCCACCGGCAGAGCGGTGTTTTACGCCCACCCCTTATTCCGACCAGGGTCTGGGGTTTAGCTCTCGGGCTTACAAAGAGGCCATGGGAAGTTTGGATGTGGCTTGCAGTACTCCTCCCCTATCATCCTGAGGGAAATTTGGTAATCAAGACGAAAAACTGTGACTTAAACTTAAAGCAGTCTTTCACAGCAAGGGTACTAGACTCAGGTTGCAGTTTGGTCCATCGCCTATATGGGGTCCAGAGGGCACTTAATAATTTGTCAAGAACATCCTTGGGTGGTCAGACTCTGTATGAAATTCTGTTAGGGGTAAGAATGTGGGTTCCAGAACTCGATAATTTCAGCACAGTGGTGGCAGACACACCATTTGACATCAATGAACGTTTGGCTGTTTTACAGGAATGTAATGAATTTTGGAACGAACAAAGCAACGTCCAAGTGAAACGCACCACCATTGGGGAAGTGAAAGTTGTCCCGGCAAGGCCCGGCTGGGTCTGGAAATTTGGGGACCTAGTCAGGAAAAGATTTGTGGACAAGAAACAGTTTGGGCCATCCTACAGAGCGCCTGTACCTGTCCTGGCTGTCGAAGGTACCAGAACTGTACTTCTTCTGCCCCCTGCTGGTCGACGAGACAAAAGGTTTGTCTCCTTTGATCTGATCAAACACCTTGAGACCCTCAAGGGTGAGTAGTCGTGCTATACAAACCTTGATTGATTGATTGATCAAACCACATTATGTGGCTTATTCTAAACAGTAGGCCACGTGAACTCCTGGGTAGCCACCGCTCTCCACTCGCTACCACTCAGAAGGTTCAGATTGAAGCTTTGATAACTAAAGAAGATTCCTCTCTTCAACAAGAAAGAGTTAACAACAATGATGTTCTACTTCTCCCTGTACAGTCAACTGGTACAGAAACACGAATCTCAATAAGAAAACTTGATAACAATAAGATCTACGTCACTATGCCATTGATTGAGTCATCTCCCAGTTCTACAAAACCTGCTGAGCTGCCAAAAATAGACCAAATGGCGTCTGGCTACTTCGTGGACTATGATGACTTATCATCAGATTCAACAGTACCTGAGACACCGCTGTAGCCGCCTTTACCCTTCAAGCTACAAGTACATGCTCTCTATCTTTGGCTGAAAAAGACATAGGGGCACATGCATTAATCTATTTTGCAATCACAAACAGTGCGATTCACAAAAATCAGCCGTTTGCGATCGCAAATTGGCCTTTTCTAATGAATGCAAGTTTTTTCAATTCGCAATTTAGGTAATCACGATTCCCTAAATTGCGAATGCAAATAGGGAATCGCAATTTGAGATTCCCAAATGCACATGCAAGAAGCATTTCCTAAATGCGAACTGTGCATTTAGGAAATGCTAATTACCATCAACTACAAGATGATGGTAACCATGTGCATACTTTGAAAAATGCACAAAACTGCATTTTTCAAAGTGCCATGTGGTGCGGGCATGTGCGTGCCTTACATGTGCATCTTTTTTGTTAGGGGCACCTCAGGGTCACTTAGGCCATCTGGCACCCTTGCCTTTGCATTACCTAATTTGCAATTAGGTAATCGCAATTTAGGTAATGCAAGACCATTCTCACCTATGGGCTTTGAGGCCCATAGCAAAGAATGGAGTCGCAATTGCAAATAGCGATTCCCTAATTGTGTTTGCGATTCTTAAGGAATCGCAATTAGAGAATCGCTATTTGCTGTCTGTTTTGTTGCATTGCATTTTGCGATTACTAAATACCGATTTCTAAATAATCTCTAATTGGTAATCGCCAAAATGGAACTTTCATGCATGTGCCCCGAACTTCTTTACTCCTTGGTTGCACCTTTGGATTACAATTGGATTACTATTCCTGGTCCTCTTGATTGGTTTGGTGACTGTCTGTTTCCTACTTCTAAATGGACATTATTTTCCAGAATGCTCGGCAGTACAAGCTGTGAACTTGGTATTAAAACCCCATGCATCATTGCACCGTGAACTAAGAGATCTGTTCCTGGTAATCAATACAGCGGTTCCAATTCCCGAAGGAATAGTGTGGGACAAGGTGTGGTATGATGTGTTTGGCCCTACTGAACTTTTGCAAATTCAACATTGGTTTAAAATTTCTTAAGTGATATCATCACAAATAGTGCTATTTCTGATGATTATGACATTGATACAGTGCATCATTTGCTGGAAGATCTAGAGCAATCAACTGTATTTTCTTCTGATGAATTGTATGATGGTACATCTAATTATGGTGATATGTTTTGTTATCAACATTATGGTCACCACTTTCTGCATAAAGCAAGTATCCCACATGCCATTTATATTTACACCCAATTGGAACACTGGCCAACACCACCAAAAGGTAGTTCAAAAACATTTGCACAGAAGTTTGCTTATTTTTCTGGTTTTGACACATCAGACCCAACCTCTTATTTTTACAGGCTTGCATCTACATTTGCAAAGCAAAATATGCTAACAAACACCAAGCTGATATACTCTACTTCCTTTCTTTCCGCATCTGCTTCCTTTCTTTCCCAGCTCTCTGCACAGGGTTTCAACTTTTGGAAAGACACAATAGATACAACATTTGTTTGGGGGACAAAAGACTGGCAGGTTCAGGGAACTGAGGTCTTATTTAGAGCATGTCTAATACCACATCAAATAATTTTCCTGAACAAAAATGTGCAACAAATTCCAAGTCTTGGAATAGCCATGATAAATGACACCACGTATTCCCACATTTGCATGTTTCAAAAATTGGCAACATTTTACACAATTACAATTACACACTAGATACCATGCTACGCAATGGCTCTTACAATTCAAAAGACCCCAATTGGAAAAGATTGTTGGTTTGGCCTTTAGACACTAATGGGTGTCAGTCCAGTTTCCTGGGTAAAACCAGAGGGTTTAAGATCAATAGACCTGACCAACGTGATATACAATCTGATCACTCGGGGTGGTGACATCATACACTGTTGGGAAGTTATGCCTTGATTGGCTAAAAACCTCAACACTATCTCAGGTGAAACAACACTTGTCCCTTCTGTCTGATGACCTGGATCTCAGGGATTTCTTGTTAGGTCCACGGAACCCATGTCAAAAGCGCTTCTTGTATGCCATATACAATGAATTATGGAAAGTTTCCCAACAGGAAGCTGCTGAGAGACTGCGCAAGATTGATGGGGTTCATCTGGAAAAGGCTATGGCAGTGGTTGACAATGGCATGACCATGTTATCCTCTAGGATATATTCATTGGACAACATAGTTTTGTCTGCAATTGACATAATGCAGCAAGACATATCTATTATACAGCATGGACAGTCGCAACTTCGGTTCATTGGGTTATTAAGCTGGACACTTCAAACATTACGTGCCGTGGTGTTATATTAACACCTCCAATCTGTTTTCTTCATATTATCTAACTGAAAGATGGATATTATTGGCACGGAGAGATGCAAAGTATACTATGTTGCACATTGAAAAATTAGGCCAATTACCTTTCATCGTTGCTGAGACACCATCCACAGGATTGGATAACCGATGGATATATTACCATGGGGTGCCCGCCACAGGGTGCACGATTTTCTGCAAGCACCCCTTTCTTCAATGGGAGCCTGTGTAGTCAGTCGGAACACAGGCTCCCATTGTGCAGTTAGTACATACCCACTCACTGATTCATAGGTCTGCACACACATCCACTCACTAACCCATACAGTCACTCATACACGCAGTCACTCATCAATAAAGCCACTGATATATGCACTCATACACCCATACAGACACACACACTGCCTCTCACCCATAGAGTTACTCACACACCTAGTCAGTCACCCAAAGAATATATTTATGTTTTATATTTATACATTTGTAGAGCGCCTGGTTACACCGCCGGTGTGTCCCCGCGCTAGTAGCTGAAGAAAAAAAAAAGAGATAGCGGACAGCAAGGGATGAGAGTCAGGCAGGATCGACATTCCTCCCCTAGACCTATAACAAGAGGTCTTGGGAGAGATATTGACTAACTGGTGGGAAAAGCCATGTCTTTAGCTTTCTCCGGAAGGTCGCTTCACTGGGCTCTGTTCTTATTTCAACTGGCAGTGTATTCCAGTGTTTGGCTGCCAGGAATATAAAGGAACGACCGCCCATCCTAGCCTTTTTGATTCTTGGAATCCTTACTAACGCTTTGCCTTCAGATCTTAGGTATCTGCTGGGTGTATAGGCTGCTGTCATTGATTGAAGGTATTGTGGTGCTTTATTTGCCAGAATACGGTGGCAGTAGCACATTGTCTTGAACAGTATTCTCTTTTCGACTGGTAGGCAGTGCAGTCTGGCTAGGGCTTTAGATACGGATGTTCTTTTTGGGAGATTCAGCACTAGGCGGGCTGCTGCGTTTTGTATTGATTGCAGTTCCTTATTCTTTTTTTTGATGCACCTAAATATAGGACATTACCGTAGTCAATCTGAGAGGTGACCACGGCATGTACTATAGTTTTCCTGGAGTTGACAGGTAATAGGTCAAGGACTTCCTCAGGACTTTTAGAGTTCCAACACATTTACCTGTGACTTTCCGGATCTGACTCTCAAATGTCAGATTGGAGTCGAGCCAGACTCCGAGATATTTGACTTCTGTCTTGGGAGTTGGAAGTTGGCCGAGTGTCTCAGGCCACCATGCTGACAACCAGATAGATGGCGCTTTTCCCACTATCATCACCTCCATTTTGCTGCCATTCAATTGCAGACAATGGTTAGACATCCACGCTGTTACATCCTCCATACATCGGGAAAATCGGTGGGCGGTAATTCCTGGGTTTTGGGACAGTGTGATAATGAGCTGAGTGTCGTCAGCATAGGACACGATAGACACCTTGTGACCTTCCACAATAGTGGCAAGCGGACCAATGTTTAAGTTAAATAACGTGGGGCTCAGGATTGAGCCCTGGGGAACTCCCTGGAACAGGGGAAAGGTTTTGGACGTATGGGCGTCTTGTTTGACCTGGAAACCTCGCAACGACAGGAAGGATGTCGTCCATTGCAGGGCCATGCCTCTCACTCCACTCATCTCTAGTCTTTGGAGGAGGAGGCCATGGGATACGGTGTCAAACGCTGTGCTGAGGTCCAGCAAGATCAGAGCAGCTGTGTGGCCTTCATCCGCGTGCTGTCTTAGGGTTTCCGTAGCCAGGAGGAGGGCTGTCTCCGTAGAATGTGCAGCTCAAAAACCTGATTGTGAGGGATGCAATATGTTATTTCTGTCCAAGTGCTTGGTCAGCTGTATGTTCACAGTTTTTTCTGCTATTTTTGCAAAAAATGGTAGCAGTGAGATAGGGCGCAGGTTCTCTAGTACTGAGTGGTGTATGTGCGTTTTTTTCCTTAAAGGGTGGACCATAGCTTGTTTCGATTCATAGGGAACTTCTCCCGATTGGAAGGAGCGGGTAATTAGTTCAGATTTGAGGGGTAGAATGCAATTCTCTCCCTGCATCAACAATTCTGGGCGAGCTGGGTCCCACTGGGATCCAGATCGTATACCATTCACTATCTTTCTCAACTCATCTGATTCTGGCGTCTTAAACTCTTCTATGGTTTCACCCTTAAATACCGTGGCCAGAGTGCAGTCGTTGCTTCTGCCCTGTTGTGCTTCCATAGGGTAAGTATCATATATCTTTGCTACTTTTGCTGCAAAAAATTCTGCGATTTTATTGCAGGATTCCTCCGTGGAACTATAAGGTTCGGTTAGATTTTCAGCTGACTGCAGGGATTTTAAAATGATAAACATTTCTTTGGAAGAGTTTTTATTCTTTTCTATCTTCCCGGTATAGAACGCACTGCAAACTTCTTTAATTAATGTGTGGTATAATTTAAGTTCTGTTTTATACTCCTCCTTAGTTTTGGTGCAGTAGTTTTTACGCCATCTGCGCTCTACATGTTTGCATTTTTGTTTCGCTTTTCTTAGTGTCTCATTAAACCAAGGTGCCAATGCCTTTGCCCTCTTGGTATTAATTGTGGTCCATGGTGCTACTTTGTTCAGAGCTTCTGTTATCCATGTTCCCACTTGTTCATTAGCCACATTAATATCCTTATCCATAACCAGTACATTTTTTTTAGTGCCTGTGTGAACGTATCGATGTTAAAATTGACCCATTTCCTACGGGTAACTATCTTTTTTGAGTTTCCAACCATGGGACTCTGAGTTGGAATAAGGAAAGGGATTATGTGGTGGTCAGACCATGGGACTGGCAAGGGTATGCCAACTTCAAGATCTGTTATATTTGTAAAAATTGGGTCTAGGATGTGGCCAGCTTGGTGTGTTTGCGCACTAACCATTTGCACTAAGTTCAACATCCTGAGGTCTTTACACACGGTTAGCGCCTCAGGATTATCTATTTCATCAAAGTGTATATTCAGGTCACCTAAGGCCAGAAGTTTGTTGTGGCGTATCGCTCTGTGTATTACTCTTTCTCCCAGGCTCACTGTGAACTGAGTAGTAGGGCCGGGTGGGCGATAGATCAGAAAGCCATCTATAGTGTCCTTATCTGTTACTGAGAGAGAAAAGGAGAGCGCCTCGCAATGTTCCAGGTTAGCTTCATTTATACAACATTTCATAGGAAATTTGTAAAGTATTGCTATTCCTCCCCCTCTTTGCCCCACTCGGTTCTGTCTTGCTATCCCATAGCCCTCTGGAAGTGCGTCCAGTATGTCAGGGGTGGAGATTTCATTGAGCCATGTTTCGGTGAGAAACATAGCATCAGGCCTTTTATCCTTCAGTACTTCAGCAATCTCAAATATATGTTTAGCTAGAGATCGGCAGTTCATCAGGATGAAAGATAGCTTTTCTGTCTGCTGTATATCAACGTCTAACAGTCTCAGATTGTCTTGCATGACAACGTGCCTTTGTCAACATCTACCTTGTGTTTACATGCCTTCACAATTGGCAGTGCCAGTTTTTTTATTTCTTCCACTGTATATTTAATCTGTTGACCGTGGTTCAAACCGACAGGGGTTCTGGTCCCTGGGCCCGGTCGGGCGTGGACGGGTGCAGACGGGCTTGTCTTTGGCGCGCCGGCGGCGTGCCCGCTGCACGCGTCTGCTGCAGCATGTGTGATTTATGTGGCTGAGGAGCCACTAGAGCGCGAAAGACCACCAGGAAGGGGCGCTACAGCGGAAGTCAGGGAAAAAATGGCTGGGTCCCGCACTCCGCTCAATCGGCAAGAGGCCGTGGCGGACCAGGGCAGGGATGAAGCCAGGAGAAGAGAGGTAGGAAAGTGCATGCAAAGGAGCAAGTTTAAAATATTGTGCCTGTCGGTACAGTTCTAGGTAGTAAAATCAAGTATTAAAACAATTAAAACACTATAATCTGTGGTACTAAAAACACATATCTGATAGCAATATAATCTTGACCTGTATAGGCTCGCAGCCCTTCAGCGTCTGCTAGAGATCAGCTGCGCGTCCGCTGCAGCATGTGTGATTTATGTGGCTGAGGAGCCACTAGAGCGCGAAAGACCACCAGGAAGGGGTGGTACAGCGGAAGTCAGGAAAAAATGGCTGGGTCCCGCCCTCCGCTCAATCGGCAAGAGGCCGCGGCAGACCAGGGTAGGGACGAAGCCAGGAGAAGAGAGGTAGGAAAGTGCATGCATTCACACTGCCATTTACTCATCAATACAGTTATACACACTCTACCTAACTTATTCATACAGACACTAACACATACTTACTCTCTTATACAATAACTGACACAAGCACACACTCATCCATACAGCCACTCTCACAATCACTCACTCTCACATATAGTCAGTTATATACTCCAACACTAACATATACTGCCTTTCACATATGTAGTTACTCACACATATACCACTGAGACATCCATTCACTCACCAACACAGCCATGCGCCTACTCACTCACCCATACAGCCCCTCGCAGATGCACTCATGAACCCATACACCCACTGAATCACCCACTCACACATCCATGCAGGGACTTACATCCCTCACCCACCCACACAGACACTGAGGCACCCATACAGGTACTCAGACAACCAATCATTAACCCATATAGACACTCATTTAGCTACTCACCAACCCATGCAGCCACTTACACACCAACTAACAGACTGGTACAGACATTCACACAGATTAGACATTCACCCATGCATTCACAAAGACACGTTTAATCACTCATTTGTACAGTCACATGCACCCACTAAATCATCCATTCAGATACTCATACACCCACTCATTCTTCAATACACCTTGGCGTATATATATATATATATTTATATATATATATATAACATTCTTAAACTTTTTAGAAACACTCAGTCACTGGATGATATCATCAGTGATGTCATCAGTGATGTCATTTGATATGTCATCAGTGATGTCATCAGTGATGTCACTGACCATGTCATGAGTGATGTAATATGTGACGTCATCAGCAGTGCATTGCAGGGGCGCGAGTTATAGTTATCTCAGCTAACTATAACGGCTGAATTTCTCTGGTTTTGTATGAGTGAAATGTCAGCCTAACTATAACGTCCCTGAAACCTGTGGTTTTTTTCAGTGAATATATATGTCAAGGACAAGTGTTGTCCGAAACACGTCATTCTGAGGAGCAATAAAGACTAAGTGCCAACATTTCCAGTGGTTCGTGGTTCTCTGTTCGCCCATCGTTGATGTGGAAGTGCTGAGAATTCGTTTTACCTTTGAAGTTGAATTACGGAAGGTGGTTGCTTCCGCGACGAACCCACTCCCCGTGAAGCAGGCTGCCGCTTTCAACCAGAGTGCCAGGATACGGGAAAGGAATTTTGGCGGCAGCCCCCTATTGCAGCTGGACAGTCTCAAAGAAGCCCGGAGTTTCACCGATGCGGTTTAATGACCAGTCGAGCATTGAATTTCAAAGGTGGTGAGTGAACCTGCGATAAGCAGAGGTGGGGAGAAGTGAAAGGCACGGCTCGAGTTGCTCTCACCAGCAGCGCCGGAGCTCAATATCAACTATATTTGCACTCAGTATGTCAGCAGAGGCGGTTCGTGAGTGTGAGGCCGCCGCGGAAGAGCTTTTCAGCAATTTGCCTAAAATAACATCAGATGGGGCGACTTCCACCAGCGCAGCTACAACGAAGGAAGGGGATGCAAAAGCACTCCTGAAAAAGTTAGAAAAATGCATGCGAGCAGAGATTACAAAATGGTGGGAGCACAAATCTCTCACTAAATATGTGGAAGTGGGACGCATCACACGCGGCTTAAGGATTTTGCTAGCTCCAAGTTTCGAGAGCCCAAATCCAAATATGCTAAAAGAATGGGGCGAAAGCAACTTGGCGGCATCTATGAATTTGGTCAAGATACTCGTGAAATAAGCAGAGATCGATCGTCAGGCCTTGATTGTGGAAATAGAACAGATTAATGAACAACTATTGAAATTAGCACCAAGTGATTGTATATCCAAAACCAGAAAGGATATACAAGAAAGATTAACTAAACAGGAAGACAGGATTAAGACTCGCAAAGCTTATAAGTTCTCCCGAGACAAATCTGATTATGAGCAAGGACGGATTTTCACCTTTGCTCGGAAGTATGAAAATGCTAAAAAAGTCAAGTTCAACACTAAACCAGTGAACACAACAGCAGCTCGGGCGCAGCATGCAAACACCGGCGAAACTGAAACCTCTACTACACTAGATAGTGATTCCCTTACAAGTTGTCTGTCATCTGACAATGGGAGTTCTGGCAGTTTAAGTGAATCTGGACATACACGCATTTTGGATCTAGGAGAAGAGGTTGATTTTTTATCATTCGACTGGCGCCAAACGTTAAGACCACGGCATCAAAAGAGGAAAACAGAGCCAGAAAAAACGCAAGAAGAAGGGAAAGGCGCAAAAAACGGAAACATAAAACCAAAAAAAACATATTGGCGCAGAAAATAATGGCTGATGACAACACCATTATTAATCTTTCAACGATGGCTCTATCTGAGGCCGAAAAGCAATTGCTGTCATTAGGGCTGTCTTTCTGTCCTATGAGTGACTTTAACTATGCACGCACTAGGGTTGATGTCTTTTGTTTTATTCGCAAGTTGAAATTAAGGAAGTTCTTTGCCATAAAGGAAGGTTTAAAAGAGGCACAAGTAAGCAATACTAGTGGGAATGAGTCATGCACTGGTATATTGGCATCGGATGTGCCCACTTTACTTGCCTTACATGATCTTAGCAACAATGCCAACGGTATTGATCAAGACTCTGCCGACACACAATCCACACAAGAGAGGTTATTAGCGGCCAATATCAAGCAACAAAGAGCGGGCATGAGCCCTTTTAAACCAAAGTCCAATTTCATTCCTGCCATGCCGAAGGATGCTATCGACATCTTCCATGAGGTGGTTACGGAAGATATAAAGAAATTACATCATCAGATAAAACATAGAAAGCGCTACAAGAGTAATGAAGAAATGCAATATTCCAAGTTGATGAAGAGGTTGAGCAGCAATCATGAAATTATTGTCGCCAAATCAGATAAAGGTGGAAATATAGTGATTTGGCCGCAAAAAGATTATGTATTAGAAGCACGTAGACATCTAGATGATTTGTCATGTTACGAAAAAATGGAATATAAGCAATACTATCTGGCTAAGGACAATTTGAAAAAGACTTTTCTTGAGTGGAAGCGAGAAGGAATCATTTCCTCAGAAGAGTACAAATTCTTACATGTAGAACATCCGGTCTTACCAAGACTGTATTTTATCCCCAAAGTCCACAAAAAAACTACACCCATTCCGGGTAGACCCATTATATCGGCTATCAGCAGTGTGGGAGAGAAAGCAACACAGTATATTGATTTTTTTCCTGCAAGACTTTGTAAAACAGCTTCCCACATATGTGAAAGACACTGGGGATTTTCTAAAGAAGTTGCAAGCATTCAGTGGGCAGAGGATTTGATGTTCATCACTCTGGACATTGAATCGCTGTACACAAGTATAGAGCACGATACAGGATTGAATGCAGTACAGTACTTTCTGAATACGAGGCCGATAGATTGTTACAATCACAATAAGATGCTTTTAAAGTTGATTTCATGGTGTTTGCATAACAACTATTTTACCTTTGGAAATTACATTTACCTGCAAAAAAGAGGTGTGGCGATGGGGGCCTGCTTCTCCCCCAGCTATGCATGCTTGCATGTCGGCTGGTGGGAGGAGCAGGTCCTCAAAAACTTACATTTGGATGAATATACCAACCAGGTTTTATACTGGTTGAGATATATTGATGATGTTTTTATTGTTTGGAGAGGGGATGAAAAAAGTGCATCTGATTTTATTAACCGGATCAATGACAATACTGCCAATTTGAAGTTTACCTCACAGATTAGTAAAGACAATATTGATTTTTTAGACGTAAAAGTTTACATAAAAGAAGGTAAGATAGCAACTACCTTACATAGGAAAGTCACGGCTGGAAATGTAACACTCCATGCCAATAGTGCGCATCCTAAACATTTGATCAGGAATATTCCTTTTGGGGAACTTTTACGCCTGAAAAGGATCTGCAGTACAGAAGATGACCTCAATTTGTGTACTGAAGAGGCTCTATGCAGATTCAGAAAAAGAGGTTACAGCGAAACAATTCTCAATGTGGCGGTGAGAAAAATGAGGGAGAGAACGAGGGAATCTCTTTTTACCAGCAATAGTGAGATTGAAGCAGTCACTGATGAGAATAACGCCTCTAGATTAATAACCACCTACAGCAAACAAGAAAGGAGGATACGATCAATAATCAGACGCAATTGGCCCATTGTATTAACTGATGGCGTACTGGCTCCCAGGCTCCCTGCTCAACCTGTTGTCACTTATAGAAAAGGTCCCTCTATGCGCACACAGATTGTGAAGAGCAGCCCCGAATTGTTAGGAGTGAAAATGTGGCTGCAGCCAAAACAAGGTTTTTCCAAATGCTCTTCATGTAGAGCGTGTAAATTTGGGGAAAACACGACACACTATTTTACTCCGTTCAGCCCTGACAAGATTGCCATCCAGGGTAAATTTAATTGCAGAACGGAATATGCAGTGTACATTCTGACATGCACCTGTGGCTTAAGATATGTGGGGAGCACCAAGCTGCAGGTGCATGTCAGAATTTTGCAACACTTACGAGCCATCGTGAACAATGATACAACCTATCCGGTGGCTCGCCACTTCAAGCAAGAACACGACAACAATCTCAACTGCTTAAAATATTTTGTAGTGGCTGCAATTCCCAAATTACGCAGAGGAGGCGACAGGGAAAAACAGTTAAGGCAGATGGAGTCTCGAATGATTTTGGAGTTAGACAGCAAGTTCCCAAATGGGCTTAATAACCCTGAGGACCTGCATTATTTTTTATGAGATCAAAACCACGAAAGATAAAACTAAATAGACATTATCATATGATATCATTTGTTGCCCTAATTTGTTATCTGAGTTCACCATTGGGGTAGATGTGCATAAGTTGTAATTACTGAAGGTTTAATTCCGCAGCGGCCTTCCCATTTTCCACCTGGGTCCGCACAATGTATATCTATTCGCTGAAACAATGTATTTACGATGTTATTTTAAGATTTTTTTAGCACTTGCGCTTTATCAGGCCTATTTGGCCAATGGTAGCACTTTTTCACACGTAGCACTTTATTTTTTGACTGCACATTTTGCACAATATTGAGTACTATTGACAACATGTTAAGGATTAATTATGTGAAAAATGGGTTAACCCGCATGGGTATGCATTTAAGCAGTAATGCCTCGACATTGACAATTGTTTACCTGTTGGCATATAATTTGCACTTTCGGAATGTTTTTTATTATATTATGCGATTGTTTGCACAGCTATATACAACATCTTGGTTACAACAAGTGAAGTGGCCTGACCATAGATACATGGAAGTTACCCGTTGATGGGTTGCGCAACTTATTGCACAAACATGAGCCACAATCTCAAGTTATTAGTTGTACATATGTGTTTTTTAATCTCTCAAAGTAACCAGTTTTATGACTTGCTAAATAAGCAAAATGCATTGAGAGGGGTTTTAAATCGCATTCACAATGAGTTTTACAATGTATTTTTTATATACGTTGGTTTTTATTTCATTGTATGAATTTCAAAAATTTAAAGTGTATAGTGCCACAGACTATGACAGGAATACATTAACATTATCAATATTGGATCCTATTTTGGGAATGTACCAACTTGTGACGAAAAAAAGAAAAAAAGAGAAAAAAAGAAAAAAGAAAACAGACTGACTGGTTTGCAGTACTAAGTGCTAGTGTGTTTTCTATGTTTATATACCACGTGGGTTGAATGCACAGCATATATAAAATAAGATGGCGAACTGCTTTCTCTGTAATGTGATCAAGGACAAGTGTTGTCCGAAACGCGTCATTCTGAGGAGCAATAAAGACTAAGTGCCAACATTTCCAGTGGTTCGTGGTTCTCTGTTCGCCCATCGTTGATGTGGAAGTGTTGAGAATTCGTTTTACCTTTGAATACATATATATATATATTTATATATCTGTATATCTGTATATATATATATATTTATATATATATATATATACTCCACAATTTTCGCTCTTCCTCACGGCAAAAAATCTCGCGGCACCACAAACGGAAGTTACTTCTTTTCAATTATTTATTAATCACACCATTGTGCAAATAAAATCGGACGGTCTACGCGTTTCAGCTCACAGCCTTCTACTCGACCATAGAATCCCTGCGTCTAGAGCGTCTTAAAAAGTGCTCATGTGCATTAACCCCTCATTACTTTTCATTACATAACGTTACTAGACTGCTAACCTTCATATTTAATCAATGGTAACATTTGTAAGCCATTTTGAAGTATACTTGTAAAGTACATATATTCATTTCAACATGTTCCTTCTTATGGCACTAAGAAAGCTGGGTAAAGTGCAGGTGCATACATCTTTCAAATGATTATGAGGATTTGAAACATTAATTGATGGAATAAAAGCAGATAGTCTTATGAAATTCATTATAAGTGCAATGCAGAGTTTTGAAGGAATGATGAAATATTCAATGGAATTATAAGAGTTATATGTCTTTTCAAAACAAAATACGATTATTGATTGAATTATATATTAAAGTAATCAATACAGTTGATGAAATACAGATAAAAAAGGTTTCTGTTATATTTTGTTAAATGTCAATAATCTCTTTTCCAATTCAAAGTAAAGTACATTGTAATTGACTTCTTGACCATTTCATTGATATACTTCTAAGATGTTAAAAAAAAAGTTGTTAAATCTTTCTTTTTCCTAGATTTCATAAAGGCTTCTGTGTTATTTGTTATAACAATCAAATCCTATATGTGAAAAAATTAAGTGCTCGTGTAATTATGTGAACATGATTTAAAGATAGCATCCCACCATAAAAGTCTTACGAGTTCTACATCATCTTGTTAATGTGTTTCCTACGATCTTAGATTTCATTTTTCATAAAATAATTGTGAGAGATTTGTGGCAGATGACAGTTCACTTTCTTGAGCTAATTCAACTCCTATAGATGTATGTGCAGTTCTGCATCCAAATAATGTCCATAGGGGTTTTCTGTTCCAATTGTTAAAATGAGGCGAGATTCTGTCCATCTTAGATTTAAAGTTCTGTCACCTCCCCGTTCTTTTGCTCTCACAAGTTTTATTCCAAAGTACTTCAGTTGTTGACTGTCACTTGCGTGGAAGTGAAAAAAAGTTTGGCGATTGGAGAGGAAAAGTCTTTATTTTTTATAGCAAGCAGGTGCTGCAGAATTCGTAATTTCAGTTTGTTTATCGTGCTTCCTACATATTGTTTTCTGCAAGGGCATTCTAATATGTATAGTATGTATTTTGACTCACAGGTGATATGTTCTTTCATTTGCTGAGTCTTGCCATTTTGAAGTTTATCTGTTAAGGAATTTTGACCATGCTCACAGCCTCTGCATTTTAGACATTTCCAGGAGCCTGATGTATTTTACCAGGATGTTGTTGTTGGTTATTTCATATCAAAATGACTTTGTGTAAGAACATCTCCCAGGGAGGCTGTCTTTCTATATGTAATACTTGGATTCAAGGACAGTGTCTTTTTTTAAAGTTTCATCCAATACAAGAATTTTCCAATTTCTTTGTATGATTTATTTTAGCTCTTTATTCTCATTGTTAAAATCTATAATAAGCCGTGTTTTTCATTCCCACTGTCTTTTTCATAGGTTTTTGATCGAGGTGTTAAAAGTTTGTCTCTTGGTCTTTGCCTAACTCTGTTTCTTGCAGTTCCTATTACTTCCATTGGATAACCTCTTTCGAGAAAACGACTGCTCATTTCTTCCAATTGCTGTTCAGTATTTGATACTTCTGAGCAGTTTCTTTTTGCTCTAAGCATCTCTCCGTACGGTATGCTCCACTTTAAGTTTTCTGGGTGTCCACTGTTCGCATGGAGGATACTATTGCACAAAGTCAGTTTTCTGTGCATTTTTGTGCAGATTTTTTGGTTCTCGATAGACACTTCCACATCTAAAAAAATAACACTCTGTTTACTGATCGAAGATGTAAATGACAAGTTGTATTTATTGTTATTCAGTAAATATATGAAGTTTTCAAGATCTCTTTGATTTCCCTCCCATATCACAAAAAGATCATCAACAATCATCAATGAATCTTGTCCAGAATATAATGTTCAGAATCTCTTTGTTCATTTATATAAAGATGGAGTAAGCTCCCTGAGAGTGGCGTCTTCACTGGGGTAACCTAAGTTTGGATGGATTTGTGGCGGCTGGCCCGGCCGGGAAGATGCCCCGCTGCTTGAGAAGCGGATCCGGCTGTGACCCAGATGGGCCGCACTGTTGGAGCGGGGAGTCCACAAATTGAAGGTTTTATTATACAGGCAGTAGATGTTTTTGCCACTTTTCAATAACCCACTTGGGACTTGTATTTGTGTATTATTGTTCAGGACCGGCAGCCCCCACTTGGGAGAGATCGCTGTTTCAAACTGCAAATACCAGCATGCCATTATGCTCACGCCCACTGGGACGGGACTATTAATAGGAGCAGGTGTTGAACAACGCCGTTGCTGTGCTTGGAATCGTATTGCCTGTGAACAAGAATGAGAGACATTCGAAACGCGTCAGGCTTGAACATTTGAAATATGGTGCAAACTGACTGCCTGTGATCCTCAATAAAGATGGAGTAAGCTCCCTGAGAGTGGCGTCTTCACTGGGGTAACCTAAGTTTGGATGGATATATATATATATTTTGTTTTTAACAAAACCTTGTGCCACAAGGAATGACGACGCTGTGTTCTGGCCAAATATACGATTTATTGTTGGCTGATCGGACGCGTTTCGCCTGCCCAGCAGGCTTGCTCACCAACAAATATGCATAAAGTTTCAACCATTTTAAATACAGTGCACATGGGATGTCATGTGTTAAACTACTAAAAAAATGTATTAGAAGACAGACTCGTAGTTTTTACATATGCAACATGCCGGTTTCTCTCCATAAACCTTGTTAATTAAATCAACATGACATTTCAAATTAATTTATATAGATTCATGGATTTTGTTATGCACTTTTCAAAAATTTTCATGTTTAAAGACATTATTAAGCTTGCAGTCCATTATCATGCCCTTATCAGCAATGCCGATAATTATCATGACAATCCATTATGACGCTCGTAAATTTAGCCCCTGTCGGCAAAAGCATTATCCTTGTCAATAAACATAATGCAACTGGTATAAACAATATCAATTTCATTGGTATTACAAATATATCATATTCAGCCCTAGTGGGCAATTGCATAATAACAGTGCCTTAATATAGTTGATATAAACGCACATTCATTTTATCTATCATCCCCAAGTGGGCTACTATGTAATATAACAATGCATCAGCCTTCTAAAGTGCAAAGTGCTTTAACAAAAAAAAAAACTTAAACTAAAAGACACTGCGAATGGTTAAAACAGAGATTCAGGGAGACTCATTTCAGAATTTCAAAACTCTAGCAATCTTACAAATGAGTGTGCAAGTCCTCTTCCATATTTAAACCTGCCGGGATTCTCGTGTCAAGCTCTAACATATAACATGATTCAAGCTTTCTCAATTTTTTCTCCCGGTCACCACCCCTGACATTTGGTGGAATAGAGTCAATCACAAAATACGTTAGCCTTTGCACTTTCTTACTGTGGTATTTTTCAAAATGGCGAGCCACTGGATATGATTTATCGCCATTTTTTATGGCTCTTAGATGCTGCAGTACTCTTTTGTGTACAGGAAGAATTGTGCTGCCTATGTACTTCAGGCCACAAGGGCACTGGAGTACGTAGACTGCAAATTCAGTTTAGCATGTAAAATGACCTTTAATTTTCTTTTCTCTTTTAGAAAGGCCTGGTTTGTACATTGTGGAGTTTTTTCCATGTATACAGGCTTTACACTTTACACATTTTATAAAGCCTTCTTTTCTTTTTAACCAGGAAGAATTTTTAGCTACTGACTGGGACTGTGTGAACCATATTGCTCACTAACATCTGCTTCAGGGATTTCACACGCCTAAAAGTTATTAATGGTTTCCTCTGTACTAGTTTCCCTAGCACCGGGTCATTGCGTATTAGATGCCAGTGTTTAGACAGAATGTTCCTCACTTTAGCATGTTGTTTATTATATGAGGTAATCATTCTGCATTGATTATTCATAACACTGTCTAATTTTTCTTTTGTTTTACTTTTATTAAAAAGGATTTCCTCCCATGTTTTTTTCTTAGCTTTATATATGGCTGATTGTACACAGTCCTCTGAATATCCTCTTGCTTTGAAACGAGTTTTTAAACAACTAAGGGCCAGATGTAGGTAACTTCAATTTAGCGAGTCCTTAATAGCGAATTTTACTGAATCGCTATTAAGGACTCGCTAAATGGAATGTAGGTAGGAATTGCTAAAATATTAGTGATTCCTTAACATTCCTTAATAACGAATCGGTAATTGAGATTCGTTATTAAGGAATACCTAGCCATTCATTCCTATGGGCTAGGAGGCCCATAGGAATGAATGGGAAGATATTCACTATTAGCGATTCGGTATTACCGAATCGCTAATAGCGGGAGGTATTTCAAGGGTGCCAGGGTGTCCAAAGGACACCCTGTTGCACCCCTGAAATGTGCATGTGTGCACATGTGGCGCACATACATGCCCTAAGGGCATGGATGTGTGCCACATGGCATATTTGAAATAGCAAAAAAGTGCTTTTTTAAAGGAAATCGCTACTTACCACCAACTTGAAGTTGGTGGTAATTAGCGATTCCTTAAGGCTCAAGTGCACTATTTTTAGTGCTACGTACATTGCATTTAAGGAATCGGTATTTCCGATTCCTTAAATGCAAGAGCAAAATAAGGAATCGCTATTTTGCGATTCCTTATTTTGCATGTAGGTATGAACTCACCTACATTGCACTCAGCCAAATACCGGTCGGTAACGCTGAAATTCTCCGAATTTCGGCGTTACCGGCCGGTATTTCACCACCTACATCTGGCCCCAAGTTCGTTGTCAAGAACTCCTTGCTCACTGCAATTTCTCATTGTCCGAAGACACTCCCCATAGGGAATGCTTCTGATAAGGTTATTTGGATGGAAACTTGTTGAGTGAAGCAACGTGTTTCCTGCTGTTGATTTCCGGTACAGCATAGTATGCAATTTTGTATCTTTAACATAGATGGTTAAATCAAGGAAGTTCACAGAGGTTGCACTGATAGTACTTGTGAATTTCAAATTTAAGTTATTAACCTGAAGTTTTCTAATAAACTCTTTCACTGATTTCTCTGAGCCCTTCCATACGACAAATAAGTCGTCAATAAAGCGACTCCAATGTAGTATGTTGTGTTGCCACTCATCCTGGTACAGCGTCCGGACCTCCTGCTCCTCCCACCAGCCCAAATGCAAATTTGCATAGCTGGGGGCGAAGCAGGTGCCCATAGCTGTACCGCAGGTTTGATGGAATAACTCGCCATTAAAAAGGAAGTAATTGTTCTTAAGGCAAATGGAAATCATTGCTATCAACATCTGTGTATGTGCCCACATCTTTATCGGCCTGCTACCTAGATAGTACTTTGTGGCATTCAGGCCGTCTTCATGTCTTATGCTGGTATACAATGTCGTAACATCTATTGTTACTAGTAAGAGATCTTGTTCCCAGGGTAAATCATAAATTCTCTTAAAAAAATCCCCCGTATCCTGGATGTAAGAGGGAAGTATTTTCACTAAGGGGCCCAGGAACGAGTCTACAAATTTAGATGTGTTCTGCAGGGCGCTACCTATAGCAGAAATAATAGGGCGTCCCGGAGGATTTTCAAGGTTTTTGTGTACTTTAGGTATTAAATAAAGCACTGGCACTACAGGATTGTTGATTTTTAAGAACATTAATTCTTCATGTGTGAGCAGACATTGATTGTACCATTCATGCAGTTGAACGTTATAAAGGCGGTGGCTGGTGGTCATAATATATTCAGTAACCCTTACATAGTTTGAACGATTGTTGAGCTGGTTATAGGCTTCATTCAGGTACTGTTGCTTGTCCCAAAGGACCACATTCCCGCCCTTATCTGCATTACGTATGATACAATTAGCATTAGATCATAATTTCGTAACCAGGGTAGTATACTCTTTTTGTTGCTGCGACAAGATTTTATTTTTAACACTGGTATTTTTTTCAAGATTTTTCAATTCATTAATCACCAGTTCATTATAAATGTCTACTGAGTCTCTGCTTGACATCGGTACAAATTTAGAATTAGGTCTGAACCTCGTTTGCATGCTAGCTGCAATATCAATTCCTTGTTCTGCTGCGAGTTCAGTGGCTTGATTGATGGTAGTTTGTGCATCTAAACTTGCACTTGGGGTGCTCGTCTCATTTTCTTCCTCAAGTTGTCTCAAATCCAATAAAAGATTCATATCATTCACCATTAAATCTCCAGATTGGCTTTCAATTATAGATGCACTACTGACTGGTGCTGTTGTCCTTTCTTTTGATTTATTGATTTAAGCGCTCTTGTAAATTTGAAGATATCCACTCGTGTTCTAACATAGTCAAATTCTGCTTCTGGACAATATGACAGACCTAACTTTAAGATATTCTTTTCTTTTTCCGATAATGTGATGTTAGTCAAGTTAACAATTGAGGCTTCATTTTCTCTATTTATTTATTTCTTTTATCGAATCCTCAAGTTTGCGAAGGCGATCTTTCATTTCCTTTTTGAATTTGTCAATAGATTCTTGATCTGATTCCTTTTCTAACAATTCCAAGATTTGGTTGATTTCAGCCAGAATCTTTTGCCGATCAATATCAGCATATTTAATGAGTATGCTGAACATTCTCCTTGAGGACTCTTGATTATTTTCAGCCCACTCAAGGAGCATGTTTGGGTTAGGGTCCTCATAGGTAGGTGCCACCATGATTCTGAGGCCTCTTGGGATGCGTTTTACCTCCAGATAACGTTGGAGGGATTTTGATTCCCACCACATTGATAATTCGCTGCATTTCAGCTTTTCAAGAATGACTACGATCGCGGTCAAATCTACACTTTTGCAAAAATGTTTGAAAATCTGAGAAGACAAAAAATAAATCTAAGTGGCAAACCAGTACCTGATGTGCAATCAGAACTAAGTAGTATTCAAAGTTCAGATATCGACACAGAAGCAGATGATGGTCCGAGTGGTCATGGAACAGAGGTTGTTCCCACAGTAATTGATGAATTCAGTTTTTTCCAGCAAGAACGGAGGTTCAACCTCCGCCCAAGAGTACCAGCAACCAACGCAGGACCACCAAGAGGAAGAGGCAGAGGCAACAGAGGAGCAAAGGTGCAAAGCAATGTAGGCGCCGAAAACAGAGCCAAGAACCTGCAAATGAAGAAATAAATAGAGAAAATGAAGCCTCAATTGTTAACTTGACTAACATCACATTATTGGAAAAAGAAAAGAATATCTTAAAGTTAGGTCTGTCATATTGTCCAGAAGCAGAATTTGACTATGTTAGAACACGAGTGGATATCTTCAAGTTTACAAGAGTGCTTAAATTAAAAAAGTTTTTTGCAATAAATCAAAAAGAAAGGACAACAGCACCAGTCAGTAGTGCATCTATAATTGAAAGCCAATCTGGAGATTTAATGGTGAATGATATGAATCTTTTATTGGATTTGAGACAACTTGAGGAAGAAAATGAGACGAGCACCCCAAGTGCAAGTTTAGATGCACAAACTACCATCAATCAAGCCACTGAACTCGCAGCAGAACAAGGAATTGATATTGCAGCTAGCATGCAAACGAGGTTCAGACCTAATTCTAAATTTGTACCGATGTCAAGCAGAGACTCAGTAGACATTTAGAATGAACTGGTGATTAATGAATTGAAAAATCTTGAAAAAAATTCCAGTGTTAAAAATAAAATCCTGTCGCAGCAACAAAAAGAGTATACTGCCCTGGTTACGAAATTATCATCTAATGCTAATTGTATCGTACGTAATGCATATAAGGGCGGGAATATGGTCCTTTGGGACAAGCAACAGTACCTGAATGAAGCCTATAAACAGCTCAACAATCGTTCAAACTATGTAAGGGTTACTGAATATATTATGACCACCAGCCACCGCCTTTATAACGTTCAACTGCATGAATGGTACAATCAATGGCGGCTCACACATGAAGAATTAATGTTCTTAAAAATCAACAATCCTGTGGTGCCAGTGCTTTATTTAATACCTAAAGTACACAAAGACCTTGAAAATCCTCCGGGACGCCCTATTATTTCTGCTATAGGTATCGCCCTGGAGAACACATCTAAATTTGTACACTCGTTCCTGGGCCCCTTAGTGAAAATACTTCCCTCTTACATCCAGGATACGGGGGATTTTTTGAAGAGAATTTATGATTTACCCTGGGAACAAGATCTCTTACTAGTAACAATAGATGTTACGACATTGTATACCAGCATAAGACATGAAGACGGCCTGAATGCCACAAAGTACTATCTAGGTAGCAGGCCGATAAAGATGTGGGCACATACACAGATGTTGATAGCAATGATTTCCATTTGCCTTAAGAACAATTACTTCCTTTTTAATGGCGAGTTATTCCATCAAACTTGTGGTACAGCTATGGGCACCTGCTTCACCCCCCTGCTATGCACATTTGCATCTGGGCTGGTGGGAGGAGCAGGTGGTCCGAACGCTGTACCAGGATGAGTGGCAACACAACATACTACATTGGAGTCGCTTTATTGACGACTTGTTTGTTGTATGGAAGGGCTCAGAGAAATCGGTGAAAGAGTTTATTAAAAACTTCAGGTTAATAACTTAAATTTAAAATTCACAAGTACTATCAGTGCAACCTCTGTGAACTTCCTTGATTTAACCATCTATGTTAAAGATACAAAATTACATACTATGCTGTACCGGAAATCAACAGCAGGAAACACGTTGCTTCACGCAACAAGTTTCCATCCAAATAACCTTATCAGAAGCATTCCTTATGGGGGGAGTGTCTTCGGGCAATGAGAAATTGCAGTGAGCGAGGAGTTCTTGACAACGAACTTAGTTGTTTAAAAACTCGTTTTAAAGCAAGAGGATATTCAGAGGACTGTGTACAATCAGCCATATATAAAGCTAAGAAAAAAACAAGGGAGGAAATTCTTTTTAATAAAAGTAAAACAAAAGAAAAATTAGACAGTGTTATGAATAATCAATGCAGAATGATTACCTCATATAATAAACAACATGCTAAAGTGAGGAACATTCTGTCTAAACACTGGCATCTAATACGCAATGACCCGGTGCTAGGGAAACTAGTACAGAGAATACCATTAATAACTTTTAGGCGTGCGAAATCCCTGAAACAGATGTTAGTGAGCAATATGGTTCCACAGTCCCAGTCAGTAGCTAAAAATTCTTCCTGGTTAAAAAGAAAAGAAGGCGTTGTAAAATGTGTAAAGTGTAAAGCCTGTATACATGGGAAAAACACCACATTGTACAAACCAGGCCTTTCTAAAAGAGAAAAGAAAATTAAAGGTCATTTTACATGCAAAACTGAATTTGCAGTCTATGTATTCCAGTGCCCTTGTGGCCTGAGGTACGTGGGCAGCACAATTCTTCCTGTACACAAAAGAGTACTGCAGCATCTAAGAGCCACAAAAAATGGCGATGAATCATATCCAGTGGCTCGCCATTTTGAAAAATACCACAGTAAGAAAGTGCAAGGGCTAACGTATTTTGTGATTGACTCTATTCCACCAAATGTCAGGGGTGGTGACCGGGAGAAAAAATTGAGAAAGCTTGAATCATGTTATATATTAGAGCTTGACACGAGAATCCCGGCAGGTTTAAATATGGAAGAGGACTTGCACACACATTTGTAAGATTGCTAGTTTTGCAATTCTGAAAAGAGTCTCCCTGAATCTCTGTTTTAACCATTCGCAGTTTGTTTTAGTTGAAGTTTTTGTTTTTTTGTTAAAGCACCTTGCACTTTAGAAGGCTGATGCATTGTTATATTACATAGTAGCCCACTTGGGGATGATAGATAAAATTAATGTGCGTTTATATCAACTATATTAAGGCACTGTTAGTATGCCATTGCCCACTAGGGCTGAATATGATATATTTGTAATACCAATGCAATTGATATTGTTTATACCAGTTGCATTATGTTTATTGACAAGGATAATGCTTTTGCCCACAGGGGCTAAATTTACGAGCGTCATAATGGATTGTCATGATAATTATCGGCATTGCTGATAAGGGCATGATAATGGACTGCAAGCTTAATAATGTCTTTAAACATGAAAAATGTTGAAAAGCGCATAACAAAATCCATGAATCTATATAAATTAATTTGAAATGTCATGTTGATTTAATTAACAAGGTTTATGGAGAGAAACCGGCATGTTGCATATGTAAAAACTACGATTCTGTCTTCTAATACATTTTTTTAGTAGTTTAACACGTGACATCCCACGAGCACTGTATTTAAAATGGTTGAAACTTTACGCATATTTGTTGGTGAGCAAGCCTGCTGGGCAGGCGAAACGCGTCCGATCAGCCTACAATAAATCGTATATTTGGCCAGAACACGGCGTCATCATTCCTTGTGGCACAAGGTTTTGTTAATTTTAACCGGACCTGGCTTGGTTGGTCCGTTGTCGATGACGCGCCCTCTGCTTTGGAGCTGCGGCGGGGAAAACAAGCAACGAGTGTGCAATATATATATAAGGCAAAGTAAGGCGAGTAATGAAGTTCATGACCTGCACCACAATCTATGTGGTGTATTGTCTGGTATGCCCATGTGGCTTACGCTACGTGGGCAGTACCATACATCCAGTGAAAACAAGGGTTCTTGAACACCAACGGGCGATTGCCAATAAGGATGCCCATTACCCTGTGGCGCGCCATTTTGCTATTAGCCATAGTAGCAACAGGGCATTATTGCAGTTCTTCTGTTTGGACCATGTACCCAATGACATCAGGGGGGGGGACAGGGAGAAGAAACTGCGACGTCTGGAGTCGAGATACATTATTGATCTCCAGACTAAGCACCCGAAAGGTTTGAATGGTGGAGAAGAGCTAATAACTCATTTGTGAAATGAGCATTGAGTATGCAGAAGTGTTCATTGAAGGACAGAGGGACTATATAATTGGAACACACAGCGCTAGATTGATAGGCAAGTTAAATGAATTACGAACTGTCCCCAAAAGCCCATCCAGGGCAGGACAGTCCTCTTGCCAACAATAATAATATCTGGTGTGAGAGGCCAGGTATACATGGCCATTAGGGATTTCTCTATGTGGTAGTAGAGTGGGCGCATGTTTTAGTTAAGATGAGAATTATTGTCCCCACCTGAATATATCATAAGCATTGATAGGCAACAAAAATGCAATTTAGGTTGTTTATTTAGATTAAATGCTTTGTGATTTACAATAATAAATGTATTTAGCATTCATGAATTAATGATGTATTGAGGGGGATTATGTATGTTTAACAAGATTTGTAAACATATTTATTTATTTCCTTTTTTAAAAACATGCACATTTGCACATTCCAAGATGGCGCTGGAGTTTCGTGAAATGAATTGTCCTTCTTTTGTTATGTCTAATTTGAAACTTTATTTAGATGCTGACTTTATGGCGCGCGTCAAACACTGACGAAGGCTGAGGCTGAAACGCGTTTGTTCTATTCACAGTGCACCAATAAATCTTTGAGTTGATTTCTTACCAACAAGAGTGCTGGTCCTTACTGTTGCGAGACAGTGGAGCGTGAGATATATATATATATATATATATATATATATATATAGAGAGAGAGAGAGAGAGACTAAATAACAACCCCAAAGTACAATAATGGTAAAAAGGTAAACCCAGCCTTATAAATTAAACTTAGAATACAACAATCATATTGCCCGTAGAGGACAAACACTGCACCCCTTCTGGCTGGACAGGAATGTCCTCTGCATAGTATTACAATTTTGCACCCCTGCCCTGAGTGATCCCAGTTGTTAATTGATTTTTTTGGCTTTGAAAACACACACAACAATCATGTGTTGTGGGGCATCAGAAGCAGCAGTGGCCCACCCTCAAGGTGGAGGGGCCTTGCCCACCACCTTTTTCCTGACTTAGAGAGTGTCTGTCAGGCTGAGAAAAGGTCAGCCTGATAGACACTCTTTATGTTCAGGTCAGGCAACCAGGTGCTATACATGTGCGAAACGCACAGGTGCCTGGCTGCTTCTGACCTTTGCTGGGTTGATGATGTCATAGCTCCTGTGAGCGGGACCTCTTCAGCCTGGTAAAGAATCCTGAGGCCCTCCCCCTTTTGACGAGGGGAAGTGTCATTGATAGCCTTAGACCTGGATGCTTCGGTTTGAAGCTCTGAAGTGCCCCGGGCTGCGTGTCTACCACTCACATCTCGTCACAGAGTAGGGTGGGATCAGCAACTCTCACTGACCCCATTCCATTCTGTGATGAGGTAGGGACTGCCGCCTCTGCGCTTTGGCTGACCTAAGCTTGGATTAGAGAAGGTGTCAGTCCCAACCCTCTTGGAACCTCCTGGAACCTGCAAGGCTTCCCTCCAGAGATACTGCAGAAGTGTTATGTGTTTTATTTAATGTTTGGTGCATGCATATATGTATGTATATATGTGTACATATAAGTGCGTGACGTGAATGGGTGTGTCTGTGTGAATGCATGGGTATGAGTTAGTGTGCATGTGTGTGACTCTCCTGCCCCACCTTATGCTCTAAGTACCTTCTGCTGCTGCCCACAAGTGTGCTCTGTAGTCAACTTGTGTAGGAAGCAGGCTCTCTATATAGTGTACTAAAATGAAGTACACTGTGCAGAGAGTCCAGTAAATCCCCAAATGGTAAACAGTGGTATAAGTAGATAATTCTAATGTTCTTTTTGTGGTAGTTTGGGCGAGTAGTTAGGCTTATCAGAGGGTAGTGCTAAGCATTTGTTTTACTCACAGAGGCAATAAATGAGACACACACTCAAGAATACATCCGAGACCAATTTATAAAAATAAAAACAAAAACAATTTTTATGTATTTTGTAAGACCAGGAACATAGTTCTAAGGTAAGTACTTTTGGAGTTACGCTTTTTCAAAATCCGGAAAATGTATCACTTTTGTGCGCAATTACGCATCATAGGAAACAGTGGAAGAAAGGAAGAAAAATACCTATAAAATCCCGCAAACTTCTCACAAAGGTCACCTTTTGGTTTTAGGTCAATGTCGGGACCAGGTCGAAAGTTCCCGGATCGGTCGAAAGCAGCATGCTGAGGGTCTTGGAAACTGGTGCGCAAAGATGAAGGGGGGCCAAGTGAAGATGCACTGCACAGATGGACTTACAGGTAAGTCCAGTGGGTCTCCTTGGAGGGACGAGGTCACAAGGGCCTGGTTGGTCGGTGCATGTTTTCTCTTGAAGGTTCTCTAATAATCCACAGCTCAGAATGTTAGGCATACCAAATATGACACAGCAATCCTAAGCAAATCACTGTTGTAAGTCTGACCAAATTTGTGAAGGTATGCATGCGTGTCTCTGCTTTTACCTAGTGATATGTTACATAAAAATAAACATACAAATACTTGAATACATGTGTTTCAAACAGCATACTCTGTAAATTTGTGTACAAAAAGGTGTATGCATTTCTTTCTGCTCACAATACAGGGCACATGGGTATTCAATAGTATATTTGAGGAGCTCTATAACACCTATATACATAAGACATGTCTGCCTGTGCAACTGAATGACAGAGCAGAACTGAGAAGATTTGACCACCTATAGGAGAAGTTCCCCTCCCCAGGCCGATTTTGGCCCCGGGGTCCCCATCCCCTGGGGCCCGGCCAAAACTATTTTTATGGAAGGGGGGCCATGTGGCCCCACTTCCCTCGGCCTCTTTTGGCCCGGGGACCCCATCCCCCGGGGCCTGCCCTGCCTTTTATGATAAAAAAAATTCCCCGGGGCCCGGCCTTATTATTATTTTTTTAAATAATAACAAAAGGGAGGGGGGGGCGCGTGGCCCCCCCTTCCCTGGGTCACTTTTGATCCCGGGGACCCCATCCCCCAAGGCCTGGCCTCACGTTGGGGACCACGGGGGAGCCCCAATGCCCCCACGGTCCCTGCCAGCTCCCCGCCTCCTGCGGGAACCGGCATTGCTTTTGGGTAAAGGGAGCTACTAACATGCAGCTCCCTTTGCCCAAAAGCAATTCTGCTTTGCTTCATGGAAGCGAGAGCAGGAAACCATTTTGTTTCCATGAAGCAAAGCAGTGTTTGCTATGGCAGGGCGGGAGCAGTACTCCTGCCCTGCCATAGCAAATTGCAATGTCCCGGGGGTGGGCACCCCAGGACATTGCTAGAGCTGGCCCTGGGAGGTGGCAGTCCCCAGGGCCACCTAGGGCTCCACGAGGGGGGCCACACGGCCCCTCTTCAAAAAGTTTAAAGCCCCGGGGAGGTGGTGGTCCAGACCCCAGTATTTGCATAGAGTGTGCCCCGGGGAGGTGGTGGTCCCAGGGGCAGTGTGGGGGGGCTCGAGCCCGCAATCAATCAATCAGGGAATTGTTAGCGGGCTACTCACCCGTGAGGGTCTCAAGGCGCTGAGGGTGGGGTCCGCAGATCTGTTGCGCCGAAGAGCCAAGTCTTGAGGGTCTTCCTGACGGTGTTCAGGGAGGGGGTGCGTCTGATGTCTGCCGGTAACTCGTTCCAGGTCTTGGCTGCAATGTGAGAGAAGGATCTTCCACCTGCTCTGGCTCTGTGGATGCGCAGGGTTTCGGCCAGTGCGAGGTTGGAAGATCGGAGGTTTCTTTTGGGTACGTGGAAGTTGATTCTGTCGTTGAGGTATTTGGGTCCGTTGTTGTGTAGGCATTTGTAGGCGTGAGTGAGGATTTTGAAAGTGACTCTTTTCTCCACGGGGAGCCAGTGGAGACTTCGTAGGTGTTGGCTGATGTGTTTGTGTCGGGGGATGCCGAGGACGAGTCTGGCGGCGGTGTTCTGTATTGTCTGGAGTTTGCCCAGTAGGGTCTTGTTGATGCCGGCGTAGAGTGCGTTTCCATAGTCCAGTCTGCTGGTGATGAGTGCATGGGTGACTGTCTTCCTTGACTCAGGGGGGATCCACTTGAAGGTCTTGCGGAGGATGCGGAGGGTGTTGAAGCAGCTGGTGGTGACGGCGTTGACCTGTCAGTTCATGGTGAGTGATAAGTCGAGTAGGATGCCGAGGTTCTTGCAGTGGTCTGAGGGGGTAGGTGGGCTTCCAAGGGCGTTCGGCCACCAGGTGCTGTCCCATGCAGAAGGGGTGGTACTGAGGACGATGACTTCTGTCTTCTGGGCATTGAGCTTCAGGCAGCTGTTGGTCATCCAGACTGCGACGTCTTGCATTCCTTTCTGGAAGTTGAGTTTGGCAGTGGTGGGGTCTTTGGTGAGGGAGAGGATGAGCTGGGTGTCGTCGGCGTGGGATACGATGTTGAGGCCGTGTTGTCGGATGATGGCTGCGAGGGGGGCCATGTAGATGTTAAAGAGGGTGGGGCTCAGTGATGAACCCTGTGGGACTCCGCAGGTGATTTTCGTGGGGTCAGAGAAGAAGGGTGGGAGTCTGATCCTTTGGCTTCTTCCGGTGAGGAATGATCGGATCCAGTCCAGGGCTGTTCCTTGTATGCCTGCATTGTGTAGTCTGGCGACTAGTGTGCGGTGGGAGACGGTGTCGAAGGCCGCTGATAGGTCGAGTAGGATGAGGGCTGTGGAGTGGCCTTGGTCCAGGAGGGTGTGGATGTCGTCTGTGGCGGCGAGTAGGGCGGTCTCTGTGCTGTGGTTGCTTCGGAATCCGGATTGGGACGGGTCGAGGATGGCGTTCTCTTCAATGAATCGTGTCAGTTTCCTGTTGACTGTTTTCTCTGCAACTTTGGCTGCGAAGGGGAGGAGCGAGATGGGCCGATAGTTCTTGAGGTCGGCGGGGTCAGCTGTGGGCTTCTTGAGCAGGGGGTCTGACTTCTGCGCGCTTCCAGTCATCTGGGAAGGTGCCTGTTTTGAAGGTGGTGTTGATGGTGCATTGTAGTTCGGGTGCGATGGCGGCCGCGGCTCTGTGGTAGATGTGAGGGGGGCAGAGGTCCGTGGGGGCCCCTGTGTGGATGCTTTTCATGGTTGAGGCGGTGTCTTCGGCCGTGATCAGTGTCCAGTTGGAGATGGTGGGCTGGCTGGTGTTTCTGGGGGGCGGGGGGCCGTCTGTGGCGCCTGGTGGATGGTCAATGAAGTTGTCGTAGAGGTTTTTGATCTTGAGGTGGAAATAGGTTCCAAGCTTGTCGCAGAGGTCTTGGGATGGGGTGATGTCTGTGGCTTCGCTGCGTGGGTTGGTGAATTCTTGAATGACACTGAAAAGTTCCATGGAGTTGGTGGAGTTGGCCAGGGTTTTATTGTGGATGAAGTTCCTCTTGGTGGCTCTGATCTGGTTGTGGTAGTCCGTCATGGCGTCCTTGTAGGTGGTGTGGTTTTCGGTTGTCTTGGTGTTTCTCCAGTTCTTCTCCAGGCATCTGCAGGTGCGTCTGGCTTCTTGGAGAGCGGTGGTGAACCAGACGGCTTTCCCGGGGCATTGTCTGTCGGGGTTGTGTAGCGGGGCGAGCTTGTCTGCGCAGTTGGAGATCCAGGTGTGGAGTTCTCTGGCTGTGTCGTTTGTGTTGGGTGCCCAGGTGTGGTTGTCTCGGGTGAGGGTGGAGTTAAGTTGCTTGTTGGTAACCTGCTCCAGTTCCTTCGAGGTGGGCGTGGGGCTGGTTTGGGTGCCTTGGGCTTGTTGATGGCGAAGTGCACTCAGTGGTGGTCGGTCCATGGCGGCTGCGTTGTGTGGCTGAATTGAACGCTGTTTCCTGCCGTGAAGATGGGGTCGAGGGTGTGTCCTGCTCTGTGGGTCGTGTGTTGACGAGTTGTTTAAGTCCGATGCTGGCGAGGTTGTCACGAAGGATAGTGGAGTTGGGGTCGCTGGGGTTGTCGAGGTGGAAGTTCAGGTCTCCAATGAGTATGTAGTTTGTTGAGGCAATGGCGTGGGGTGCGATGAAGTCAGTGATAGTGGTGGTGAAGGGTGTTCGGGGGCCGGGGGTCTGTAGATGAGGGTTCCTTGGAGTATGGCTTTGGGGGTGGTCAGGATCTGGAAGTGCAGGTGTTCGGCGGAGGGGAAGCTTTCGCTGGAGGTGGTGAGGTGGAGGGTGCTCTTGTGGGCGATGGCGAGGCCCCCTCCTGGGTGGTTGGGGCGGTCTTTCCTCTGGATCTTGTATCATTCTGGGATGGCGGTGCTGATGTCGGGGGCGGAGGATGCGTTGGTCCAGGTCTCTGTGAAGAAGGCGATGTCGGGCGAGAGAGAGTCGAGTAGGTTCCAGATTTCCATGGTGTGTTTGTGTACGGAGCGTACGTTGAGGAGGATGCATTTTAGGGTGTTGCCGGTGCTGGCGTCAGCGGTGTTGGAGGCCGGGGTGGCGGTGAGGGTCTGGTGGCAGTGGAGGCAGGAGAACTGGCCGCGGGTCGTGTTCGGCGAGGCCTGTTGGCATTCTCTAAGTCTTCCAGGGTTGAGTGCGAGGAGGGTGGTGGTGTCGTAGCGATGGGTAGTGGGAGGTCCAGGGTTCCTGGCGCTGGCCGCGGTTGGGTCGCGGACGGGCGCAGACAGGCTTGCCTTTGGCGCGCCTTTGGCGCGACCACACAGCGGCCGCCATTAAGTAGGGGAGGTGGGAGGGAGGAGAGGCTGGGAGGCGGGAGCGGGGAATTCCGGGGGGGAGGGGCCACAGGGGCAGCAGTGGCGAAAGGAGAAAGGAACAGGCAGGCACGAGAAAATAAAAACAGTTGTGGAATTAGAGCAAGACACAGATGGGCACAATAACAGTGGCACAACAGGGAAAAATTAAGAAGAAAAAAAACGGCTGAGAAAGGTTACGGTGGTTGCAGGCAGTCTGGTCCCAGTTGGAGCGGGCTGCAGGCGCAGGAGCGGGCAGCAGCCTCCAACCTCCCAAGGAGGAGGTCAGGGTCTGGAGGCAAGAGATGGCACAGCGGAGCTGCGGGGAGAGAGTGGACCTAGACCAAGGGTTGGAGGTCCCCACACTTTGTTTTTAAATTAAGCCCCGGGAAGGTGGCGGTCCCCGGGGCTTGGGGGGCCTGCGAGCACACCCCCAAATTAATTAAAGCCCCGGGGAGGTGGCGATCCCCGGGGCAGCGTGGGGGGGCAGGAACCCCCCCACACATTTTACATAAGCAAAGCCCCGGGGAGGTGGCGGTCCCCAGGACTGCGGGGGGGTGCGTGCCCCCCACATTTGCATGACTATAGCCCCGGGGAGGTGGTGGTCCCCAGGGCTGCGGGGGGCCCGGTGGGCCCCGATACCTAATTATATTATGCCCCCGGGACCTGGCCCACCCGGGGGCTTAAAACTAATGAAGCGCAGGAGACCGCGCTTCATTTAAAAAAAAAAATGTTGCCTGGATTCGCAGACCATATCCAAATCCTGCCGAACTTGTTTTTAAAAACTGCTTTTTCTGGCTCCTCGGAGTCGCTGTGCGACCCCCTGATCAGCCCTAGGGGGTCAGGGTGTTTCTACCCTGACCCCTTTTCTTGTTTTTTGACCTTTTTCTTGTGACTCGGTTCAACTGTTGTAGGGATTCTGCACATACACAGAGCTATGCACAGGATAATAGGACCTCGGAGTATAGTGGTGAGCCTGCCATACCCCTTAGCACCCACAATCCCAACCCGACTAGCATTAGCGTCTCATTAGCAACGATGCTACCAATGATTAGACAACCCAGAACATGGTTTCTCTTTCTCAGGACTCGCGGGAGCAAGAACACCCTTTCATAACTCACTCATACTTGTCCACAACGTGCGTAATAAGAGTCACTGTATAGTTTAAAATGTTTATTTCAACTACCGTGCTCTAAGATACAGTACACGTGCCAGTACTATCAGCATAATACATAATGATAAAATAATAAGCATGGTTACAATTCCATAGAATACAAACGGGGACAGCATTTTATAAAGATAGTGGCCATAGGAATAAATGGCCTAGCCACCCTCCCCATGCTAATAATCAGTTTATTATAAAAACAGAAGACCTCTGGGCTTTGACATGCGGACCCCCATACCTCAATATCTAGATGCAAGGTTTACATCATCAGACAAGCACAGCTCTTCTCTCTGGAAAGGTATTTCTCCAAGTGTGTCTAACAGTGAAAACACATTATTAAAAGCACACGAATTTCCCCAGTGCAGCTGCATTCAGTGTTATGTCTAAGTGCGAGGGGCTGACCAAATCAGCAAGAACAAGGGACATTGTTTTTCGACCTTGTACATGATGTGCAGACGAAACCCAAAGGGGATAGGAAGAAAGGTGAAAGGCAGAAATGCAGACAGTTCTAAAATAGCCGGGCACAAACAGAGGCTGGAAAAACAAAGGCACAAAGTAACGTGCGCAAAAAGGCACCATGGCAGCCAGGCCTAAGCTAACATAGCAACGCAGACCATGAGTCCACAAACCACACGACACAACCGAGTCACAAGATGGCTGCCAACACTTTCTGGTTTGAAGTGTTGGCAGCCAATCAGGATCAAGCTCATGATCGGGTGGGTTCACGGATCCATAGCGGTCACCTGATATATAAAGATTTTTAAATATAAATATTTCAGGAACTACTGAATGGATTTTTATGTTCAATAACTCATCCCTTTTCACTGTTCTTACTTTTTCATTTGCTCGTTCTATCATTTTTTCAGAATAGCCTCTTTCTCGGAATCTCGCTTTCATCACCTTTATTTCTTCATTGAATGTCTCCTCAGAGGTACAATTTCTCCTAGCCCTGAGGAGTTCCCCATATGGTATGCTGGTAATTAAATTCACAGGGTGACAGCTGCTAGCATGCAATAAGCTATTTCCCGCCGTTTTTTGTGGAATGATAGACTCTCCAATTTTTTATCAACCACTCTTCTTTTTACATACAAAAATTCAATTTCTTTAGCCTGTATATCACTCGAGAATTTTAGATTCAATTAATTTCCATTCAGGATCCCCACAAATTCAATGGCTTCTTTTTCAGTTCCTCTCCTGATCCAAAATATATCATCTATATATCTTGCCCAGAGGATGACATGTTGGGTAAAGGCCTTGATGTTATTCGCCACCTGCTCCTCCCACCAGCCGAGGTATAAACCTGCATAACTGGGGGCGAAGCAAGTCCCCATTGCCGTCCCCTGGGTTTGTCTATAGATTACATGGTCAAAGATGAAGAAATTGTTTGTCTGACATGTATATATCATGTCTAACAGCATCTCGGTATGCATTAAATAGGACACAGATCGGGCTTTTAAAAAATGTCGACTTGCTTTCATACCTGAATCGTGTGGTTTGCATGTGTACAAACTGTTTACATCCAAAACCATCAGCAGTAAATCATCTTCCCAGACAATGTTGTTACTCAGCCGTAAGAAGTCACCTGTGTCCCTTACATATGAAGGAAGCGCTTGCACAAAAAATCTTAAAAAGTTTTGAAACCAAATATTTTTACATCTGGCCCTTTGTTGACAACGTTTATTCTGTGTCTTTTTCCCAAGAAATATACTCTCAGTGAGAATACGTTTCATGTGACAATTACCACTGATGGACATTACCACCGGAATGGAGTCTTATTTGCGTGGAGAAGTCGCTCAGAAGGCTCTGGTGCCATCGACTCAGGGCACTGCGCTGTATACTTTAATTGGTGATGAAACACGTTACAGAGGCAGCTACTGATGAGCAATCCCAGGGGTTGTCTTCATCCGAAAAGACTTGAGGCTGCCGGGGAGACAGAGGAAAGTGTCTCAGAGCATGAGAGGAAACAACCGGCTCACAGATTTAACCCTCAGAGAGCGGCAGTCATGATTTGTAAGCTTGTCTGTTGTTTTTTAGGATCTTTGGAATCTAATGGGATTCTGTCTCAGCAGACTCCCAAAACAGGATAAAACTGGTGACCACCAGACTCCAAAAACCAGACCCCAAGAACCAGCAGCAACAGTGGCCTTGGTTGTGGTTGGACAGCAGAGTCTCTGTCCATGCAAATGATGGTCTGTCTGCATGCCTCAGGTAGGTTTCTGATTGGCTACTAGTAGTCAAAACAATGGATATTTAGTGTCAAAGAAGGACATCAGTAGGAGAAGCTAGACCTCTGATAACCATGCTTGTTTTCAGTAATTTACACTACTTTTCATTACCCTAACTCCTTAGCAGCAAATTGGAGGTTGTGATGTCATCGGGGATCAAAGCGGGCTGGATTTTACCTCTGCTGACCCTGATATATCAATTAATTGATAATCATGGTAGGGAGACCAATGGTTGCTCTCATCAAGGACAAATGGAACAAGGGCTCAGTGATCCACTGTCATTTTGCAGAATTCACAAACACTATCAATAACAGGTAATGCATTTTACCTGTAAAATGGTGCTTTTCCATCTGTGCAGTGACATTTGTACCAGATTCAGCAGTGCTTATGATGGGGCGGTCTATGAAGACAGCTATAACTAGCAAGTAGTAGTGACAAAAATATCATTACTTTGGGGAATATTGACAAGCCCCTTGCACCGCCGGTGTGTCACTTTTCTTGATGCACCGGAGATGCAGTGTGCTGGCCCATATTTACAAGGCCACGCAAAACCACCCTGCATGGCTTTTCATGGCCTTGTAAATACGGCCCCTTTTTATGCATCGCTTTGCGGGAAAGGGGTGTGCCATGGGTGCTGCTGTGGGTGTTCCCATGCAACACCCATGATTCTGATGCATTCCCAGATTTACATTATTTTGTAAACCTGGGAATGAGTCGGAATCCTACGCCTTATAAAAACAGTGATCTTCTTTTAATTCATTCTATACATCGTTTTCAGAAAGATTTTAAGCAGGATAAAAATATATATTTTTAATTTAGGTGGGATTTTTTAAATTTAAACTTCAGAAAGATCATTTGGATTTTGAAATGCATCTTATTTTAATTTAATATATTAAAATAATTGCATTTTTTATTTCAAATGATGTTACTTTTATATTGTTCTATATTTAAAATCAATGACATTAATTAATATTAATATGTACCATAAACATACGTTTTTATTGTTATAAAACTTTAATAAGCATTAAAACTTTTCCCTATACTTAACCATAGCGAGATTTCCACCCATGGCTGAGATCTCTGGCCACGTGTGAAAAGTTACAAGTAGTAACTTTACACTCATAAATTAAACCCCACTCCCTGAATTCAGGAGGTTGGGTCACGTAAGTCTACACTTTTGAGTAACTTTACACCCGTAAATGATGACTATTATAAAGTAGAAAAGTTGATCAAAAGTGCAAGAGTAAGTTTACAAGTGTGGATTTACTCATGTATAAATTTACCTTTTTGAATACTCCCCTTAGGCTATTCTTCATTTACAAGTGTAAAGTTAGTACTTGTCCCAACCAATGATTGTCTCATGATGCTGTTTTCTGCATGATACCAGCCCAGAAGGGATTTGTTTGCCTTTTTTGGTGCCTTGAAAGCAGACATTAACTCGAAATATCTCCAAGTTAATGCATAGTTTTCTGACAGCAGAGATGGGAAACACAAAGAGGACAAACACGCAAACATGTGGACATTCCCAGAAGAGATCTGCTCTATGACTCCTAGGAAGGCACTGCTTGAGTCCTACAGAGAATTTAAACTGGTTCAATTATGGTGGGGGACCAAGCAGTGCTGCCTAACTTCCAAGTTCTTGGAATTAAAGCAGCAATATAGGCTTGAAACGGCCCTAGACTACATCCAACCCCTTTTAGCGAAGAAACTCTTTCTTCAATTCAGACACGGGGTGCTCCCGCTTCGATCATTCACTAACAAGTGGCAGGGCTCCCACACATTAGAGTGTCCAGGGTGTGACCGAGCTGAGGAAACTGAAATGCACGTTCTTTTTTTCTGCCCCGCCTATAGAAAGATAAGGTTGCGGTGGTTACTACAATTGTGCAGGAACATGGGGAGTAGACACTGTATAGAGGCGTTTAGGCTTCTTAAGTATGAAACCGTCACCCCTATTGTGTTTTCCATCTCGAGGTTTTTATACTCCATGTGGTGCACTCGTAGAGCTATTATTAAGAAAACTCTAAAAGGAAATTCTTAGTTTAAGAATGATTAGACCTGAGTCACTCCATGCACCTACTGGAGTTAAGTGGTATGCATATACTGCACTGTATGTTTACCCCAATCGTAATTAATTCTCCATCGAGGTGTCTTTTAACTCAATTTTAGCTGTTTTTTACCTAGAACTTTTTAACAATATTTTTATATCTATAAAGTTTTCTTAGTAACATATATGTGTTTTAATATCTGATTGTAATAATCAATCGCTATAATATTTGCTACTGCTCCCCCTTTTCCCTACCCAATTTAGAAGCCATATATATATATATTTTTTTCAGATTGCACTTTGCACTTTCTCTTGCAAAAATATCGTCCTACGCTAAATGTGGAAATTATATATTCTAACTAGCATTGCACTATATCCCGCTGAAGGACTTCGAGTAGGCACGGGGGAGTTAACCTGAGAAAGAAGTCAAAGCCTGCTTATCTGAAACGTTGCAATTTTAAACTGCAGAATCAATGTATATAGCTTTTTATGATGAAATGACATATTACACTGTACTGTATTTTGTTAAAATGTTTTGCACTGTTTTTATGCTTTTATGGCCTATGGCCGAAATAAAGCTTTCTTTGACTTGACTTGACAAAGAGGTAATTGCTGCCCTGTGCTTTTGAGCACTGGCTAACAGCAAAGTATGCATTAATTCCGAAATACTTTAAGTTAATGTATGTGTGCAAGGCATCAAATAAAGGCTTGATAAGAAATGTGGGTGCCATTTTGCAGTGCCATAATATAACGTTAAGTTATATGGCAATTTTGTTTAAAAGTCATACTCAGGTGGCACAGTGTTGTACAAAATACAATTACACATGCAATACATCCTTTAGGCTTCCCAGTCTGTTTAGCCACAGCAAAGCTTTCTTGATGTCATTATTCACCACAACAGTTACACTAAAAATGCTTTATGATTAAAATCACAATAATGACGAATGAAAAACAATACATTATGATAGGCAGCCCTGCATAGCCTAAAGGGGGTTGTCATTCTATTTTGTTTAGTTTTTCCAATCCCCACTTGTTCTGTTGGCCCTGTATTTCTTATGTAGGTCAGAATGGCAATAGACTAGGTAGCAAAGCTGTATACTCATTGGTTATCTAATGCCACATTTTCCAGCATCCCTCCCTCTGCTTAGTCTTGCAGATAGTTGACCAGGCAAACAAGATGTAAGACGCTACAGCAAAGTATACTGGTGTTTGATCTGTCCTGTAACAAAGTACACGTAGATCAATGGATTGAACAACAACATAAGTTTTAAATAGGGTATCAGCCACCTTTTAAGGATGCTCCTTGTCTTTGTACAGAAAAGCATAAAATGTAGAACAGAGTCTCTGCCCTCTACCTGCAATTAAGTAAGCACTGTCAGGCACTCACCTGGTTCCAACAGTGGAGACCACATTTGCGCCGATGCTAGGCCTCCTATTCTTCTTGAGGACAAGGCATGCTGAGGAATAAAACCCTTAGTCACACACCATCCTCTGGGGTGATTGGGGATTGGGACAAAATAATAAAAGAGAGACTTGCAGTATTGGTTCCAGTCTGCTCCTTCGATATGCACAGAACCTGGACCTCTGGGTTTGCAATGACGCAGTGCACTTGAAACAACAAGAAGAGGCAATTACGATCAAAGAACTACAGGCCCCTTTGAACAATGATTATACAATAACTTGATTAAAATAAACTAACAGTCTCTTTCAGAAAACACAGCTAGGAAGCAAATTAACACGAACCACATATTGGAGCGATACACTCGCAAGGAATAACTTGAAACACAGTTTGGAGTTACTGGCACTCCTTAGGATACATTCGGAAAATAGATTGGAGTTAATATCACTCCTAGTGTTAAACTCAGAACATAGATCTCAGTACAACGTTCATACATGAATCAAACGCTCGGAGGAACCTACTCTGGGAACTACTGTTCACCAAAGAAACATAGAATAAAGTCTCAAGTCCTCAATTAACACAGTAAAAAAGGCCAAGGTTGCAAGAAGAATCTGGAGCATGAACCAATGTGAACTGTAGAAAAGTTACTGAGAGGAAACAAGTCTTTGATCTTGAAGACGCCGATACTCTGGTCTGCTTACTATTAAAAAAGGATAGTGCGCACTAACCTGAAATCAACTACTTAGCCTAGTTCTTCAACTTGTCTTATGTACAAAGAAAGACGTGAGGTTTTGACTCAACAGGCCGCCGGGTAACTGGAGTAGCTGAGCAGGAGGCAGAGACGAAGGATGCGTCGAAGGAGCTGCATCTAAGGGAGTCACCGGAAGAGCTTGGAACTGCGAAGGATAAGTGAGTAACTGGCCCCTTTCGATTCTTCAGGTGAGTGGGTAAGAATGAAGCTTGTTCCACAAGAAGCATAGGCCAAGCAAGGAGCTCAGGTCTGGGTGTAGTTTATGTCACATGTTTAGAGTCCAATGGATACAGCGGGTCACATGTGGCACTTGACGAGCACAAGACTCCTGAAGGAAACACATGTTAGTACTCTAGCTATGACCTTGCAGGAAGAGCAGGTGCAAACAAATGGATGGAACTAGAAAATAAATGTAACATTTGCTAAAATGTGCACAAGGAAAACACTCCAAGACCCTAGCAACAGGGAGAACAAGGCAAGCCATTGGCTCACGTGTGCAGGGAATGCTTGCAAGCTCATATGTAATAGAATCAAGGGATTTGGGGAAGTTTGGACATGGAATCATAGCATGCCGTAAGGCACCACAGGAGTAGTTTCCCCCGCAAGGAACTACCTACAGGTCATGGTTTGTCTGGATGATGTCTCTTAATCATCAAGGAGGGAGAAAGAAGTTTGTGAATTCATTCGGCTTCCAGCCATGTAAGAAGTAATCAAATGAGAATGAATCACTTGTCCTGTGTTTTACCAGAGTCAGGGTTCCTGTGCATCTAAAAAAACCCTCATTCACGAATTACCCGTTGGTGCAGTATATCTTGGTTCTCCGCACGATTGGTAACGTGAAAAGCATCATCATTGGGTTTTACTTATGCTTTCCTCCACCTGGAGGAGGACCAACTGGTATTGGCAGTAGTGAGCAGGGAAAGTGTGTTTGTGAAGTGCAGTGAAGCTAAAATTGTCTCCACCTAACGACCTAGTATGTATTTGTCGTAGATGGGGCAAGGGTTAAAATTAGGTGACGGTGCGGTGCTAGGAAAGTTACTGTCCTATCGCACCTGTGGTTAAGCGGTCGACATGTTTCAGCCCTTCTTCGCCCAGTCGGGTCTGTGGGCTTTCTTCAGGACCAGGAAATAGTGTGCAAGGGCAAGTAGTGCACTTACCCTTCTTCTCAAGTGAACTTATTTGGACACTTACATGTTGCAGATGTAACTCTGTCTACAACTGAAATGAAAAAAGCATAAAGACAAGGTAAAGGTATAAACAGTCCTATTTGGCTATGCTGTGCGCAATATCTTGTCATGACTGATGCTTCTTGTTCGAATAGAACTGATCAGAATTGTGCTGGGAAGTTGTGGCTATATTTGTAGTCGCGGAGTACCACAGTTACTCATGTGTATTGTCTTGATAGTGTGCCAGAGTGTTGCTAAGATCTTACATATATAGACATCTTACACTGATTTTCAGTAATGTCGGTGTGCGGGGCACTAGTATCTTGTAACGTACTCTCGTTCAAGCCTTCGTATTGTTTGAGAGTGCTCAGGGAAAGGTGGACCAAGCTCAATGGTTACAATGCGCTTGAACTAACGTGCTCGGGTGCTCGTTAGTGTGTGTGTTATCAGCGTATAGTATGTGCTAGGGGCTAGCAGTTGTAGAGCACACCGCTCCCAGATCTGTGAAGATGCTGGTTATCATATTTGTAAGGCACCCGGTAATAATTGGGCGCTAGATGCTGAGAATCAACGTCATGTGTGTGCCATTCAATATCATGTGGCTTTGGTAAATAACAATAAGCAGAGCGCTTGGTGTGCTATTCAATATCGTGTGGCATTGGTAAATCACAGTTGAGCAGAGCGTACGGCGGATATATCTATGGTGCTCATGTGTCTTGAGATAAATGAGCACTCGGAATTATTAGTGCTGCATCATGTTGGAGCTTAAGAGAGAGCGCGTGAGGCGTTCGTGCCTGTGATATGGTAACGTGCTCATCGCGGGCAAAACACAGCGTGCTCGATATATTGTGCTGATAACAGAATTTTGTAGCGTGTCGGCGCTTGGTTTACCTTAGTGAAGGGGGAAAATGCCTCCTTCGGGAAACGGGCGACTCGACTCACTGAGGAAAAGAGAGAAGGATTCATCTTAATTGTGACTTTGTCCATTCATGTGAAGAGACGACCTCTTTTTGCCACGCGGCGTGGCATACCTTTCTAGAGTCTTGAGAACAACTTGTTCTGGTGCCGTCTGCCTTGCCCCAGTGACGGGCGCCGGCAGCGGAGCCTGTTTTATAGTAATTTCATTGCCGTGAGCATAGTTGAAAGACTTACGTGCTGAAAAAGGAAAGAACAGGATCTATCCTCAGTCTTTGTTACATCTGATTTTGTACATATGAATTCTTCTTTTCACACAGATAGAGTGTTAGATATTGTTCACGACTTGCTCGTAATTTCTTCTCTAATCTGCGGATATTTTGTTTCAGTTGGCATAGTTGAAAGACTCATGTTCTGTCTATGGAGGAGGAGGATGTTTATCCTTTGTCCAGGAATTCTCCAACTGTGATAGGGGGACGATTTTCATTCTATTAGCAAACATAATGATCGGGTGTTATTAACGGTGAGATAGTGGTTGCTTCTCTGTGATGAATGTTGTTAGCGGGCATCGGTGACTATAAAGCGGTTGTTTCTATTATCAGCAGTTGTTGTTTGGTCGCTGTGGCAATGATTGAGTTGCAATCAGTTGTAGAGAAGTGGGACTATTGTCACTTTGCTCAAATAGGTTGTTGTAAAAGATTTGGGGGGACAGTTTTTATGGTGTTCCTTTGTCAGTTTCTGACATCTGTCCCGGTAGTTATGGATTTAGTGGTGAGGTTGTGTAGTCGCGTGAATGATCTAGTTCAACGTAATACTGACAGCCACGGTATATTGTCATTCAGACCCTCTTTGTCAGTTTTTAAACGATGGACCCACCTTTGCTCCTTTTCAAAGAGGATGCGTTCAGCATTTTCATTTTTGTTTTTGAGGGTCTCTATGATTACCCAACTGATTTCATCAATAGAATGTTTGGAGTTGATGTAGTGGGTGCTCATTTTGGTTGTTGCTTTGTTGCATTTGATGTTGCTACGGTGCTCGCAGATTCTTTGTTTGACTTTGCTGTGTTTTGCCAGCGATGAGCATGTTACCATATCACAGGCACGAACGCCTCACGCGCTCTCTCTTAAGCTCCAACATGATGCAGCACTAATAATTCTGAGTGCTCATTTAGCTCAAGACACACAAGCACCATAGATATATACGCCGTACGCTCTGCTCAACTGTGATTTACCAATGCCACACGATATTGAATAGCACACCAAGCGCTCTGCTTATTGTTAATTACCAATGCCACATGATATTGAATGGCACACACATGACGTTGATTCTCAGCATCTAGCGCCCAAATATTATCCGGTGCCTTACAAATATGATAACCAGCATCTTCACAGATCTGAGAGCGGTGTACTCTACAATCGCTAGCCCCTAGCACATACTATACGCTGATAACACACACACTAATGAGCACCCGAGCACGTTAGTTCAAGCGCATTGTAACCATTGAGCTTGGTCCACCTTTCCCTGAGCACTCTCAAACACTACGAAGGCTTGAACGAGAGTACGTTACGAGATACTAGTGCCCCGCACACCGACATTACTGAAAATCAGTGTAAGAGGTCTATATATGTAAAATCTTAGCAGCACTCTGGCACACTATCAAAATAATACACATGAGTAACTGTGGTACTCCACGACTACAAATATAGCCACAACTTCCCAGCACAATTCTGATCAGTTCTATTCGAACAACAAGCATCAGTCATGACAAGATATTGCGCACAGCATAGCCAAATAGGACTGTTTATACCTTTACCTTGTCTTCATGCTTTTTTCATTTCAGTTGTAGACATAGTTATATCTGCAACAAGTAAGTGTCCAAATAAGTTCACTTGAGAAGAAGGGTAAGTGCACTACTTGCCCTTGCACACTATTTCCTGGTCCTCAAGAAAGCCCACAAACCCGACTGAGCGAAGAAGGGCTGAAACATGTCGACCGCTTAACCACAGGTGCAATAGGACAGTAACTTCCTAGCACCGCACCGTCACCTAATTTTAACCCTTGCCCCATCTACGACAAATAAATACTAGGTCGTTAGGTGGAGACAATTTTAGCTTCACTGCACTTCACAAACACACTTTCCCTGCTCACTACTGCCAATACCAGTTGGTCCTCCTCCAGGTGGAGGAAAGCATAAGTAAAACCCAATGATGATGCTTTTCACGTTACCAATCTTGCGGAGCACCAAGATATACCGCACCAACGGGTAATTCGTGAATTAGGGTTTTTTAGACGCACAGGAATCCTGACCCTGGTAAAACACAGGACAAGTGATTCATTCTCATTTGATTACTTCTTGTCTGGATGATGGCCATGGAAGGAACGAACCAGCCGAGGGGCATGAACATTGCTGGCTGGTTCCCAAGACTGCTCTTCAGGAACATACCCTTTCCAATCAATCAGGTAGAACACATGGCCATTTTCACGTTTAGAGTCAAGGATTCTCTGTATCTCAAATTCTAAATGACCATCCAGCGTAATGGGTGCAGGAGGGGGAGCAGGTCTGGGCACAATAGGGCTTCACAAAGGACACATGAAACACTGGAGGAACAGGTAAAGCTTCTGGCAACTGTAACTTAACAGCTACAGGGTTAATGATTCGTTGAATGGGAAAGGGACCCCCAAAGCTGGGTTGGAGTTTCCATAGTCCCTGTAATCGCAAGTTTTTTGTGGACAGCCAAACTTGATCTACAACCTTGTAGTCTGGCTGTTGTTATTGATGTCTGTTAGCATACTTTTCCATATTCAATTTGGCCTGATGCAAGTGTGATGACACCTATAGCTGGGAATCTATCAGATGTTTTACAAAGATTTGTACAGCAGGTACATTTTCAGAGTTCATAGCAACATATTCAGGTAACATGCACGGGTATATACCCATTAAACATTAAAAGAGAGAAACCCTAGTGGCAGAATGCTATGTGTTATTATAGGCAAATTCAGCAAAAGGCAACAAGGATTAGCAACCCTTAGGAGTAGAGGTCAAAAGAAACTGCAGTGTCTGTTACAAAACTTGTTTTGCCCGCACCGTTTGCCCATCAGTTTGTGGGTGATAGGCTGATGAGAGTCCGGCATCAATGTCCAATGATGTGCAAAGACTGCACCCGAATTGTGAAATGAATTGCGGGGCTCAATCAGAGATAATGACCAAAGGGAGCCCATGTAACCACGTGATTTGTTGACTGAACAGCATGGGAAGGGTCTTAGCGGTGGACATTTCTTTTAGGGCAATGAATGCGACATCTTGGAAAAAAGATCTACTACTGCCCAAATGGTTGTATAGCCATTGGAGTTGGGAAGGTCTGTAATAAAGTCCATGCTGATGGTTAACCAGAGATGGGGTGTTGCTGGCAAGGTTCTTAAATAACCTGATGGGACAGAATGGGAGGCCTTGTTTTGAAAACATATGGGATAGGTCTGAACGTAGTCATGCACATCCTTGGACAGTGTAGACAACCAAAACCATCCCTGACAGTTGGCTAAAGTCTTCTTGGTTCCTGGGTAATCCGCTAAAGGTGTACCATGACACCAGGTTAGAGCTTCCTCTCTCAATTCTTTTGTGGGGACATATAAGTTGGTACCATGATAAGGGAGCCCATTGTGTACATGACTATCCTCACGAGCCACAGAAGAATGTATTTTTTCTGGACTCAAACTATGCCTGACCTTATCTAGTAAAGAGTCCAGGTCACAGAGACCCATGATGTGGTCTGAGTCTACAATGTTCTGTGATGTTTGGCCTTGAGTGTCTTGGTTTGAGTAACCCCATCTGGATAGTATGCAGCCTTAATCTGTTTAGTGCCTGGTCGATAGGTGATGATAAAATTAAATTCACTGAAAAACAATAACTACCTTACTTGCCTAAGGTCAAGGCCTTCAAGGACCGGAGAAATTGAAGATTTTTGTGATCAGTGTAGATTGTGACAATGTGCTGGGCCCCTAATAGGTAGTGTCGCCATTCTTGAAAGCACAATTTGATTGCCAACAATTCTCATTCTGCAACTGTGTTATTCTGTTCAAATTTTGGGAAAAGAAGGCAATTGGATGCATGTGCCCTGTGGTGCTGTCACACTGTGATAAAATACCTCCCACGGCTACCTGGGAGGCATCCGCCTCTACAAAGTAAGGCTGCATGGGGTCAGGGTGTCTAAGTACAGGTTCCATAGTGAATCTTTCCTCATGCCATTTCAAGGCATCATTGGCCTCCTGGGTCCATTCAAAAGATACCTTCTTTCGTAAAAGTTTTGTGATGGGACTTACAATGTCAGAGAAGTGTGTGATAAATCGTCAGTAAAAGTTTGAAAAACCCAAGAAGCTCTGTACCTCCTTTACCATGGTCATGGCTGGCTAATCTAGAATCACCTGAACCTTTTTCGTGTCCTTGGTTACCCCCTCTGGAGACAAGATATATCTCAAAAACTCAACAGTCTGGGTATGGAATGTACATTTGTCTAACTTGACAAAAAGGGCACGCTATGGGAGTCGTTGCAAGACAGTCCTGACATGTCTTCTGTGTTCAGTAATGTTTCGTGAGGAGATCAAGATGCTGTTGATATATACGTTCATGCAAACATACAGCAAATCTCACAGGACCTCATTGATGAAGTACTAGAAACTCGCTGGGGCATTACACAACCCAAAAGGAATGACTGTTTATTCAAAAAGCCCGAACCTAGTTTAAAAGGCGGTCTTCCAATCGTCACCTTCTCTTACGCGAATGAGGTGGTAAGCACCGAACAAGTCAAGCATAGTGTACACAGTGGACTTCTGTACCTGATCTAGGAAGTCTGGGATTAGTGGCAAAGGGTATCTGTTCTTTACAGTCACCTTGTTTAAGGCTCTGTAGTCTACACTAGGCAAAACACCTTCCCTCTTCGAAACAAGGAAGAGCGCAGATGAAGCAGGAGAAGTGGAATGTCATATAAAACCTAAAGCTAGCATGTCATCTAAGCATTTTTTAAAGTGTTCCATCTCAGGCTCCGTAAGAGCGTAAACACAACTGCAGTATAATGTAGCACCAGCAACCAAGTCAATACCTCAATCAAATTCCTTATGGGGAGGTAATTGTGTAGCCTTCTGTTCATCAAAAACGTCTTGAAAGTCCTGATATTCTACTGGAAGCTGGTCCAAAGAACCTGGTGTTTGGGTTGTGCTTGTCAAAGGAGGTGGGGCTTCTTGTGCATTACTATAGCTATGAGTTTTTACAGTACTGGGACCCTAACGTGACTAGATGGAGGGACCAATCAATGACTGGGTTATGTAACTAAAGGTAATGGATCCCTAAAATCGCGCCAAAGGTAGAAGTGTCTATGAGATCAAAGGTTAAAGTCTCAGTATGCCCATTGTCACATACTATAAATAACGGGATAGTTTAATATACAATCATCCAGAAGAGAGCTCAGAACCATCCACGGCTCTAACCTTCTCTGGTACCTTTTTCCTAACTCGTGGGATGTGTAAGGAACTGGCCAAGGCTATGGCTAAGAAATTTTCAGTAGCTCCAGAATCTACGAGCGCGGGCAGGAATTGCTTCTGTTGGGGTGAGATGATAAGGGTGACTGAAATCGTTAAATATTGTGGAACTTTATGTGTAGTATTTGCCAGGTAATGGGTGGTCGGTTCAAGCACCGCACCTGACTGATTGACCCCTGTGTCAGCCAGGCTCTTTTGTTTTTCCTGCACCAGGTCTGATGTTAAGGAGCTAGCTTTCTGGATTCCTATTGGTCTGGTAGAGCATTCACTTGCAAAATGCCCTGCTTTACCGCCATACAAACACAGGTTTGATTTCCCTCTACATTCTTTTTCCTCAGTGGTCAGGGGACCACACAAGCCCCCGATCTGCATGGGTTCAGAACGGTCCTGACTCTTAGACCCGGTCTCTGTCCACTCTGACCGAACAACCAGCAGCTTTGGTTCTTCCCGAGAGCGGTCTCCTTTTCATTCATTTAACCTATGGTCAAGCCTGACAACTAAATCAATGAACTCGGAAAATTCTGAGAGTCAATCTCCAATGTGCGCCAGGGAATTCTTCATGTCGTCACTCAACCTTCTATAAAAGAGGGAAGTTCGTTTTTTCTCAGGTCACTGGGATCCATGACTAACTTACAAAGGGCAGTAACATAAGTAACCTTCCGAAATCATGTAAAACCGGGTCGTTCTTTTCAATTAGGGGAATAGCCCAGTTGGCAGGTATACCCCCAAGATGGGATATGATAAAAGCAATTCTGGCAGTATCAGAGGGGAAGGGCCCTGGTTTATAAAGGAACTGCAACTGGCTTTAACTCCAGAAGGCATCAAATGTGTTACTATCCCTAAAAAACTGTTCGGGTGAGGCCAAAGGCACTGGGATTGGAGTGGTAACTGTGACATGGACAAGATTAGCACTTCTGTTGGTGGAAGCGTTTGTTTAATTCCCAGAAATTGCCGAAATGGGAGGGATGCAGGACAGGACGCGGGCTCTTGGTACTATTCTAGCCCCTGCCTCAGAAGACCATGGTGAATAAGGAGGTCAATACAATATCAGCTTGTCCCCAAGAGACAAATTTTCCTGCCGTAAGATCTGGACCTCGTGCCGAACCTCCCCTAAAGTTCTCGCTAAATCTAAGACACCCAGGGTGTCTTCAGACAAGGCTTGAAGCAGATCCTGAACATCTATCTGGTCATACATGTCATTCGAGCGATGGTAGCATGCAAGGCTAGGCCTTCTGTCACGCATTCACCTGGTTGCAACTGCGGAGATGACACTGGAGCTGATGCTAGGCCTCCTATCCCTCCAAAGGACAGGGCATGTCAAGGAACAAAATCCTTAGTCACATTCATTCCTCTGAGGGAAAGGGGGTTGGGAAAAAATAAGAATAGAGAGACTTGTGGTACTGTTTCTATTTAGCAACTGTGCAGCACAGCATTAACTGGAGACCCTCTGAGTCTGCTAGGTAGATGTGCACAGAACCTATACCTCTGGTTTTGCAATGACGCAATGCACTGGATACAAGAGGAGGCAATTACCATCAAAGCACTACAGGCCTCTCTAAGCAATGATTATACAATAACTTAATTAACACACACTTAGGGCCCGATTCCGATGTCGTGCGGAAAGCATCCCGACCGACTTGGATTTGTAATGCTTTCCATACGACTCGACCGCGAGCCCTCTGTTCGACGTAGTACGATGCATCCCATGTGAAACACAACCAAATCATACGGAGCGCCATCATTCCGAATGAAGGCTCCTAAAACCGCATCGATGGGACCGACACGTTTGTAAACGTTCAACATTCGCATGCCGGTCACGAGTCGGACTCGTATCAACACGCAGTGAGTTTATGTTGCAGTTGAAACGGTTACGGAAACGTGTCGGTCCGTGTATGAAATGTCAATGGGGGGAGACAAAAACACCCAAATAAAGCATTGGCAAATAAAAAAAAAAAATTCAAAGCCACACCCACAAATGCATCTACATAAAGGGCCAACACCATGACCATGATCCTTTGCCACAAATGCTAATTTGCACCAGACATTCCTTGCTCTCTGCCTCACACACTCACACACCCAGCACAGATATAATTTCACTAAAAAAAGACATATGCACACAACTTGTTACTGATTCACACTCACATCCACACTCACCCTCGCCTTCGCACTCTCTCTCACCATGTCCAAAAGGAAGCATTCACGTTTTACTGATAAGAGTTGGAAGTGCTTGTAGATGAGATTGTCAGAGTAGAGCCCCAGTTATTTGGTAACCTAGTCCAACAGACTCCCCTTGCCCAGAGAAATAGGATGTGGGAGAGGATAGTTAACAAGCTGAATGCTCAAGCACCTTGCTTGCGCACAATGGAAGATATCAGGACCAGGTACTATGATGTGCGAAGGAGGGTCAAGAAGCTGATGGCAAGGGAACATTTCCAAAGCCAGCAGACTGGCAGTGGCCCTCCTGCACAACCTGTCCACTTCAAATCCTGGGAGGAGAAGGTGCGTGACATTCTTCCGCCGGAGGGCGTCTACGGAATCCCAGGATCACAAGAGTCTGGTGAGTACACAATCCACATTCAAATAAAGTTTAATCACACCTCTAGAGACAGCACTTCAAAGGATACAGTTAAACTAAGGCCAGTTGAAAATGAAAAAATGTACTAGATTCTAATAGCATGTGATGTGTATGTCATATTTCATACAAAAATAACTCAAAATTGATTGATAATGCAACAAACCATAACCATGTACATACTTCTCAAAACTCACAGATAGGCCATCTGCTCCACACAACTAGCACCAGTGTCAGACATCTTGGCCCAGTACTTTTCCATTCACTCACAGGAAAGCACAGTCACTGGTAGTCTGTTTGGGATGCCTGGGAAGGTGGGTCTGGCCACAGGCACCATGGAACTTGTAGTCACTGCAAACACTCTTCCACACACATAGCCCACACAGACATGCTGGGATTATGCAAACCTCACAGTCAGTGGAAAAGTACCAGCAACATGGCTGACACTGCTGCATGCTGTCTGGAGAAAAAGGCCTGATGGGAGTTGTAGTCAAGTCAAACTACACGCACCAGTGTCAGACATCTTGGCCCAGTACTTTTCCACTCACTCACAGGAAAGCACAGTCACAGGTAGTCTGTTTGGGATGCCTGGGAAGGTGGGTCTGGCCACAGGCACCATGGGACTTGTAGTCACTGCAAACACTCTTCCACACACACAGCCCACACAGACATGCTGGGAATATGCAAGCCTCACAGTCAGTGGAAAGGTACCAGCAACATGGCTGACACTGCTGCATGCTGGCTGGAGAACAAGGCCTGATGGGAGTTGTAGTCAAGTCAAACTACATGCACCAGTGTCAGACATCTTGGCCTAGTACTTTTCCACTCACTCACAGGAAAGCACAGTCACAGGTAGTCTGTGTGAGATGCCTGGGAAGGTGGTTCTGGCCCAGGCACCATGGGACTTGTAGTCACTGCAAACACTCTTCCACACACACAGCCCACACAGATTTGCTGGGATTATGCAAGCCTCACAGTCAGTGGAAAAGTACCAGCAACACGGCTGTCACTGCTGAATGCTGTCTGGAGAACAAGGCCTGATGGGAGTTGTAGTCAAGTCAAACTACACGCACCAGTGTCAGACAACTCTACATTAGACTTCCATTCACTGTCAGGTAGACATAGGACCAGATGACCTGTTAGGGTAGTGTGGGAGAAGGAGTGTTTGCACTGACAACATCACCTATCAGGCTCTATCCCACACACACACCTTCACATATAGGCCCACAAGGCCACCAGGAAGAGTGGTGTCCTGACAATGATTGGAAGTGTACTTGCAGGATGTCTGACACTTGTGCATGGTGTTAGAGTTATCCACAACTCCTATCATTGCCTTGTGCTCCTCACACCACTACCCAGTGTCAGACATCTTGATAGTACAGTTTCCATTTAGCATCAGGGATAGCATAAATCCTGGTCTGCTGTCTGTGCTGGCTGTGAAGGTGTGTTTAGGACAGGGCATGATGGGTGGGGAAGTCGGTGCAAACACTCATCCTCACACACACGCCAACAAGACAACATTTAAATGAGCTTACATTACAGTCAATTATAATGCACTGGCAAGGTGTCTGGCCCTGCACACTGATGTTTTAAGTCCAAGGCACTGTTGGTGAGTAGTGGACAAATCAGACACCTGTCACCAGTGTCAGACATCTCTGAAGCACATTGCCAATCACCGTCAGGAAAGTAGACTCACAGTTAAGATATTCATAATGTGTAGGAAGGTGTGTGGAGTACAGAGCATGATGGCAGATGGAGTCATGGCAAATACTCCTCCTCACAAACAGCACAAACAGACCACCAAGAACCATGCATACCTGATGGTGAATTGAAATCTACTGACAAAATGGCTGACACTGGTGACATCTGCCTGTACAACTACGCACTGCTTGTGGACACATAGGCACCAGTCATCAGTGTGAGACAACTTGCAAGTACATTCACACTCACTGTCAGGGAAGCGGAGTTACAGGTAGCCTTTTGCCGATGTGTGGGAAGGTGTTTGTGGGCCAAGGCATCATGTGACTTGTAGACATTGAAAATACTCATCCACCCACCCAGCCATTCAAACTCCCCTGGGCAAATGCTTACATCACAGTGAGGAGAAGTGTACTGGCAAGGTGGCTGACTGGCAAGGTGGCTGACACTGCTGCATAGTGTTGATCTTGAAACCAACTTCCAGCAAGGCCCTGTGCACAAAACATCATGCAACTGTGTCAGCCATCCTGTTAGTACACTTACATTTACTGTCAGGTAGCCATTCCCACAGATGAAGTGGTTGTGCTGGTTGTGAGGAGGAGTATCTGCCATGACCATATCTACCATCATGCTCTGGCCTCCACACACCTTCATACATAGCCAAAATAGCATATATAGGACTCTGCTTACCTGACAGTGAGTGGCAATGTGCTGCCAAGATGTCTGACACTGCTGCATGGTGTTTTCGGCACAAGGTCTTTTCTGTGATTTTGATTCACATTTCCCACCATGCACCAGTGTCTGCAGCCTGGTCAGAAAGCTTACCATTACTGCCAGTTAGTCAAAGTCACAGAGGACTGTCCTGGGTTGCTCGGAGGAGGAGCATTTCTAAATCCTACTAATCACATCAGGCAGTGGACAACATACACCTTCATCAACATCACAAACAGACCAACATGAACTAAGCGTACACACAGTGATTTTGCCTTTACTAGCAGGATGCATGACACGGGGCACTGGTATCTGACTTATCAAGAAATAGCAACATTGACTTGTGCTCAAAACACCGGGCACCAGTGTCCGCCAGACTTGTCAGGACACATCCACACACTTGCAGGAAAGCATAGTTCCATGTGTTTGGCATTTGCATGCAAGAAAGAGTGTGCGAATTACATGGCCTGATGGGATGTCTGTCCATTGTGAACACTCATCTGCAGAAACAGCCCTATAAGACCACTAAAAACCGTGATTACCTGATAGTGAGTGGACATACTAATATGAAATGGCAGAGACTGTGGCATGCTGTGTGGTGCACAAGCCCATGAGGCAAGTTGTGTACAAGTCAGAAACAAGTTCCCAGTGCCAGACAGCCGACCATTATATTTGGACACACTGTGAGCTAAGCTCATGTCCTGGTTGCCTGTTAGCACTGGGCATGAAGGTGTATGTAGGAGTGGCACTGATGGGACTTGGAATAACAGCAAACACTCCTACACACCCAGCACAACCACTTTATTGTGGGCAATGTCTATCTCTCAGTGAGTTCATGTGTACTTGCAAGATGGCAGACACTGGGGAATGTTGTCTGAACCTATCACAACTGCCACATTTTCCTATGTGCCACAAAGACCAGCCAACATAGACACATATCTTTCACATACACTCACAAACATTGGCTGCACAACACTCTTCCGTGTGGCATGGTGGGGCTGGGTGGGAGGAGGGGTGTAAGTTTCACAAATGTACAACAATCACTCAAACATCAGTTAATCATAGTTCTTTGCCACAAAATGGCACAAATGTAAGATTGTGAAATCATTTGACCATTGAGTCAATGTACAAAGTACATGATCTGTGTAGACACAAAGTTAAACTGGCACACAATTCTCCTACTCACAGCCATTCACATGTGTAGAATGAGATGAAATCTAGAAGCACCTCAATCACTCCATTCCCAGACCTATCAGGCTATGTTAACAGAATGTGTGTAGGCAGTCAGACCAATGTGACTGCTGAAGACATGTACTAAGACCAGTACACAGGCACAAAAAGAGTACACACAAAGGGCAAGAAAGTGTATGTATCTCACTGTGCAAGAAAATATGTGGACAACCTAAACACACCTGTGCCATTCAATGTGTGTCAATAACCAGTCAATGTCTTCCAACATGCTCTGTGAATCAAACACAACAGGCCCATTGATGCACATACCTGACATGTCCATCAATCCCCCTCTTGTCTCAAAAATAGTCATCACAAAAGATATGTCTGCATCATGGATTAAGGAGTCCAATCTATTTACAGTTACTTATGTTGAGTTTAGTTAGCTTATGTAATGTGTATGATTTGAGTTGCAGTGGACATTCACATCAGTCATTGTATTATGTTTGTACCTACAGTGCTAGCTGAGGACAACACTGGAACCATCCAGGACAGCCAGGCCCAGACTCCGATTGACCAAGAGCCCTCCGGCGTTCATGACTCTCATCGTTCTTCTGATGACGATGACAAACCTGGCCCTTCTGGTATGGGTCACCCCACAGCACCAGTGGCGGAAAGACCCAGATCCTCTGCAACCACTCCTGCCTCAGCTGCCAACACCCAGCTGACCCCTACCTGCACAGACACAGCATCCCAGGACACCAACAACACCACAGCAACACGGGGCACTCTGAAGTTGCCCAACAACACCAATGACAACGATGAAGGAGGCTCCATGTCGACTGTGCCAGCACCAACTGGTCCTGCTCGGGTGGGCATGGGTGGTGGGAGGTGTCATGGGGATCGGCAACATCATGCCGATGATATGGAGATCCAAAACCTCTCCAGAATCCTCAATGCAAATGAGGATTCACAAGGAGAGATGGGCCAGGTCATAGGGATTCTCAGGACTACGCAACAGCAGCAGGCAGCCCAAAATGAAAAACTGGATAGGTTTATGTCAAAAATGGATGAACAGACTGTGGACATTGCCACCTCCCTCCGCAAGATTGCCACCAACATCTCCACACCTCCCTGTGTTCCTACCACATCCACTGCAACAAGTTCTGCAACAGCCACAGGGAGGGATGTGGACTCTGGCAGAGAGACACCTGCACCTGAGGGTCCCCCTGAAATACGTGGAGTCGGTCGTCCAAAGAAGAAACGGTGAGAGACAGATGTCTATGCATCACACCCAGGAAGTGACTACCTGCTCCTGATATCCTCCGTTGTGTGCCAACCATTTACTTTGTTGACTATCACAGAACTCTCCCACATTGACTGGAGGGTCTAATTTGGACTATGGACTCACATAAATGTGCATCTACTTCGGAATACCTCATCTACAAACACTACCAACTACTATCTTCACTTATATAATGTATTTTGGTTTGTTGATGATACCCTCATGATGTGCACTGATATCTTCACATTATGCACTCAAATAAATCACTGTGCACCCAAAAAAGTGGTAATGTCGTTACTTTGAATAACTAAGGTAATAACTGTAATGATGTTGAAAAAGGCAAAGAAGCAAGTGTGCACAACATTGGTAACACATCACTTTGAAGGAGTACATTACTGTCTTGTGAGTATATGTACATTGTCACAACATTCATTCATTTACAGCCATTGGCTGTTTGTTGGCATGGTGAGCGACGTGTGTTTCGACTCATTTCTTCAGCGCAAGAAAAACGACTCTGTTACCTCACATCACCAATGTATCCATTTCAAAAGAGATCACATATAGAGTGTTTGAACGTCGCGGTAGGCGTGTTGTTTGCTAGTAAAGTAATGCATTGGCCCGATTCGTACAATGCGACCGACGCAAACCTATCACTTTTGATGTATGTATTGAGACCGCCTCTGCTGTTTAGATATAAGTCTGCCTGTTCCTTAGAGACTTTACTTGCCAGCACTACCTGCTTCATTCCTGCACCTCCCCATCTGTCTGCAGCTGTGACAACACCCTCTGGTAGCCACAATGGCAAGGACACACCCCAGGGCCCCAGCTTTCACTGAGGAGGAGAATCAGGCCCTGCTGGACACACTCCTGCCACTACACAGCCAGATGTATGGCAAACCAGAGGAGCAGGTGAGTGAGATTGACAGTGCATTGCCCTTGGACATGTGTGACAACTGTGGATTACTGGCAGTAGGACTCTCTATCAGAGATATTCATTTATGCTATTTTAAAACACAACTGTGTGTCTAGAACTGATTTTGACAGGCACACTGCTGTAGAGGTGTGTGTCCTGGGTCAAACATGTTGTCACTGTCCCAAATGGAACAGAGATTAGATTGTACACATGACTGATGCACATGATGCCACATGCATTACCCTTAGTTATTTGTTAAAACATGTAATAAGCTAGGTATATTAGTGTATGATAGAGACACATGACGCATGTGGACTACGGGACTATCACCATGTCATCCTTACAGGTCAAATCCCATGAGAAGGACAGAATGTGGCTGACCATCGCCAAGAAGGTGCGTGACGTGGGGGTCGCATATCGTCGTGTTCGTCATTGCCGCAAGAGGTGGCAGGACCTTCGTGGCTGGGCCAAGAAGATTGCTGAGGTCCAGCTGAGCCTGTCACAACCAGGCAAGTGAGGCAGCTGGCGAAGATTGACCCCCCACATGCGACGCATCATAGCGGTGGTCTTCCCTGACCTGGATGAGCAGTTGAAGGCCCTACAGCAGCAAGGAGGGGGTGAGTCATGTTGCATTTCTATCTTTATCCCGGCAGCTTTTGTGATCCGAGCTTGATGGCACTTTTAGTGGTTATAAGTCTGCCAAACGTGCAGGCATTCGCACTTGATTAAAAAAATCAGATGGAGCAATACATGACAGGTAATGACCCATTCATCAGGGACATGTGAATTAGTCATGTTCAGGGATTGTAACAGTGTTGACATGCACATGTGTGCTTAATAATTTACACAAGACGTGAGTATGAGTTTCTACATGAATCCCATGGCTTTACAAGTGTCTGCACATCCACTGATGTGTGATCCTGTTCACATTACATGCAAAACATTTTGTGACAAAGGATTTCTCCATGTAGAGACATAAATTTGTTTGTCTTGGTCTGTGTGCAAAGGTCTTTTTCACTGACATGCTGCCAATTGTGATCACATGTATCCCAGAGGCTAGGGTAACGCGGACCACATGTCACAATGTCCTTCCCATGATGTCATGTCAAAATATACAGACAACATTTTGAAAAGTGAGTCCATGTGTAGGAGTATGTGATGGTAAAATCACAAGCCATTCATTGTCAAACACAGGTTGTCACAGATGTCATGATTTTTGAGGTATGATATGAACTACACAGACACAACTGTTGACATGTGTGTTTCTGGTCTTGAATACTCAAACATGATGGTTTTGTAAACAAGGTATTTTTTTGCATTACTGTCAATTTCTGAGATGTAAAATGTGCACCAATTGAAAATTTGTTAACCTTTTTATTACTTGGTCACAGCATCATCAGCTGACACGGGAGCAGAGAGTGCCATGGATGTTGTGGGAGCAGAACGTCAGATTGGGTCCAGTGAAGAGTCATCGGAGGGGGGATCCAGTGACGGAGAGGGTGAGGGGAGTCTCACTGGCAGCGGATCTGCAACAACATCTGCAGCTTCTGAATCCGATCACAGCTCTGGTGAGGACTCCCATGTGGTGGTGGGGGACACTGAGACTGCATCTACAACATCAGAGTCCACCTTCACCACCCCTACCATCTCCACCCTCCCTGCTGCTCCCAGTTCCACTGTCCGTGGCCGCAACTGTGTTAGGGGCAAACTATCCTTTGGGCCAGGCACCTCACACCCAGCACCTGTCTCCCCTGCTGCCCTCAGTGTAGAGACCAATGACCTCCTGTGGCAGATCTCTGTTGGGCAGACATCAATGCTGAGTGTCCTCCATGCACACATGACTCTTTTGACAGACATGTCATCGTACATGGAGGGCATTCACTCAAACATGTCTGCCCTACAGAGATCAAATCAGGCGATGGTCTCAACACTATCTTTCCTCCAGCAGTACCTCCCCCCTCCTACCTCTTCCACCATCCCAACTACCCTCCCTGACCCAAGCACATGCAAACACACACAGTCACACACTGCAACATCCACACACAGCACACAAACACACAGACAAAAGTCACAAGCCACACCCGTGCACACTCATGCTACAAACAGCACACTCACACCAAAGGAAGTGACAGCACCTGACACACATACATCCAGTGACACTCTGCATACCTCACAACCCTCTGCATCCACAACCCCTACCCTTTCCGCTCCTGTACCACCCTCAACCCAGGCTCCCCACCTTGTTCCCATTGAATTTTTCCCTCCACAGAAATGCACACCCCCTCCTAAGAAGAGGAAGTATCTACAGGATGTCCTACCTGTAGCATCTGCTAGCCCCACCACACCCTCCAAGGAACAGAAAGCATCAACTCCCCATAGAAAATCCCTCCGGTCCCTATCCAAAGCATCCACTCCTACACCCCATATATCCCCAGACAAGCCCAGTACATCACAATTGGCTAAAACACCCACCAAAAAGACACCTCCCCTCCCCATTTCAGACTCACCCTCCACAAAATTTTAAATCCCTAAATTAGTTAAGGCCACACCATCCACAGCTCAAACTGCCCATCCCACTACAGCTGCACCCCCCTCACAATCAGAGCTAACCACTGCAGTGGAATCCCACACCCCGCCATCAGACCCTACCACTGCAGTGGACCCTGCAACCCCTCCTGCTCCCATCCCTCGCAAAACACAACACAGTCCCAAATAGTTTGTCCCCTTTGGTGCCTGGCATGCCCCCAAGATGCCCCTCTCAGGGGAGGTGTCCCCTTGCAGGAATTGTGCTGTCAAGAATGTTTTGGCCTGATGTTCAAAGGTCACATGGACACTAACCAGTGATGGACTGGCCAATGGCCTTTTGTTTAGGACGAGAGATATATATATTTTACTGCTGAATAAAGCAATTTGTTTTTTTTAATAAAAACATTGTTGTTCAACAACTTGTTTCAGAGTTGACTGTGTGACAAGTGGAATTGTATTTTTATATATACAATGATATTAGTGGGGCATGTTTTGCATATGTTACATGTAGTTTGTGCACTTTGACAGAAGGTATTTTAAGATGTCGGGTCTGCATTTCATGGTTGTCATTGCCAAATTATGTCTTGGATCAGAGTGTAAAATGCATCACAAGGTCTTACTTTTGTTAGTAAATTAGAGTGGTGTTGTCCTGCAATGTTTCTGTGTGTGTTGTGGTGGACTTATGCATTCACACATATGTGTGCTTCTTATTATTCCTGGTCTAGCGTCAAATGTGCTATTCCCCTAGCATTTAGCATGCTGACTGTAACTACCTGATGATGAAAATCCCTCAACCTGCATACACAACATGCTTTTGACCCATGTTCTGATTGTGATCACAATGATGCTCAGGCACTCAAAATATAATTTACACACAATCTGTGATCATCTCTTGACACGGCATGTATGCTTTTACTGGCCAAATGTTTTGTAGTTAAATGAACGATGCTGCAGATCAATGTTGTGGTATGTAGGTCAGACAGTCCCTACAAGGTCCCTACATTGAGCCCAAATCCCTGCACCTGTCATGCCCTGACAGTGAAGTTTGTGTATTCAACATGATACTACCTCTGTCAATGCATGTAAGGTAGTACACTATGGTGGTTATGTCACAAAGGCTGACGAGCAGCCTCTATTCAAAGAACAGATGATATTCCATAGAAATTGTGATATGATGTTGCATTGTCCTGGTTGGGACTGTGTAAGTGTGTAAGTCCATTGTGCTGGTCTATGAAGGCCCACATAACCATGGTCTGCAGGTGACCCTGTGGTGCACCTGCATCTCCATTCTACCCATTCCTCAAGGTTAGCATTTATTTTTTGTGCAACAATGTGTGAATACCTTTAATTGACAATACCGTGTGAGCTTGTTTTTTGTGGAAATACCTGCAGCATGTACTCCACATGTACTGATATGAGATTTTATTTTTGGAAGAGAAGTTTCATTTTTCATATCCATTTTTAATACTTTCTTTTTACCCCAACCCAGGTTTAGAAACTTATTGTATAAGGGTATTGTTGTATTCCTCTTAGGGTGTCCATAAACGGGCTTTCCAGCATCATGTCCTTATATAGGCACAATTCGCCCTGCCCTTATATAGGCATAAAATCCCAGCCCTTATTTAGGCATTAAACCGTGCACTCCAAATACAGGCATGGTCTCCGACATCCGTCCACCCTAACATCACAATGAGTTCATGAAGAACAGACCCTTAGGCTGCGGGACTTTCCCTAGCCCAGGACTATTGATTTCTTCAAGGCCTCATGTATTATGCATGAACCATTATTCCTTAGGGGTTCATCCATGACGTCTTTCGCTGTCCAATCCACGTCAATGCTAACATTCCTAAGGTACTCTCAGGTATAAATATACCTTCCCTAGCCCCTGTAAACCAGAGGAGACCTCGACTTCAGAGGAGCCCGTATCCCGGCCTGACGCACTGAGAAGACGCTGTCATCCCTGCACGCAGAGAGTCCAGCTTCCAGTGATCTGACTTCCCTTGCGGGGTGTTGGAGTTCGAGTCCGGCAAAGAGATTCCTACCTCTCTCATTCTTCAGGTATGGAACTGACTAGAACCTAGAGGGACTCTTGGCATACTAGGCATACTAGACTTAACATACTCTTAGTATACCATAGTAAGGAATACCTCACCTACTTCATACCTCGTCCTACACCTAGGTTAGGTTAGGTACATTGGGGTAGAACTAGCTTAGCAATGCATCGTATGAGTACTCGCATTTTTAGTCTGTGTTATTTATGTAACAGCATATGTACTAAAAGATAATGCTAACGCAGTATTATTTATTTCTACTGCTCACACTGTACATTATTTATCTCGCTTACTGTCTTGTGATCGTAACAGCACATTTAACTTACACCAGAAACAAGACCGTTCAATAAACCTTTTATTGAAACGCCCGTCTATTTCTTTCTGTGTAAACTTGGAGAAAACTAAGCATGCCACGACTGAGCTGAGTGAAATAGTTATCTATTGTTTCCACGACTCTGGGACACGTTCTGATTCTAAAGGAAACATAGTGGTCATGTTTTGCGGCTGCCAGAAACTACTCCCTTCTTGTTGTCAAGGAGTTTCTAGTGGCCTCTGAGCTAGCTGGCACAAGTAATTAAGTTTAATATACTCGATAGGGACATACTGACCTTAGTCCTATGTCAAACCTATAGGATATATTATTCCAATGCGCAGAGCCTATTAGGGAAATAGGAGCTACACTACAGTATTTTCACAAACACCAGATATGCATAATCAGATATGGGGGTATTTACCCCAAACACAAGGAATACCTCTTCATGTATGAGAGTATTTGCCCCAAAACAAGTTAGTCATCTTCATGTATGGGGGTCCTTACCCCAAAATCAAGTTAGACATCTTCATGTAAGGGGGTTTTTAGCCCCAAAACAAGTTGGGCATCTTCATGTATGGGGGGATGTGCCCCAAAATCAAGTTAGGCATCTTCATGTATGGGGGATTTACCCACAAAACAAGTTAGGCATCTTTATGTATGGGGGGATTTACCCCCAAAACTAGTTAGGCATCTTCATGTATGGGGGTATTTATCCCAAAATCAAGTTAGGTATTCTCATGTATGGGTGTATTTACCCCCAACACAAGATAGGCATCTTCATGAATGGGGGGATTGGCCACAAAATCAAGTTAGGCATCTTCATGTATGGGTGTATTTCCACACAAAACCACATATGCATATACACATATGGTGTATCCACCTAAAAAAACACATATTTTCTTCAACATTGCTGTAGGTAGTTGCCACCCCTCCTATTGACTGGACATTGCTGTAGGTAGTTGCCACCCCCCCATATTGGCTGGAAATTGCTGTGGGTAGTTGCCACTCCCCATATTGACTGGACATTGCTGTTGCCACCCCTCCTATTGACTGGACATTGCTATGGGTAGTTGCCATCCCCCATATTGACTGGACATTGCTGTAGGTAGTTGCCACCCCTTCTATTGACTGGACATTGCTGTAGGTAGTTGACAGAATATCGACAGCAAGAATATTGTGGTGAAGAATATCGACTTTAAGGTAAGAAATATCGTTTTTGAAAATATCGAAGTAAGCAATATCGTTTGCAAAAATATAGTTGTTTAAAATATCGATTTTTAAATTAGTGTTATGTATTTTAGTATGTATTTTAAAAGTATGTGATCTATTTTTATGTATAAGTATTGCTTTTGTTTTTTAATATATGTGTTACATTTTTAGTAGTGATTAATTTTATGTTAAATACATTTTGCATTTTTTAGTTCTGTAGCGGGTTGTGGGTTTATAGGGGTATAGGGTGGGAAATAATTTAATTATAATAAATTAATTTTTTATTTTTTATTTATTAGTATTTATGTAATTTAGATTTTATAGAGTTAATTGTGGTAATTAATTTATTATTAATTAATTATTAATTGGTTGTTAATTTTTATTAATTAATTTATTAATTGGTAATTATGTTAATTGTGTTATTTTTTTTTTAGGAGCGGGTTGTGGGTTTTTAGGGAAATAGGGTGAGAAGTAATTTAATTATAATAAATTATTTAATAGGTTTTATTTATTAGTATTTATTTATTTTACATTTTATAGTGTTAACTTTGGGAATTAATGTATTATTATTTAATTATTGATTGGTTGTTAATTATTATTAATTAATTGGTAATTATGTTAATTGTGTCATTTTTGTAGGAGTGGGTTGTGGGTTAATAGTGGAATAGGGTGGAAAGTAATTTCGTTTTAATACATTTAATAATAAGTTTATATATTAATATTTATGAAATTTATAATTTATAGTGTTCATTGTGGGAATTAATTTATTAATAAGTATTTATCAATTGTTTGTTAATTAATATTTTTAGGAATGGGTGGTGGGGTTTATAGGGGAATATGGTGGGAAGTAATTTATTTATAATTAATTAATAATTAATTGTTAATTAATGGTAATTAATTAATTAAAAATCAAATATGGCAATTGTGTAAATAATTTGAGATGTGAGTTGTGGGGTTTATAGTGGTAAAGGGTGGGAAGTAAATTCTTTTAAATTAATTAATAAGTTGTTGGTAATTGGTATTATTTTAATAATGTGAAATTAGTTATGGGAATTATGTGATGATTTTTAGGTGAGTGTTGTGGTGTTTATTGGGGTAGAGGGTGGAAAGTATTTTAGGTTTCATTAATTAATAATTAGTTGCTCATTATTATTTATTCATTAAGTGATAAATATTTATGGTAATTGTTTACTTTTATTTTGTGTGTGGATTTTGGTTTTATAGGCGTAATGTTTGGTGAGTAAATTAATTTTGATCTGTTTTAATTAGTTTTTGATTCATAATATTTGTTTATTTGATAATTAATTATGTTAATTATGGAGGTACACTGTTTTAGAAATGTAGATGTGTGTTGTGAATTGTGTGGTGTTACAGGATAGGAAATAAAAAATATTTATTTTATGTAACAATTAATGTTTTTCACTATAACTAATTTCTATAAAATATAGTTATTTGTTTGTAAATTATTTTTTACATTTTTATAAAATAAAGTTTGTAGGTATTTTTTTTAACATTATAATATGTTTCTATCCTTTGTAATTTTTTATATTTTTATATATGTTTTATTTTTTTGTTTTTAACATTTTTTGTATTGTAGTTGATATTTTGTTTGTTTTTAATTTTGAATTGACTTCAGTGGGATTATTAATTTTTACCCCTCCGCTATCCAACACTTTCCCTACTTTTGCACTCACTGGAGTGAGAATAGTAATTTGTACCCCTCCGCTTTCCAACACTTTCCCTACTGTTGCAATCACTGGAGTGGGAATAGTAATTTTTTCCCCTCCGCTATCCAACACTTTCCCTACTGTTGCACTCACTGGAGTGGGAATAGTAATTTTTACCTCTCCGCTTTCCAACACTTTCCCTACTGTTGCACTCACTGGAGTGGTAATAGTAATTTTTACCCCTCCGCTATCCAACACTTTCCCTACTGTTGCATTAATTGTAGTGGGTATAGTAATTTTTTCCCCGCCGCTATCCAACACTAGCCCTACTGTTGCAGTAATTGTAGTGGGAGTAGTAATTTTTACCGCTCTGCTATCCAACACTTTCCCTACTGTTGCACTCAGTGGAGTGGGAATAGTAATTTTTACCCCTCCGCTACCCAACACTTTCCCTACTGTTGCACTCACTGGAGTGGGAATAGTAATTTTTACCCCTGCGCTATCCAACACTTTCCCTAGTGTTGCACTCACTAGAGTGGGAATAGTAATTTTTACCTCTCCGCTATCCAACACTTTCCCTACTGTTGCACTTACTGCAGTGGGAATAGTAATTTTTACCCCTCCACTATCCAACACTTTCCCTACTGTTGCAGTAATTGGAGTGGAAATAGTAATTTTTACCCCTCCGCTATGCAACACTTTCCCTACTGTTGCACTCACTGGAATGGGATTAGTAATTTTTACCCCTCCGCTATCCAACACTTTCCCTACTGTTGCACTCACTGGAGTGGTAATAGTAATTTTTACCCCTCCGCTATCCAACACTTTCCCTACTGTTGCATTAATTGTAGTGGGTATAGTAATTTTTTCCCCTACGCTATCCAACACTTGCCCTACTGTTGCAGTAATTGTAGTGGGAGTAGTAATTTTTACCCCTCCGCTATCCAACCCTTTCTCTACTGTTGCACTCAGTGGAGTGGGAATAGTAATTTTTACCCCTCCGCTACCCAACACTTTCCCTACTGTTGCACTCACTGGAGTGGGAATAGTAATTTTTACCCATGCGCTATCCAACACTTTCCCTAGTGTTGCACTCACTAGAGTGGGAATAGTAATTTTTACCTCTCCGCTATCCAACACTTTCCCTACTGTTGCACTTACTGGAGTGGGAATAGTAATTTCTACCCCTCCGCTATCCAACACTTTCCCTACTGTTGCAGTAATTGGAGTGGAAATAGTAATTTTTACCCCTCCGCTATGCAACACTTTCCCTACTGTTGCACTCACTGGAATGGGATTAGTAATTTTTACCCCTCCGCTATCCAACACTTTCCCTACTGTTGCAGTAATTGGAGTGGGAATAGTAATTTTTACCCCTCCGCTATCCAACACTTTCCCTACTGTTGCACTCACTGGAGTGGGAATAGTAATTTTTACCCCTCCGCTATCCAACACTTTCCCTACTGTTGCAGTAATTGGAGTGGGAATAGTAATTTTTACCCCTCGGCTATCCAACACTTTCCCTACTGTTGCACTCACTGGAGTGGGAATAGTAATTTTTACCCCTCCGCTATCCAACACTTTCCCTACTGTTGCACTCACTGGAGTGGGGATAGTAATTTTTGCCCCTCCGCTATCCAACACTTTCCCTACTGTTGCAGTAATTGGAGTGGGAATAGTAATTTTTACCCCTCCGCTATCCAACACTTTCCCTACTGTTGCAATCACTGGAGTGGGAATAGTAATTTTAACCTCTCCGCTATCCAACACTTTCCCTACTGTTGCACTTACTGGAGTGGGAATAGTAATTTTTACCCCTCGGCTATCCAACACTTTCCCTACTGTTGCAGTAATTGGAGTGGGAATAGCCATTTTTACCCCTCCGCTATGCAACACTTTCCCTACTGTTGCACTCACTGGAGTGGAAATAGTAATTTTACCCCTCCACTATCCAACACTTTCCCTCCTGTTGCACTCATTGGAGCGGGAATAGTAATTTTCACCCCTCGGCTAGCCAACAGTTTTCCTACTGTTGCACTCACTGGAGTGGGAATAGTAATTTTTACCCCTCCGCTATCCAACACTTTCCCTACGGTTGCACTCACTGGAGTGGGAATAGTAATTTTTATCACTCCGCTATCCAACACTTTCCCTACTGTTGCACTCACTGGAGTGGGAATAGTAATTTTTACCCCTACCCTATCCAACACTTTCCCTACTGTCACACTCAATGGAGTGCAAAATGTAAGTTTAAAAATTATTATATATTTTAATGTTTTAATTTATAATATAATGTTTTTTTATTAGATTTTATGTTCTAGGTGTATGTATATATATATATAGCTTGACTGAAGCTTTCAAGGATCAGCCCCCTGCTCGGCCGCCCATAACGTTAACCGCGTATGCAGTGTTAGAAGTACATTCCATGGGTGGGAGGACTCGTGGGGATGCCGAGACACGCACAGTAAGTCAGGAAGTTGGGAAGGTCACACATTGCAGGTGGGGAGGTGCTTAATTGTTGCCTGTTGAGAATCGGAAAAATTAAAACTCAACGCGTACTTGAAAAGCAGTTATAACTCAGGTGCAATGTCCGATGATGCGTTACGTGAGAGAGAAATGGCAGCCGAAGAACTGTTTACAAATTTACCCAAAGTAAGAGACAACAGCAACACTAGCAAAAATGACTCTGACTATAGCATGGATGTAAAAAGCTTGCTGAAATTACTTGAGAAAAACAGCAGGAGCGAACTCAACAAATGGTGGGAAGTGAAATCGTTAGAAAAGTATCACGAAGCTGGCAGGGTCCCAAGAGGTACAGAGATACTTTGACGGCGGACTGTTATTTCTGCACCTCACATCAGTTTCAATTTTATCATGTCCCTTACGCAACAAGCCCTTGCACCAGCCGTCAGGTGATGCCTCTGTGAGTCAGATCATAAGCAAGATAGAAGGGTTGGGCGTGCGTCAGGTGATGAAGTCCCGTAAGCCAGAATTTTAGTTTTTCAAATGAATCTTTATTTTCAATCAAATTCTCACAGGGTAGGTGATTGTACGATCAGCCAACGCGTTTCGTTCTCATGGTGAGAACTTCGTCAGGGCTTTTATTTCTATTTTACGGAAGGCGATCCTTCAGTCAAATTGCTGTTCCAGGATAATCCAGCAGTAGCACGCAGACTATAGCGGACATTGAAGGAGTCAATATTTTATCGCCTGGGCACAGCCCCTTCAAGGCTCCGTCTACATTTGTGCCCATTATGCCCCGTGATGCAGTAGATATCTTTCACGATAGAGTTACTGAGGAATTGAAAAAACTCTACCAAAACTCTAAAAAGTACACGAAAACCCCTAATCATCGAACTACGCAATATTTCCAACTGATGGCCAAACTCAAAAACAACTCCACGGTGGTCATCAATAAGTCGGACAAAGTCGGGAATATTGTGTTGTGGGGTAAAGATGAATACAAGGCAGAAGCATATCGGCATCTCAACAACGAACATTGTTACAAAAAAATCAGTACCTTGGAGGCGAAAAAGATCAGTAAAAACTATAAGGATGAACTGATTTCCTGGAAAAGAGATGGCATGATATCTAAGGATGAGTTCAACTTTTTAAACAACGAGTACCCTATCATGCCCACGATCTACTTCATTCCTAAGGTTCATAAAGGGGTGAGGCCTATACCAGGGAGACCTATCATTTCCGCCAAGAACAGTATTTTTTAATGCACTTCCAGATATGTTGATTATTATTTGCAAGAACATGTAATCAACCTCTCTACTTATATACGCGACACCAATGATTTTCTTCTTAAATTGAGTACACAAACATGGTCCAATGAATATTTGTTCCTTACCTTAGACATTACTGCCTTATACACCAGCATTAGGCATGAAGACGGTTTGAATGCAGTTGATTACTATTTGAAAAAAAGACCAATTTCGATGTATAATCATAACGGTATGCTGCTTAAGATGATTAGATGGTGCCTGACCAACAATGTATTTACTTTTGATGGCAGTATCTTCCAACAAATGCAAGGTGTAGCTATGGGGGCATGCTTCTCCCCTAGCTACGCCTGTCTCCACGTAGGTTGGAGGGAGGAGCATGTCCTACAGGTAGAACACAGTGATGCTTGGATTAACCATGTAGTTCAATGGTGGCGGTATATAGACAATGTTTTTATAATTTGGCGAGGAACACAGGACCAGGCTGAGACGTTTGTAGAAAGTATCAACAAAAATAAAATGAATTTGAACTTTACAGCACATATAGACAAAGCCACAACCAACTTCTTAGATTTCAGGGTATATATTAGCCAAGGTAAAATTGAAACTTGTTTGTTTAGGAAACCCACCGCTGGGAACACTCTGTTACACGCGACCAGATTCCACCCACAACACACCATTACCAGCTTACCGTACGGTGAGTTTCTACGCATCCGAAAGGCCTGCAGTTCTAGTGAAGATTTAGTTTATCACCAAAATGCAGCAAGGCAAAGGTTCATTGAAAGAGGATACAATCCTAAAAATCTTGATATAGCTATTAGAAAGGCCAACACGAAAGACAGGCAGTCTATGTTGAATGGCAACAGCAGAAAAGCCACAATAGATGTTGCCTTGGACAACACTGTATCTGAGAACGTTTTAGCTAATAGCCCAGAAACCACACAGTGTAGGCTAATAACCACCTACAACAAGCAGGCTAATGCTATTAAATCCATCATTAATGCACAATGGCCCATTGTTCTTACAGACACTACGCTGAAGCAAATACTGCCTGACAGACCTAGCCTAACTTTTCGGAAAGCATACTCCATGCACAATGACCTAGTGAGAACAAGCCCAGAATGTGATAACAAAACGAGCTGGCTATCACCGAAAAAAGGCTTCTACAAATGCAGCACTTGCCGTGCGTGTAAATTCGGACTAAATACCACCACATACTCTACGGCCTTCTCAGACACACAGATAAAACTCAAAGGACACTATACATGTAGATCTGATCATGCCGTATACGTTTTACAATGTAGTTGTGGTTTGAGATACATAGGCAGCACAAAACTGCAGGTACATGTACGCATATTACAACATCTACGTGCAATAGTGAATTCGGACCCAGCGTATCCAGTGGCTCGACACTTTAAACTGGAACATAATAACAATCTCAATAGTTTTCAGTATTTCGTGATCGACACTGTACCAGCTAACAAAAGAGGGGGAAATCGAGAGAAAAAGTTAAGACAATTGGAATCAAGATATATTGTCGAACTCGATACTAAATCCCCTCAGGGTCTTAACCTTGGTGAAGATCTACACAATTATCTGTAGTTTTAATCATGCTACCTACAAATAGAAAAGTGGCCCTGCACATACACCTTATTGGCTTTTCTATATATGACAATATAATGTTTCAGCATGTAACCAATGACGATTTCAATCAGGATGTGGTTTTAATATATAAGCACTTTATTGTAAGGGGGCTCCCTTACAACTTGTCCAATGAGTCCAATAATGCATATCTAATATATACTATTTATAATTATTTATATCTTTGGTTCTTCCAAATATTATGGGGCCGATTCCGATCTTGGCCGGTAGGGCTCCGAATCGGATTCGGCTTAACCGGATCCGATTCAGAGCCCTATTTCCCGACCGATTCGTACGCGCGTCCGGGCGAGCGAGTACGATGCGAAATCGCCGACCGACTCGTCCGGGCGTCCCGACCGCTCTGACCGACTCGTTCCCGGGTCTAACCGCACCGACCGACTCGCTCGGACTCGACTCGCACTGCGCAATGGAGACGTTCCCCGGCCGGGTAAGTACGATGCGCGCCGCGAGCAGTCCGACCGACACGCGCCATCCGGCTCGAAAGAGCAGTCGGAGCCGTACTTTGGGGGTCCGTGTCGGACCCCCCTGTATGCGTAGCCACGCGAGTCGCACACAGGGGGACCCATGGGTCCCCCCTACCTGTGCGTGTACGGCGCGAGTCGCTTCGCCGCGTACACGCTGTAGGGGGCGCCCTTGTCCGCCTCGCACCCATTTAGTCAATGGGAGCCCGCGTACGTGTTGTACGACCGGCTCCCATTGACTTCAATGGGAGTCCGACCGACTCGAGTCCGATGGCATACGTGCGCATCGTACTCGTTCGGTCGGGCTGCACGGGTCCGATTCGGTCGGAAATCTCTCCGGGTCCGGCTCGGTCGGAGAGATTTCCGGCGCGAATCGGAATCGGCCCCTAAATGTCTACTGATACTGTTTACAGCGCAGTATTTGCACAGGTTATCATAGTGACTTACTTATTTACTGAGATTTTTTATGTGGCAAAAATGGAACTGTTTATAAGATCCCAATTTTACGGCATTTTATGAATCCATTTTAGCATTGCTTTTATCCACAATTTTAGCATATGAAATAATTGCATTTGTGCATTTTATATATTATATATGCTTGTAATGTATAGATTTCTGTTATTTATTAACTCGCAGAAAAATGTCATGTACAGTTGTTATAACAGAATAAACAATACTAGTTTAGCAAACGTGATCTTTGTAGTTCTAACCGCCCATGCCACAGTATGTTGTCTATTTCTATCATGTGGAAGTCAAGGTGTCAGGTGATTGACTGGTACCCAATAAATGACTTACTATCCCGTAACGCGATCATGTGACCAAGGCCACTGCGTTGGCCGAAACGCGTCTGATCGACTTGCACTGAACTCAAAATAAAGCGCTTCACTGGGCACTAAGCTTACGAAGTTGTCCGTATGTCTTGGTGTGCATGAATGCACGTTGGAGCTGTAATCGTATATATATATATATATATATATATATATATATATATATATATATATATATTCATTTGTAAATTTTTAGTTATTTATAACATTTTAAAATGAATTTAAATTATTAGTTTATTAATTGTTTTAAAGTAAATATACATATATATTACATTTTATATATATATATGTTTACATTTTTTAAATTAAATTTATGTATTATATTTGTTAAAAAGTACATAACATCTAAATAATTTTTTTAAAGTTCATTTTATTATTTAATTTATTTAACATTATTTTTTATATATAAAAAAACTATATTCCTGTGGCCGAGATCGGATGACTGAGGGTCTGCGAGACACACCACTTGGTGTTGGACAGCTTCTTACTGTATGGGCTGTCACTTTGGACTTCAACGACCAGCATGCCTCAGGTCTCGAGGAATCATGGGAGGCATCACAGCTGCTAGCAGAGGCGGAGAGGAAACATCGAGTGAATGGGAGTGGCCTGAGATCGCCACAGGATTTCAAAACAATCCCCAGGTGTGAGGCTCTTTTTGGAAACTTGAACCGGCACTGATGAAAGCACGATTGCTGAAACGCGTCTGCCTGGCGTTTCCTGAACTTTCTGAATCTCTGCTATAATTTTCTTTGTGGAATAAATCCTGGTGTGTGTCCCAGCATATGTCGGGCTCATTCTTCTTTTCGAGTGGGCATTTGGTTCTTATATATATATATATATATTATATATATATATATATATATTCATTTGTAAATTTTTAGTTATTTATAACATTTTAAAATGAATTTAAATTATTAGTTTATTAATTGTTTTAAAGTAAATATACATATATATTACATTTTATATATATATATGTTTACATTTTTTAAATTAAATTTATGTATTATATTTGTTAAAAAGTACATAACATCTAAATAATTTTTTAAAGTTCATTTTATTATTTAATTTATTTAACATTATTTTTTATATATAAAAAAACTATATTTTGTACATCGATATTTTTTACATCGATGTTATTTTTTCGTTATTTTTATACCTTACATTATAAAGATAGGATGTCGATAATTGTGAGATCGATATTTATGTGTCGATATTTGTGTATGGGGATATTTTGGTAGTCGATATTATGTCAGTGATCCTGAATCAAGCAATCGGAGGAGCGCAATCTGGGAATTACTGTTCATCAGAGAAACATAGAACAACGTCTTATGTCCTGAATTAACACACTACAAAGGCAACTGTTGTAAGAAGGGTTCGGAGCATGAAATAACAAGGTCAACTGGAGGAAAGTCACTGAGAGGAAACTGGTGTCTTTGATCTTGAAGACGACGACACTCTGTCCTGCTTACTATTTTAAAAGAATGATGCGTACTGACCTGAAATCTAGTACTTAGCCTAGTTCTTTAACTTGTCATAAGTATGAAGTAGGTCTTGACTCAGGAGGCCGCAGATGAACCGGAGTAGCTGAGCAGGAGGCAGAGACGAAGGATGCGTTGAGGGAGCTGGAGCCAAGGGAATCGCCGGAGGAGGTTGGAACTGCCAAAGACAAGTGCGCAACGGGTCCAGTCGCTTCTTCAGGAGAGTGGAAGGAAGGAAGTTTGTTCCACAAGGAACGTAGGCCAAGCAAAGGGCTCAGGTCTGGGTGTGATTTATATAACACGTTCAGAGTCCAATGGATACAGCCGGGCTGCATGTGGCACGTGGCAGTCTGGAATGTTCTACAAGATTCCTGAAGGAAACGTGTTTGAACACTAGCTATGACCTTACACAAAGAGCAGGTGCAAACAAATGGATGGAACTAGAAAACAAATGTATGGTTTGTTTAAACGTGCACTAGGGAAAACACTGCAAGTCCCTAGTAACATCAAGAGTAAGGCAAGCCATTGGTTTACAGGTGCAGGAAATGCTTGCAAGCTCAGGCGTAATGGAGTCAGGGGGTTTGGGGAAGCTCAGACATGGAATCACAGCACGCCATAAGACACCACAGGGGCAGCGTAAGATGGGCCCTGCAAGCCAGGCCAACTATGAAAAGGGTGCATGAGGGGGTCCTGACAGAAAATACTTTGACTTGTCCCATTTGGCCCTGAAGATTCTCATTGGAGGAGTTTCTTGCCTGAAGATGAGGCGCAAAGGCAGTCGCAGGATTGAATCCAATTCAAATAGGGTTTGAGGCCAATATTTCCCTTGCACAAAAGTTAATTCTACAACAGACAGCCATGTTTTGTTGCACACACTGCTTTCCTTCTGCATTAAGAGCCCAAATTCCTGTTTGATTAACTAGGCATGTCTTCTGCAATTAGTGCATGTTATTTCCAAAGCTGGATGAATCCCAACTGCAGGAGAGTGTTCCTTACACGCGCCAGCCAACTATTTGCAGAAGTTCCATAGTAGTATGGCACCTTGATCATGGAGCTGAGATATGTTCTGGCCTGTGAGTAAGCAGTAAGTAGGCAAAAGGCAATGATATCAGCTATGCGTTTGATGGCAAGCTCTAGATATAGGGAGATCAGAGGTATGATGCTTGGGTCTAGTTAAAGGAGCGATCTCAAAAAGCTATTTTCCAACTTCTGCAACACCCTTGCCTCAATACACCCCAATAATTCTTCCCCCTAACTGGTTGCTGCCACTGGCCCTTTACTGTGAACACATGGAGGATTGTGCTGCATGGCTGGTTGCCTATTCTCTACTTGCATCTTAGGACTGCTGCAGCTGCTTTCCACAGCATACTTACAGCTTTCTCTCCCTGCCATGTCCAGCCAAGCTTACAGTTGAAACAGATACCAAAGTAGTAGAAATTGTTCATGCATTAGAGGGGGTGATCATTTTCCCTCATTGGTCTTTGTGGATGGGAGTTTACTTTGTGGTCATGACCTATGTTTTTGATACATTAATAATCAGTAGACCAGCCTTGCAGTAGCCTGTGAAGCTGCTGCCTAGCTTGTGGATTTGTAGTTCTGTCAAGGAAAGCAGAATGGTGTCACCAGCAAACAAAAGAATGGGTATATTTGCGTTGCATAGCGTCAAAGTATCAAGGTTAAGGTTATATATCAATTAAATGTTAACCCATTCCTGCACCCCTATGCACAAGTTGTGCTGTTTTAAGTGTCTTCGAGAACCACAAGATAAGAGCTCCCAGGATCTCTATGAATTATGTACGTTGATTGACTGTTTAAGTTCATCCTACAATTTCAGCTAGGTTTTGAATTATTTTCCTGGCCATTAGTATGTTGTTTTCTGTCCTGAGATTATTGATAAATAGTTCCTCCTTGGCTGACTGGTCGTGAGCCACTAAGGCACGAGAATGTTTGTGTTTCTTTTGCCAGCACTCCTTGTCAAACTTTCATGACAGCGATGGTCGTGTTTCCCTTAGAAATCTTAGGGATGGTCCAGTACGAGGAGGCCTTTGCGATCGCCTTGTTGTAAGAGCTCAGCAGCATGCCCTCGTCCCATTCCCTGGAGGACAGAATGTCATTTAGATCGTCCACTTGATCCAGCGGTAATTTCACGGTAATTTCTCAATGCAAAACCTCATTACCTCTAGTTTACATTTAAAGGTGATGGACCTTTGCCACCGTATATCATCATCAGGAGACTTTACATAAACATGAAAAATCAATCGCAAAAATATTTAAGGCAATAATGAGAGTTGTGAGTACTTTTAAAGGGTTTTATTTTCTGATCAAAAGTTAAGTTTCTCTGACTTTTTATTCATTAGTCAAATATCAATCAGGTTACAGAATTGAAAAATAGGAAAAATAGAATTAATACAGAACATATTATAGGTTGCATACAAAGCACTTCATAAAGGAAAGGGAATGAGGCATAAAATGTCAGTCAGAACTCTTTAAAGAGTTTCAGGAAAATATAATTCAAGAGTGAGTTTTGCAAGGCTAATCAATAATTAATAATTGGCAAAAATCTCCCATAAGAGAAATAAATGCATAAGACAAATAAATCTTTTCAAAGCCAGTTAGTCAAAGCATGGAAATTTAAAGTTTAAGAATCTAAAACCTGTCCTGATATATAAGCTGGTCTCTCTTTCTCTGTCTGCTCGCTGTGCATTTCTGTTTCTCTGTGTCTGACAGGGCTGCTCCTTAAAAAAGCCCTCCCTTCACAAGACCACAGAGGAATGTGATCTGCCTTGCCAAAAATATGATGTTGAAGGATAGCCTACGCCTCTCTGGAAAAATATGAGCAAGGGCCCCCCCCCCTCTCTCTGTGTCTCCTCGGACGCAATCTCCACCCAGTCTGCACCCGCGACATTCACGTACTTAACCCAAATGATGTCTGGTCAGATCTGATCTGACACGCCCCTAAGGGGTCATTATTTATAACCTAATTCTTGACTGACTACACTAACAATATTGTAATTCAGTAGAAACTCGCACTGTGATTGGTTGGCACAGGTGACATAGGGGTCTCATCATCCTGTTCTCATCGCAAGTCCACGCCATACCGGTTCTAACAATAAGGGCTTAATGCTAAGAACAATATACATAACATGTATCAATAAAAACATCTCTTGCAACATCTTAAGCGACAAAATGTATCAATCCTTTCCTTTCTCTCTTTCACATCCCACACAGGGATGACACTTTCCCACAAACACTAATACATTGGCACGGTGACAGGAGTGTGCAGATCATTGTGCCCTTGACCTATGTGTCTTCACTTGAGGCACTTGGCAGTTCATGCAGCTGGCATATTCCTTTGCGCATGCGTCTCCCATTCAGCACATTGCTAACAATTCTCAGCCATGCTGGATTCCTAGGCAGCTATATTGTTGTGAGCCCAAATGTATAATAAAGCAAAACAAACACAAAAGAATATTAATGTATGAAGTAAAGCCCATTATGTTCACCTCCCACCATTCTAATAACTTGTATTAATTATTACCTAGCGACAGTAGCGGTCGGGGGTGGGATGCCACCGGGCGCTGACGTGGGGCGGGGGAGGGGCAGGGTGGCGGGTAGTAAACTATGGATTACGGCCGATTACAGGTAAGTACACATTTAAATAAATACAACGAATTTCGTTTCTCACGCTGCATTGCCAAATGCGATGCAGCGCGCGCAACGAAATTCGTTTTATTTATTTATATGTGTACTTACCTGTAATCGGCCGTAATCCGTAGTTTACTACCCCCCACCCTGCCCCTCCCCTGCCCCACGTCAGCGCCCGGCGGCACTGCCCACCACCGACCGCTACTGCCTAGCGAAAGCTATTAGTTTAAAGCAGCTTTTCTATTATTCATGCACAACATTCAAAATGTGCAATAAACAACATATCATAAACATGCATTAGTGCAAATTTTCCAAAGCGCAAACAGTTAATACATGCTCATGGCAACATGCTCTAATGTTTTAGATAGCTTTTCATGCAAAATGCGTTTGCCCCACGTGTAGTGTTGGTGCATGGTTGATTAATTAATACTATTATAAGAAAGATGTGTTATGAACTGCACATGCATTGTCTAAATATGCAACAAAGCCAAGGTCTCTTGAGAGGGAACAGAGGCATAAATTTTAACAATGTCTTTCATTGAAGATGTGTCTTCTCATGGGAGACGGGAGGAACCAGAGCAGGGAGGAAAACATTCCTCTGTTATCTCCAAGGCTAAAGGCCGCAGTAAGTTGAGCCTGCCAAAAACCAGTCTTTCTACACTGTAAAATACGTGTTAATTCAGCACAATTATATGCTGCTTTGAAAGTTCAAACACATTTTCTAAATTAAATGTACATTCTATAGTGAGGTTCATTTCCAATCTAATAAACCATGATTAATTAATTGAGCATTGTTTTATATGATTTCATCTGCAGGCCTCTTTCATGTTTCCACTCTTCATGCACCAAAAGTGCCACTTTTGAAAACATTTGACCAGGCCTCATTTCATTATTTCATGCACCAAAATCTACGTGCCATTTAAAATGCAGTCTGTCTGAAACACAAAACAGAGCAATGCCTAATCTAGGTGAAATCTGAGCTACATTACACTAGTAACCCCATTAACAATAGGGCCAGTCTTATGTAGTTCCTCAATCTCCATCTAATATTTGACAGAAGGATTGCTGATGAAATATACAGTCGTACTTAGCATGATTCTGGTCACTAGCTGGGTTACTTTCCATGCATGGTGACTCCAAGCATTGCCCTCTGTAGTAGATCTCCTACTTCAAGCTACGTATTCTAAAAGAGAGAAACCTTATATGTAGGGACATCACAGTACTATTCAATGATTTACTGTCCCACGCTTTTACTTGATTTAATGTTCATCACCCATCTCTTTCAGAGATTACATAAATATAGCTCCTTGAGGATCTGCCTCTAGTCTTAAAATACTATCAATCCTCTCCTAATGTGGGCAGTCCTCTTGGCTTGATTCTGAAGTTTAAATGTGTCACATGTCCTGCTTCACGAGTCCTGCAAACAAGTTCTAATCCCAAACTCCTTTTAGTGCACTAGCATAACTTACAAATCACTAGCCTTGGATAGCACTTCCAATTGACCAAAGCTGTTTTCCCCTCTAGTCAAATGTTATCTGTTCTGTAGAACCTCCTCGAGAGAGGTTTAAATGAGCTTACTTGACTTTTGTTGTTTCTTCTTTCATAAAGCCGGTGAAGTGGTGCTGAGCTCAGCAGGGACTCCAGCTTGCATCTGATCTCGGAAACTCTAGCTGGAATTCGATGATCTGGTAAGTATCCTCAGGTTCCTGGAGATTGATCAGAGTGCAGCTCTTACCTTCACCATCTACAAAGCCAAGCAGGCTTCTGATGAAAGTATGCATTTATATAAATTACAGAATGATACAAGAACAGTCGAGGACTGTCTGGTTCCTTCCTGTTATGCAAGAGGCAAGTGTTTACAAACACAATAGCTGGCAAAACAAGTCTGAATAAACAGGTGGCATTGTCCTGTTATGTAAAAAACAGAATTTGCATATGGGCAGCTGGTGTAAACAAGTCTGGGTAAACAGGTGTCTCCACCCTGTCTGGTGAAAACAAGTCTAGAAAATCAGGTGGCTCCATCCTAGCTATTAGAATAAGGTAACCCACCAAAGACCACTGCGGGAGAGATGAGAACAAGGCAAACCTGGGGGCAGAACTGAAACCTTACAGAAAAGAAACAGACTTGGATGATGGGTGAAATAAGAGGGGCAACAGGAGCAACACAGATGGCTGGGACAACGGTGGTAACAATAATATTCCATAAGACCACCCATTGTGGTTTCTGTCATGGCCCATGTCTCCTTAAAAACAACAGACAGTGTCTTGTTTGATGAAGGAATGCTATTCCGGGTCTTCATTTTAGAGCTTAATCCTGATATATTCCAACTAAGTATATAGTGGGCTTGGGTGCAATTTTAGGGTTGTATCCTTCAATAGTATGCATGTGAAATGCCATAGGATAGTTGGCTGGGAAATCGGCAAACTTAGCACTTTTTACCAAATCATTTTGATTATGTTTTTCATTTGTATTATGTTTTCAGGCAGAATAGCTATTACCTCATTGCCACAATATATTAGTCATAATGACACTGTTAAATATCACGAAATTCTATGGAAGAGTTTGCAGGCATATACAATATAGCTTAAAATAACCCCTCTCTCGACATCCCATTCTTTTAAACATGTTTAATACTGATACACATCTTAAGATTCATAATAAAGGGCTAATGGTCACTCTCAGTGGAAGTTTCACACATATAGAATACAGAGAGTGCATTTTATCTGAATACACATCACATTTTAAATATCATATAGAATTATTGATAGCATTTATTTCAGTAGCTAAAAGTAGTTTCAGCAGTGCAGGATAGGAGAGCTTGGAAAGGTCTTTAGACAAGAGTTCGAATAATGATGTACATATTCTGGCAGAGGATTTCGTGTTTTTTGACAGGACTGTGGCTAGTCTTTCCATTGCCAATAGATTTCACAGTTTAGGAAATTTAGATGGCAATTGGTGGTAAATGTTTCTTCTTCTAAAAAAGCAGCAAGGTAATTTTGTAGGCCCACATCATGATTTGGTCTGATCTCATTTGATGTTCTAGCATAGGTGTGTGAAAGTGGATTAATAGTTTAAGTGGGTGGTACTGCTCTTCAAGTAATGATGGCACTGTTCCTTCCTGGGCACAGCTAGGTCTCAAAAATGTAAACCTGAGCTCAACCCCTGGTAGCTGTAGCAAAGAGCAGACAGGCCAAATGTAGGAGAAATGTGTAAAGCATTTATCAGTACCAAAACTATTAAGAAGTAGAAAACACAACACAATAAAAATCCCACTCTGATATGAGCAAATAGACAGCAAAATTACAAAAATCTGATGTAGGAAACCGGGGATATGATTTTTCAACCTTTTAGATGTTTCTAGTGCTAAAAAGAGACAAGTTCCTACAGGTGGTATTGGGGCATACCAGACCGGGTCAAAGTAAAAAATCAAGGCAGACTGCATTGGAGCAGGGGTCGGATACAGGGACCAGGTTCTACCTGGTGGACAGTTTACCTTCTGACTTAGGCTCTCATTTATATATTGGCGGAAACGGAACGCCAACACACCGGCGACTGAGTTTCCTCCCAGCCAACATTATGGTTCGCCCACCCAGTATAGAGTTGTGTGCACTCTAGATTTGACAACAGTGGAGGCTACTTCATCTCCACCATGGTCAACATCTCTGACTGTCCGACAGAGTAAGGGCCATCAGAGGTTTGGCTATATGTCCTTCCACAAAGAAAATTTTTGATAAACAATTTTATTGAATTTTGACAAGAGAACAAAGACCAGCAAATCAGCACATTACAATATGAGTGACAATTCCCAATCAGTTTGATGAATGATCCCGTATCGCATGACCCCACCCAGTTTAACTTGGGGTAAGCATTTAATAGGCGAACCAGAGCTAAGCCTTAATACTCAGCCATTTGCCCCACACCCTATGGTATTTCTTCGGACATCCCCGTGCTTCGTACATAGGTTTTTCTTGTGTAGCACACCAGTCCACCCCCTCCCGCCATTTCTTGAGGCTGGGTGGAATTGGAAATTTCCAGGTGGCGGCTATGTCGCGCTTTGCTACAACCATAGCTGTGTTAAAAAACAGCTTCTCATTTCTGGAGCCATCCAGTCCATCCGCGATCCCCAGGAGCGAGTGTCGCGGGTCATGGGGAACTTCCCACCCCAAGACTTCTGTAAGTTCCTCCTCGATGCCCCCCCCAGAACCGTGCCAGCTGAGGACAAGCCCAGACCATATGAAAGAAATCCGCCGGATCTTGGCCGCATCGCGTACAAGAGGCGGTTGGGTAAAGGCTAGCCCTATGAAAGCGAGCAGGGGTTAAATAGGAGGCATGCAGGTAGTACAATTGAATCAGGCAGAGTTTAGCCGATGCCATGACCATCTTGGGCGCCATGAGTGCATCCCTCCAGTCCTCCTCCTCCATTGGACCCACCCATTCCTCCCACTGGCTTCTCCTTCCACTAAATTTAGATAGGCGGACATACAGCCGATTTACAATGACTTTCACTGCTAGGAAAAACCTGGCAGTAAGGGGCATTGAAAGTGGTCAATGCCTCCCTTGCGATGGGAGTATGATCCTATTGTGAGATGGCCACTGTATTTTTTAATTCTCAAAAAGAATATCACGCTTAGCAGGATTTTCTGTTTAAAAATGTAAAAAAGGAAGATTGGCCAATGGCTCTGTCATGTTGACGGAGCAGTCCGTCAAACTTACAATGCATTTCCAGGAACCACCATGATGGCGGACCCTGTAAATGCAACAGATGTCCACAGGGGCAGTGGCCATCTCTAAATACGATGGATGGAGTACCCTTGACATGGCGGGAGTAAAGTACTCCACCAAGGCAACTGTAATTCCTCAATCCACCAGCATTTAAATCAGTCCTTAGTCTTTTTCTTGGGGAAAATCTTTGTTGTCGTCGATGGGTAGGGGTGCCAGTTGGATCTGAAAAGGGAGTTATCAATGGGGGCCATCTGCAGAACCTTGGTGGTAGCCTCAGTGTTTCTGGGAAGTTCAAGGCTCTCAGCATCAAAGGCGGAAAAACACAGAGCAGGCCAAGTCTGAAGATGAGGCCCAGGAAAGCGTCAACAATGATGGAGGGCTGCTCGGATTTGGTCCCAGCGAAGTCCTCTATATTTGGACTTAGAAGTTTTCTGGAAGCCAGGATCCTTTCAGTGAGGCAAAATAGCAATTTGAGTTCAACCGGCAGTTTGACATTGTGTGGTAGCCTCAGTTTTTTGTTTTGTGAAAAGTTGATAAAAAGTATTTAAGTGTCCAGTCTTGCAATATTGGTGGAAAAAAGAGTACACACTTACACCAGCCAACGGTCCAGAACATTTGAGCTTCAATTGGAGGTTAGAACTTAATCTCAGAAAAGACACCAGTAGGGCTCAGTGAAAATCCAGTTGGAACTGATCAGCTGAACTATTGAGATTGCAGGCTTCTTGTAGCTTTTGTGTTTCTGGAGCGTAACAGGAGGCTAGCCAACTAGCCTAAAGAGTTCAGCAGCTGCAGTTCTTCTTCTGTCTTCCTCAGGTCCAGCAATGTTCTCAAGAGGTTAATGAGGGTGACAATTGTATGTCCAGTGCCAGCCTGTGGGTGGGGAGACTCCTGGTCCCTCCCTAACTAATGGGGTAAAAGTTCCCAGGGCTGTCCCTACACACTTTCACATAATTTCCTGGGGTTTGGCCCTAAACAATCCCACAGTATCCTGCGCTGCCAAAACCCAACATGGCAGACCTTTTCTTCCCCTGGTCAAAGCTCTAGGCACACCTTTGAGGTGTTTCTACAAAAATGAGGCATCACCCCTGTAAACCAGTTCTGGAATAGGCTTTCCCCCCATTGGGATTGGTGTCACTCTGGCTACCTGGACAATGGCATGTTCAGACCTAAGTGTGTGAGATACATCTGCCTGTGATAGGATATGCCCCTTTGAAGCTTGTGCAGTTATGCTATGTTATGTTATTTTATGTTCAGTTTTGTTATGTTATGTTAAGTTATGTTATGTTATGAAGATTTTTTGAGCACATTGTCACCTGGGCTTGCATCCTGGGACTGAGCAGGTGGGAGTCTAGCCAAACCTAGTAGCTAGCGGGGTTACTTGAAAAGCTAGGGTTTCAACGTTTTACGGAATTCAAGAAGTGAGGAGGAGTATGTGTGTAGCGGCAGGTCATTCCATGCATTAGGAGCAATGTACGTGAAGGCTTCACTGCCAGATCTGGTTTCCTGTATGCGTAAGCTGTCTGCAAGTAGGAGCCAGGACGAGCGGAGGCTTCTTTTGTTTGTTGAGGTATGCTGGGCCAGTGCTTTACAGTGCCTTCGAAGTGTCAGTGAGGAGTTTGAATTGTACTAGTTTGTCTATGGGGAGCTCGTTGAGGCTCCTTCTGGTATGGTGTGATAAGTGTGGTATGGTGGCAGTTGGTGGGCACATCTGCAGGTCATCCTGTCAGGAGAAGGTCACATCTCCTTCAAGCCAAGGCCTTTTGTTCCACATCTCATGGCAGGGGGTAATCAGACCGCCAATTGACAGCTGGGGATTAACTCTGAAAAGACTACCAGATACTCTAGGCAATAGTGACTTTCTAAAGCCACCATTTCTGAAAGAGGTAGATAAAATATGACTTTGGCATTAATTTGGATTTTATTTAACTATAAATATGAGTGTTTGAAGTATTTTTCTAGCCAGTGCCAATCTGAAGTTAACTTTTTTAAGTGTACTAAAGTGACCCAGTGTTTCTATGGCACAGCCAGGCTTGATACAGGGTTTATTAAGTGTATTAAAGTAACCCAGTGTTTCTATAGCACAACTAGGCTTGCTACAGGGAAAGACTGGGTTGGGGCCTTTTTCACTGTTAGGCCATGTAAAAACATAAAATACATATGTCTTATTTTTAAATGCTATACACCCTGTCTGAGGGCTGGTACGGCTACCTTATGGGTGACTTACTTCTTTTTAAAATAAAGGTGTGAGCCTGTTAAAAGGGCATTTTTAAAAACTACCCAGCTAGGCTGCAATAGCAGGCCTAGAGTCATGTTTTCACTTTCCACTTTAGTGATTGCACAATTAGTGCTGCAGTAAAAAAGTAACATTTAATTTAGAGGCCCGGGGTACACAGAGCACCATATACTAGGGACAAATATGTAAGTTAAATATGCTGTTAGACCTGACACCCTTGGTGTTGTTCCCCTAACTATTTGCCTTCTGATTTTCTGTTTTTGACTGCTTTGCTGACTCGTTTTTGCTGGTTTTAGGACTCTGAGCACTTTACCACTGCTAATCAGTGCAAAAGAGCACATGCTCTGTAATAACACATTGTAACATTGACTTGTAGACAATTGACATAAGTGACTTACTTATAAGTCCCTAGTAAAGTGCACTACATGTGCCCAGGGCCAGGAAATCAAATGCTACTAGTGGGCCTGCAGCACTGATAGTGTCACCCAAGTAAGTAGCACTTTAAACATGCCTCAGGCCAGCCTCTGCAGAACCTGTGTGTGCAGTTCTAAATGACCATATCGACCTGGCAAGTTAGCCTACTTGCCAGGCCTAAACATTCCTCTTTATTACACATAGATCAACCCTAAGGTAGGCCCTGGACAGCCCATGAGCAGGGTGCAATGTATTTTATAAAGTAGGACATGTACTTCTAAGTTTTACTTGTCCTGGTAGTGAAATACTCTTAAATTCGTTTTTCACTACTGCAAGGCTTATCTGTCCCATAGGCTATCATTGGGATGGCCTTGCTTCATTTTATAAGTGTAGTTTCCAATTGGTAAAAGATAGGAAATCTGGTGTCTCTGGACTCGCCGCTCGGGCTTGATTGTTCCCATGAGGAACAGGGTCAAGACTGATTTGCATATGGCTGGGTCTAAACTGGGGTGACTTACTAAGCAGAAGAACGATGATGGATTAAACCCTGGTCTGTGACTGGGGGTGAGTGTCTCAAAAGTTTCAGCACTCTGTCCAACATCTCCTTGTATTTGCTGTGTTCACCCTAAGTGACCAGGTATGCCCAGACGTGGGTCCCTTGCTCATTTTGCCACTGGATTAAGCTACCCTGGCTGATGAGGGGTGTTACCCCGAAATCAGTCCCAGGATGCTTGTTTCTGGTCCAGGGAGGACTTGGTCTGGCAGTTCGGGCTGGACTGTTCCCATGAGGAACAGGGTCAAGACTGATTTGCATATGGCTGGGTCCAAACTGGGGTGGCTTAGTGAGCAGAAGAACAATGGTGGATTAAACTCAGATCTGTGATTGGGGGTGAGTATCTGAAAAGTTTCAGCGCTCCGTCCATCATCTTATTGCGTTTGCTGTGCATGAAGTAGCCAACCGAAGAAACCATTAAACTGGACTTTTGCAAAAACAAAGAGAACCTAGCGTGCATTGAAGGTTAACACATGCACCACAGTTTTATATGTTAAGGGATGGCACCAAGAAGAGGTAAAGTATGAAAAGGGAAAAATGGGCGCTTGCAGGTGGACCCTAATGTTTCAATGGGAACTGGGCCCCTAGAAGGGAGCATGGTAAACTCAAGAGAAGAGGTCATGAGGACAACACAGAGAAATATAAAGAAGAAACCTTTATCTAAAAGCCCCCTGCAAAGCGAGAAGGGGGAGTGTCAGTTTTCAAATAAATCAAGGACTTTGTGGGTAACTATATTAAGAGAAAACAACAACTATCCGACTCACAGATAACTGGAGAAGAGCAAAAATTAGAGGATGAGAATATTAGCCAATGCCTATCAGACTTATGCTCATCCTCTCTGAGCCAGCAAGATATGTTAAGGCGGAATGAATTTACCTTGGAACCAAGACTGTCCTCACCGCGGCTCTTCTCCCTGTAAGATAAAGAAGGGTCGCAGTTGGTGGAGAAAAGAACTGCTGGAGAGAGGGGGGATTACTGCATGGCTTCTAGAACTGAGCAGGAAAAGAGCATGGAACAGTCTTAAGGGTTAGATAATGAGGCCATAGAAGGCTCAGCGCAAAACTTTACGTTAGGTCTAGAGATCTCGGCAACACCATGTGCCTCTATGCTGGACATAATGCTGATGCTGAAAAAAACATTGCAAGGACAATTGGAAGTGACTGTGATGAATAACGATATCTTAAAAGCCCAAAAAGACCAGCAACAGAACATTGTGGGAGAGTTCAAATTAATCCGGAACCATATGCCGACTATAGTAAGGCCTTTAGACATTGCCAATCGAAATATAGAAAATGCAGGAGAAGTCCCTTGGCTGGCGGGATCTCAGAGTGTGTATATTTCCAGACACCCTATGATCTTAAAGAAATTAGGGGAACCAACAAGATATAGGCAATGCCTCACATGTGATCACAGACACAGTGGCAAGATTTCCAGTTAGTATGCATGATTCATTCATCTTCAGACACAGTGGCATACATACATGTCTCCTTTGGGGTGAATTTGGCAAATGATATCTGCTAGGTAAATGCATGTATCATAGTCTGACAGACTCTCTGGATATTGTGAAACATTACAGTGAGTAATCTATTGCCTCTCCCCCTGTAGGTGACAGCGCATATGCTGTGCGCTCCTTCATACTCACACCATACCTAAATCCGACTACTCCAAGTGAACAGCTATACAATTCTGCACACAAATCTACACGCAATGTGATAAAGAGGACCTTTCTATTACTGCAGAGTAGGCTCTCTGCCTACATAAAAGTATAGGTGCATTGCAGTACAAGCCAGATTTATGCTGAAAAATTGTCGGCACTTGCGCCATGTTGCACAACATTGCGCCTTCCAGAGGCATGCCATTGGACCTAACAGATAGAGATTCAGATGAAATCTGAAGACGATGACCCATGTCAACCTCGCTAAGCAGCAGTCGGCTCAAGGGCAGCAGACGGGAGACAGAGACGTGCAGAAATAACAAAGAATTTTTTTAAAGATGGTAATGATGAGACAATGCACTACATTTTCTGAACAGTTTTATACAGCGCGAACTTGACCCAAAGGTATAGGGTATCAGAGCGCTTTACATGAGCACCAGTTGCGTTACATGAGGACACAATAATTTTTTTGTTAGGCACAGGGAGATTAAGTGATTTGCCCAGAATCACAGGATGTTGCGCATCCTTGCCGAGACTCGAACCCGGTTCCCCAGATTTGAGGTCGACCACTCTAGCCGTTAGGCCAACTCCTCCCCCCACTACATGGTTTCACTGCTAATGTGATTTATTATTCCCAGGACACAGGTATTGTACATGCACACATTCAAAGTAAAATAATTGTAGTGAGAAAGGTATGATACACCCAAAAAACTATTGCCATTGTACTTGGCTGTCAGCCCTGACAACTGAATGCTACAGGTCACGTCATTAAATGGCATTTCAGGGCTCAAAGCCACACTATTTTCTGCTGCCACACACTCCCGTGGCCCAGTCTGCCTGCTCTATGCTATCCCTTGATGAGGCCTCTGAGTCAGAAGCATGTCTGGAACTGCGCCTTCTGCATTCTGTCACTAGTGCCAGAATACTACTAAGGCTTGAAGCCTCCTCACTATCCCCCCCACCCAGTACATCACTACCACCAACTGTAGCAATTTGCAAATGCTCGACCTGCTTTGTGACCTGAATCAAACCCCTGGCCACATCACTGCTACAATGGGCCATTTCTACCTGCATGGCCACAGCGAGTCGACAAAGCTACAGTGTTACTCACGTGGTTGATGGCCCTAGTGTAGCCATCTAAACAGCCAAGTAATTGGTGGTGTCACCTGCAGTGGGACACATGGTCTCCCTGCATTACATTGCACAGTTCCCTAATGGAACCTGTCATGTGCCTGAAGTTGTCTGAAGTTTCCCTCTGTCCTTCCACCACTGCTGTATAATGCTGTCCTTCATCCCTACCATATTATGGTTTAGTGAAAGAAGCTGAGCCTGCATTGAGCGCATGTGTTTGCATTGCAGATGCTGCACCTTCAACATAGCTGTCTCCAGGCCACCAAAGACAAATTATCCATTGCCTTCATCAGATTGCTTACATGCCATTGACCTGAGCCTCCTGATGGGGCTGTTGTGGTGCTGCATGTGGGCATGGGCTCTTGAGGTGGGTGTATGCTCAGCCTGTGTTGTGGGCAGATCAGGTTGGCTCTCGTCTCCTTCCATTTCACACTTAGGTAGTGGTGCCACTGGGGTCCTGCGTCTTGTAGGTGCAGGTGTTGGGACCGCTGCATTGTCATCTCCTCACTGAGCCTGAGTCTCCACACGGTCATGGGATTCGCTTTCGTCTGGCTCTAGTGCAGGTGTATCTGTGACATTAAACAGTACTTGTTCCGTTTACATTTAATTACATGTATGTCACATATAGCATTGTTTTGTCTAATAAAGGTATTTAGCATCACACTGTGTGTGTAAATTTCACTGACTTGTTTTACTTAAATGCACCTATGCTGCTGGGACTTTCCTCCTTGCCTTCCCTCTTGCGATTTCTGACTGGTACTCCCACAATGCATTGCTGTGTAACATGTAAAATGTGGGCTGGAGTGGTATTTGCACCTTTCTGCCTGATCTTCCTAAATGAGGATTTCATTACATTTACCATGCATATGTTCATTAGCATGCATCTTACTGTGGGTTATACTGGGTGGCGCGGAGGTGTAAATCTGCGTCACTCCATTGACGGCTTCAGGCTGAAAGGTCGACTCCACCAAGTCCTCTAAAAGTGTAGACGCAGATTGGGTGGATGGTCCTCCACCAGTCTTCTTCGCCTCTGCAAGCCTTGCAGCAACCTTTTCCTTCGCCCTGCTCCGCTGATCATACCACTGCTTATGCAGCTCCTCAATGGAGCGCTGTGTGACCCCCACTGTGTTGATTTTTGTTTGTATGTCCTGCCACATTTTTCTTTTTTCACTTTGGGACATGTAGTGAGTGTTTTCCAAATAATTTCTCGTGGCTTTTCACCTCATCCTCAATCAGGACTTCCAACTCTTTCTCACTAAATTTGTGCTCTCTTTTGCGCAGTGCTGCCTCCTTCCCACTGTCTTCAGACACCATGCTGGTTTTTAAACACAGGCTCAGCTCTCCAAACAGGCTCCCTGATGCTGTGCTCCTGCAGTCTGCCTCCTCCTCTCACTCAGTTTGCAGGTAACAGCATGGCATGCTTCACTTCCTGGTTGTGAGGTCATCATACTGCACCGAAATGTGAGATTTGCTAATTCGCGATGACCTAATTGTGAATCACTCATTTGAGAATCGCAATTAGGTAATCGCTAATTGTGAATCGGACTTTTAAAAATTTGATATTTTTTTGCAATTTTTACATCAGATTTTGTGATTACCAAAAGTGATTTGGTAAAAATCGCTAATTGGTAATCATAATTTTGTTTTATGATATATTTGGCTCTTAGAGTGTTTCTGTAGGACCCCGACCCAAAATATGGCTGTATGGTAATTATAAATGTATACATGTGTGGGGAGGGGGGTCTAAAGAGTATAGGTCAGAAATGGAGAATATGTGGATTGCTTGTGTGAAAAATATGATAAAGATATGCTCATCCTGATGGGAGATTTCGACCATAAAATTAACCCAAAAAGGATTGTCCCTTGGTTTAAAGAGATAATATGTTCATACCATATAAGTGTGGCTATCTTTCCTGATACTAAATTATCAGTACAAGATACGGCATTAGAAAAGTATTTGGGCACACAGAGTTTTTTTGTCTGATGGCAGGGTGGAGACTGACCGACCTGCCAAGCAAACGTTTAAGGTAGGATTGCAACCCTGCCCAATTGATTACATTTTTATGCATGCCTGGAACTTCAGAAAAATAGATGGGTTTTGGGTAACACAAGAAGAGGGAAGTGACCATGACTCGCTAAAATTGGAATTAATTAGAGGTGAAAGGTGTTTGCGAGATATAGTAATACCTCTACAAATGGACTACCCAAAGTGCCTTACCATTAGATTGAACAGGAATGCATGATAAAATTGTCTAATTTTCAGCAGAACCTAACTCTGGAAAATGCTAGTGTACCAATTCTTGAATGGTACAAAAATACAATTAGTCAAGTGGTTCAGTGTCTTAGGGTTAATTTAAAAGAAGAAGAAGTCCGGGTGAAGAAGAACCAGGGTAACCGTGGAACAAGAAAGGATTGGTTTAGTGAGGAATGCAGGAAACTAAAGGGGTTGATAAGGAAAGGGGCAGAGGAGACTCAAAGTAAGGTATTATTTTGAAAGTTATAATAATCTTGTGAATATAAGGAAAGTTTATAAATTGAAAGTTATAATAATCTTGTGAAAATAAGGAAAGTGTATTAAACGCTCATCTGAAGTCAGAAAATTGTAAAGAGAAATTTTGGGGAAATTAGCTGGAAGCAATAGAAACAAAAAATGCAAGAACGTTTTGAAAGTTAATACAGGAAGGTTCAGGCAAAATACAGGATGCAATGAATTGCATGGTGGAGGAGTACTTGGAGGAAATATATGGTAAGAGGATAGAGCCAGCGAAAAGAAGTATAATCCCCTGAGAAGGGGTGGATGATGATATCAGAGTACACTTCACAATAGGTAATATAAAACGTATCATAGCGAACCTAAACTTGACTCGTGCGGCTGGACCGATAACCTCCTTGCTATTATAATAAAGACTTGGTTGGAGTGGTGGGCTGAAATTTTATCTCGGATGTTCTCTCTTATATTAGACTCAGGTCAAATCCCAGATAGTTGGAGAGGTGCAATAATCAGAACTATCCTTAAGAGAGGAGATATAAAGGCCTCAAAAATTATACGCTGATTAACCTCTTACATGTGGGAAAAAAAGTATTCGCAAAAATCATTTTAGGAATATTGAAGGAATGGGTTGAACTGAGATCAATTGTGCCTGCAGAACAAGGTGGCTTCAAGGAGGGTTACTCCACAATTGATCACTGTCTTGCCCTCTTGCCCAATGCATGGAAATCAGTCGAGCAGAGAGGGAGGTTGGTGGACCGGAATTGTTTATGGGAAACCCTGATAAAATACAAATATCCCAATAGGAACATTGATCCTAATACAGGAGCTATATATGCATAATTGGGCAGATGATGCCCTAGCCTTAAGGGCCTCCACATGGGAATGCTGTTCAGGGACCTTTCAAACCAAACCCCGAGGTATTTATATTCTTTAAGTATTTCCAGTTTTTTGGAGCCCAAATACCAGCTAAACTTATCTACTTTTTTACCAAAACACAACACCTTTGTTTTATCAATATTTAAGGTTAGCTGTTTGTGGCTACAAAATTCCCTGAATGCATCCAACTTTCTCTGCAGTCCTACCTCTGTCCGACCCATGCTCCATCAAAGTCGGCTTGAACTTTTGACTTTAATCCATCCAGGGTGACCAGATGGCCACGGTTGGCGCTTTAAGCTTTTAGGCGCTATATTGCAGTTTATTCTTTAAAAATTCATAACTCCAGTTCTACTGATTGGATTTTTCTTGTTTTGGTCTTGTTTTACGTATTAAATGTTGCTCTATGTTCCTAACCTGATGTGGAATCTTTTTGTATAGTGTTTTTACTGTTAACTGTTTGAATTGTTGGACCAATACTTTAAACACTGCCTCTAAGTTAAGCTTGACTGCTCTGTGCGAAGCTACCAGAGGGTGAACTAAGGTTTATTTAGGGTTCACCTGACACTTTCCTTGACTAGGAATAGGGTTGCTGTTTGACTAAGGTGTACACCCCAGTAAACCAACAACCCAATTTCTAAAACAATGTTTCTATTTGCACGTCCCTCCCTAAACCCCTACTCATCCCCTTTTATGCCCTTCTTTTACCACCCTGAGCTGTTTCCACATGGCAGTAAGTAGTCTCCATGTTCCAGTCACCCCCTCAGGTTTCTTCCGCATTTACTACCAAATCATATGCCTACATATGTATGGGTCTCTGCAATGAGAATAGATTTCTTACCATAGAAACGATGGGATAGGTGGAGGCAGCTAGTTTCAGAACAGCACTTTGTTGTACCAGAGTAGTATTACTGTACTACTACTAAATGTATTACAAAGTACACTTCATGTGTAGACTCCAAAAGACTTACTCGATTAGCTATTACCTTGTAATGCAGTCCCTGACTATCGATGCAACGACAGCGCAATTACCTTTTTTTCTGAAGAACCACTACATTAGATGGATTAAGGGAAGTAGAAGGTCTCCCTCCAGGGACTCCTATCCCGGACTGTTGGATTAAGGAGCCAGTCAGTATTAATATAGATAAAAATATTTAATTTGCAACCTGTACTCTGAACACAGTCACAAGAAAGTCACAAAAAGGAAATGTAATGACTGTCAGGGTTTGACTCCAATCAAAATGTCAGGGTGGGGATTGCCCAGAAATGGTTGGGTTGGGTCTTCAATTCCAGACATTATAACTGCTTTCGAATATGAATGACTACAGAGTATTTCTTAAATTTGTGAGGGGTGTGGTTGTGTAGATGCATGCTCTGGAATGGTGTCAGTGTTTGTGGCATGATGTATTCAACTGTGTAGTCAGTGAGGGGGCCTATTGTGGGATAGGACAGGGTAAGGCCAGTGTTAATTCCATAGGTAGGCGTGGCAACTTTTGAGAATGGTCAATGGTGCCTGTTCACTATACTATAGTTTCTGATTTTATTGATAATTGTAATTTATAATAGAAATTGATATTCATCTGAACTTTAATGTATTACATTTTGTATGTACAGATACAATCTCAGGATAGAATGGATGTTGGAAATCAGACCTCAGTGACAGAATTCATCCTCCTGGGACTCACTGATGACTCAAGACTTCAGGGTCCACTCTTCGTTCTGTTCCTTCTGTTCTACATTTTATCACTATTTGGCAACATTAGTATCATAGCGTTAATCACCATTGAACCGCGTCTTCACACCCCTATGTACTTTTTCCTAAGTAATTTGTCTTTTTCTGATTGCTGTTACTCCTCTGTCATTGCCCCTAAAATGCTGGCAGATTTCTTCTCCAGCAAGAAGGTGATCTCCTTTATTGGCTGTGCAGTCCAGAGTTATTTCTTTACATTGTTTGCAACCATCGAGGGCTACATGCTGGCAGCCATGGCTTATGACCGCTATGCTGCTATCTGCCACCCTCTACTGTATCCACTTATCATCAACAGTGATGCGTGCATCCTGTTGGTGACCACCGTCTACTTGGGAGCCTGCATGACTGCGGCAGTATACATTGGGTGTATATTTCACACCTCCTTCTGTGGACCTAACATCATCGACCATTTCTACTGTGATCTGATGCCACTGATTAATCTTTCCTGCTCTGACACTTTTGTACGAAGGACAGTGATTTTTTTAGTGGTGTTTTCCTTTGGCCTCCCCTGTTTTGTAGTCACAGTAGCATCATATGTCTATATTATCGCCGCCATTTTGAAGATCCACACCGCTGTGTGCAGACCCAAAGTGTTCTCTACCTGCGTCTCCCACCTGGCTGTTGTCTGTCTGTTCTACGGCACTACCCTATTCATATACCTTCAGATTCCTTCCAGTGACTCTGTCACGCAAAGTAAGGTGGTGTCTGTGTTTTATACACTGGTAAATCCAATGCTGAACCCCCTCATCTACAGCCTGAGAAATGAGGAGGTGAAGAGGGCACTTTGGAAATGTCTGCATGCAAATAAGAATGTCATTGATTAATCCGATCCCACCTAGTGTTGTTGACATTCGTATGATACCTTCTGTTAAATTACACAGATAGAAACCATGGATATCTTCATAATCATAATTGTGTGTCTAGGGCCTCATAACTGTCAGAGGGGGACTGTTGTGATGCCTCAATTGTCTGATTATGCTATAATTGTGAATAGGTGCACCCAACAGCCTATGTAGCATGTACTCGACAAAAATAGCACCCACAGTCTGCAATCAAAATTATGCCCAATATTGCCATTTTCAATTAACACACAGTCCCAAGTACTTTTTTCAACCACTTTCCAGAATCTGAAGTGCTGCTCTGTCCCCCCTACAGATCTTGAATTATAAAAAAAAAAGCAACCTCCACCCAGTCATGTAAATAGGGGGCACTCAGGGGGCGTTAAAAGTATTGATGCCCTACATCAGCAATGCAATCACTACCTCCACATTTTTACCTTTTCTGTCCTAAATTATTTTGAAGTTCTAGTATTATATATGGTAAAGTACCCCCAAAAAGTACATTTAAAGACCTTCATACTTTTCTTTGGATTCCTGGGAAAGAAAAAAACAACCAGCCTGCAGTACTTTGCTGTTTAGAGAACAGAACTCCTTGGTGATTCTTAATTTTCATAAAATACAGCCAAAATATTATATATACATATATATATAAAAGCTCGCTCTATGAGCAATGCATTAGTGACCAGTAGCCAGAACTAATTCCAACTAGTAATTGGCTTTCAGAAAGAAAAGGGTTCTTTAAATGCAGTTCTTAAAGAGCATGCCGCTATGGTGTGAATGTGTCTCAGTACACTATGACTTTCAGTGACAAACTGATAAAATTAAAGGGGTTTTTCAAATGTAAAACCGACTATGCAGTGCACATTTTAGAATGTACTTGCAAACTCAAATATGTCGGTAGTACCAAACTACAAGTACATGTTCAAATCTTACAACATCTAAGAGCCATAGTTAACTCCAATCCAATTTACCCTGTAGCCTGGCACTTTAAACAAGCTCACAACAACAATCTCAGTTGTCTCAAATATTTTGTCATCGATTCAATACCTAGACTATGACAGGGAGGTAACCGGGAATCACTATTCAGACAACTTGACAGCCGATATATTTTTAACTTAGATACCAGAATGCCCAATGGGTTAAACCTTGAGGAGGAGTTACATAACTTTCTGTAGTGACCAGTTAGAGACAACTGAGTGTCACAACGAATAATTATCAAGTGAGAGTATGTAGTGTGTATCTGTGAGTCATGCCATTTTTAACCTATAAGTTAATTTAATATATTAGTATTGTCAATCCAAAGTTATGCTGCTACCTCATATTGTACTTTAATCATGCACTCAACTTTACACATAAGGCACTTTATAGAGCTGGAAGCAACTGGTACAGATTTTCAGTGACTATTTTGTGGATTTTTTAAGGTCGGACTCAATTGTGAATAATGAATTAATATTTTGATATTGACACCACAAATTAGTATACAATTGATATGAGCTACCAGTACAGAATTGCATGATACTTCCCCTTGAGACTGTTGACAATTAAGGGTTTCCAGTAGGTTTAAATAATTTTCTATAAATTATATCAACTTGATTAATTTTATTTGTTAGTCTTTTTGAATGTAGATGTCACAATACGAGTCAACTGAAAAATCTAATTCTCATATAATTGGTTTTCTCCCCGTCTTTTCAATGTTTCAACAATTTATGGACTGCATTTTACATTGCTTTTTATTTGTCATTTGATGAGTTTCTAAATCTATGCATTTCATAATTCATTTTTATTGTTATTTATGTAAGGCCAACGAAATTAGATAATTATAGGAGCTATACATAGTCCCATATAGATATATTAGATAAACAAACTCATCTAACACGTATACTTTTATGGATAACTGTAATCTGTTTTCCACAACCTAAGATCTCATGCAGAGTCAGCTTTCAGTGGTTTTTGGTTTGCACAGCATCACGTGGGCATGTGGTAAAAATACAAAAAAGACGCCTCGAAGCGTGAACAAGGCCAGGTGTGGCCGAAACACATTGCATCTTTTCTACATGTTGCGCTGATAATAAACAGCACATATGAAGTTGGAATCTGTGCCCAGTTTCTAATTTGGATGTTGGGAGTTCTAGTAATATATATATATATATATTATGGCAGGCATTTGCCTGATCAACACTGAGGTCTATGGAATCAATTACAGCACTTTTAAACTAACTTTGCATCTCAGGGTATTGTGGTCCGTACCTGGATGGTCCCGTCGTGTGAAGGTGGTGGGCCAGGATTTTGTTACTTATATATATATATACCATCCAGGTATATGAAGACAGCTACTTGTTTGCAAAGCAGTTCAAGGACACAGCGGGGAAAACGAAGGAACTTTTTAATCACAGGTTAAAAACATGGCATAATGCATTTCGGCTTCCTAGCCTTCATCAGACGCCATATCAACTGGTTTTCACCTCCTCCCTCCTTTAAATTGTACTCCTGTCAAATGCCAGACTACAGCTCCCAGCATGCACTTTGATGGTAAGTACCGAACAGAGTCAAATTGAGCCCAAATGAGCACTGAAATTGCCTTGTAAAGGGGGGGGCCATGTAGTGGCTGGCAAATACCATTAATGGATGTGTCCAAAGTTCCCTCGAGTCCCCAACGTCCAGCCCCAATTCCAGAACAATATATATATATATATATATCACTTTCACCACCATGGACTTCCCTTCCGCGGGAAAGAATGGCGAGCAAACCCAAATTCAGTGCTCAATCAGTGTCTTTATTAAAAGCCTTCAATCCACCACGACCGCCATGACGCGGTTCAGCCTACCACGGCCTTGATCACATGACGCGCTATCGGAGTCACATTACCATTTAAAGTGCTTAGTGCCTGCACACGTGATTATTACTTACTTATAGACAGAGAAGAAATTTGTATCTTGACTATTTGTATGAGTGCAAATCAGCAATACATAAATAAATCAAATCGTAAAATCATCTCATCACAATACATATTTAAAAGAAACAATTCTATGTAAAATACATAAAAATGTTAAAATATTCAATTAGAAAATGAGACATGACATTAATATGGCGGTTTTTACATATGATCTGATATATATATATATATATATGTATATATATATATATGTGTGTGTGTGTGTGTGTGTGTATTATATTATCTACTTTATGCTACGAACCTACATGAATAAAATACCTCACACATTCATTCCAATCACAAATATGCTAATGACTTATTTTCTGATTTATGTTTTTTAATTCCTCCTTCAAAAGTTAAGTAGATGTAATTTGTTCACCATTAACCTCTGCTGAATCAATTTCCACTCCTTCACAACTCAGTCTTTAATAGGATGTTAATAAGGGATTTGAAGTGGCTTTGCTACTTACTTTAGGAGGGATTGCATTTGTATTTTAGGGTTTTTATACATACTGCATAAGCCACTGACCTGGCCTGTGGCTACATTAATGTCCACTTGACAATTTTAAAGCTATAGACAGTAAAGGAAAGGTCAGATTTTTACTGCTCGTCAAAGGAGGTCCAATGTTTGTCCATAATAAAATGAGAGATTTACGCACAACCCTGCTTTTCTATGATGTGTATGGTTGCCCTAAATGTGTGTAAACCTGAGCGAGTGCCATTGGATTGAGTAAACACATTTTCCAACGTTCAAATGGGGGTGGCTCCAAACACAATAAACAAGGGATCCCAGTTGTTGCTTGTATTCACTCTTGTAGGACTCATGGTGTTTTCCTGAACTTTAGAAGTAAGCCAAAAGTAATCCAGGAAGACTCTTGGAATTCTAGAGTAAGCTTACAGCACCACAAGAGTAAGTCATGCCTAGTCATGGCAAATTATTTGTCAATTGAGCCCTGGGTGTTGAAATACACCTTAAGAGAACAACCAGAGTGGCAGAGAATCTTTGTGGCTTTCATTCCAATTATGACTCAGGTCTCTACAGTTATTACCCTGGAGGCTACAGAAACTAGTCCAAGGAGACAAGTGGGGCCCTTGGAGGACAAAAGAGCACACAATACCAGTGATGGTGAAAAAATACACGGATGGCAATGTTTTCAAATTTCAGTCAATAACAGATGTATTTGTGATTGTACTAAAATAATATTATGCACTTTAAGTTAAAACTAATACAATGCAAAATATTATTAGGGTGCTGCAGACATTCATACAGCATTGATCTGGCCCAGCATTTAGAAATTAAAATAGTTACATTCAGAATCATAACTCCAAATTCTGCATTCAAGGGTTCATAAATTAAAGTACTGTATATATTTTTTTTTAAACTAGCCATGACCATAGGACTGTCCTGTGGAGATGTAAAACAATTCCACCTAGCTACAAAGGGCTCATTTACAAAAAAATAATGCAACGCTGTGTCGCAAGCCATTGTTCTGCGTCATTTTAAAAAAGCACAGGGATGCTTCGTATTAACAACAATATGACGCATCTGTGTGCTTTCCCCTGTGCTGGCACACAATTGGCTGCCATGCGCCAGCTCAGGCACCCTTGCGTCATGTTGCAAGGGTGCCTGAATTCCAGGGACAATTGTTTTTGTGCATGAAGGGACATCGGTGGCATTTTCCTCTTTCTATATGTGCTGCATAATAAACCGAAAGAGGAACAACGAAGGAGAAATACAAGTATTTCTCTTTGTTGCGCCACTCCTATGCCTCCCCTGGGGAAACTTAGGATTCAGTCGCATTTCCAGCTTTACAAAACCATGTCAATCTGGGAATGCGTCAGGTTCCATGGATATTGCGTGGGAACACCCACAGCAACCCCCTTGGAACTCCGCTTTCACACAATGTAATGCGTAAAAGAGGCCCATATTTACAGGGCCATGAAGTCATTCAGGGTGACTTTACGCAGCCGTGTAAATGTGAGCAGGCACACTGCACAGCTGGTGCGTCAAAAAAAGTAACGCACACAGCTTGTAAATGAGGCCCAAAGTAAAAATTGATAAATTATGATCTCTGGCTCCTTAAGACAGGCTCATGATTGACTCCTGAACTAGTGGATTTTTCCTCTAGCCCTCTTTGGCTGCTTCTTCATTGAAGTTGGTCATTTTCCTAAACTGACTAGAGAGATAAAGAATAGACCAATCAACTTCATGCATTCTATTTTGAATACATGGCTTTTACTGCACTACCCTTGGTGACTGATGGTGCCTGATTGGTAATTGCTGGTAGCCTACTCATTCACTCTCTTGGGTACATATTTTTAGGTTGTTTTTTGTTCATATGATATATTTATGATTTTTGTTGTAATGATAATTTTTCTTACTATTTACTGGTGCTACTGGATTCGGCGGGGTACTTTCTTATATTTACATCTTTAGCAATTGTTGAGTGATTGTATAAGGATTATTCCTAACCCTACAGGTCTGTTAGCTCTAAAGGACATGATTTTCATGACTGCGTGCTGCTCAACTTATTGCCAGTTGTTGTGATTCCTTCTGGAAAGGTTGGTCACACATGTACATTTTAGCATTGCTTATGACAAGCATGAATGCTGTTTTAATTTGACTCCATTAAACAGCGTCTCCTTAGCGTGTTCTCTACTCATGAGATCCTACATTGGGATTGTTCACCTCACCCTCTCAAGCCCTCCTGTTTCTATGTTTGTTCTCTTACTTTATACCTTCAATTACTACTGATTTTTTTAGCAGTCAGTTTACTCGGCCCATTCTGGTCTTTCCTGTCTATTCAAGTGCATAATTGAGTCAGGTCCAAATTCTTCAAAATTTTCTTTACAACCAATTATTTAAAAACTTGAAAAAAATATTAGGCATAAGGTGATCAAAAAGTTTCCTGAAATTAATATTGCTGATCTTCATGTAAGCAAGGGGTGCCTTAAACTTTGTATTACTCTCATAAAACTCTCCGCTTTGGTTGAAAATGTTGTCAACGGACCTGAATTTGTTGGGTGATTACAAGATTTCTCATATGCCTTAACTTATCTGACATTGATCTAAGTTTTCTCACTTTACTATTCTTCTCTATGATCTTCTTCTCTCTCATCCACATCATCAGAGGTTGGACGTAAGGTCAGTGCTTAATTTGAGCTGGTGGTTGCTGGTGGGGTGCACTGGCACTAATATTTGGGGGCCAACACTTATTTTTCTTCATCAGACTCTGACCCAGAGCAAGAGAAAGAAAAGCACAAATGGGGAAATTAGGAGGAAGAGAAAGACAGAAAAACAGCGAGAAAGAGAGAAAAAGGGACTGTGCAAAAGTGTGATAAAGAAGCATGGGGTGTTTGGTTGTGTATTAAAGAAGCATGAGGCGAATCACAACTATGCAAGTTTTCAGCACCCTGACATTTAAAAGCAACGGCCTTGGGATTCTGAACAAAAGGTTGGGGCCTGCACTTACTAATTTAAAAATTCAGCTCTGCTTAAGGGCAATTCTCACACCACGCGGGTGGTTGGATTAGGCCTGGGCGTAGTTTGCGTAGTAGCACTTCACGTAGCTACGTAAAGTACATTTGAACTACACGTAGCTATGCAAATTGCGTAGTGCTGCGTAGCTGTGTGCTTGACTGGACTGTACAATAATTGCCAAAGGCATCTTGCACAGTGCAAGTTAAGATAAAATAAATATCTCTGTCTTTATATGCTAAAAATGCATATAGTCATTTCACAAAAGTGAAAACAATAAATTAACAAGCAGTGAGAGAGGTGATGATTTTGGGATCCTCCATAACCTAGGGAGAGAACCAAGCAGATGCCTTGAAAACAAAAAGCACATCTTTTGAACGATTCAGTGGTGGTCCCATTGTCTTAGGACCACCCCAAGCACAGTTATTGGCAAAAATACAATCCCAACCAAAGGCCCTGCAAAGCATTATGGGACGAGATTAGCAGTGGGCAGTGAATATTATAGTATCCAATATCAAAATAATTCTACAAAGAGCTGCAGTTCCACTAGTCGTTACTAGATGTCCCTCACGAGTCAAATGCAAAAGCTTCATGAAAGGGTTTCAATGCTTTTGCATTTGACACGTGAGCGACATCTAGTAACGACTAGTGGAACTGCAGCTTGATGTATTAATAATTTCAATGCTTTTGCATTTGACTCGTGAGGGACATCTAGTAACGACTAGTTGAACTGCAGCTCTTTGTAGAATTATTTTGATATTGGACACTATAATATTCACTGCCCACTGCTAATCTCGTCCCATAATGCTTTGCAGGGCCTTTGGTTGGGATTGTATATAACTGAGCCTGGGGTGGTCCTAGGAGGAAGGGACCAACACTGAATCGTTCACATGATATGCTTTTTGTGTTCAAGGCATCTGCTTGGTCCTCCCCCTAGGTTAGGGGGGACCCCAAAATCCTCACCTCTCTCATTGCTTGATATTTTATTGTCAAAGTTCACTTTATGAATTGGTTATATGCATTTTAGCATAGAAAATTGCTTTATCAAAGCATTTGTAGGTGTTTATTATACTGCTGCTACGCTACGTCAATTAGCACAGTTTTTCACGCTGCTACGTGCAATTTGCATAGTGCGTAGTAGCACAAACTTTGCATGCTCTGTGAGCGTAGCGAAGTATTATGTCCAAGGTTAGGTTGGATGAAGGGACATCACACATCAGGTTACCCTAATCCTTCCACTCCTCATCTCTTCTAATGCCATCCATAACTCAACACATAACTCACCACATGTCAGCTACTATCAACCACCTGCTGGAATGCTCAGACTATAATTCACTTACCTCAATCTCCTCCCATTTCCCTTCTCTTCCGTCTTGTCATATATTATTTCTTTGCAAACATCTGAAAACCTTTTTTCATATCCGCTTTTGTAAACTCCCCGAATCTCGCAATTTGTCCCTTCTCTCCCAACGTTATTTCCAGAGTTTGCCAATGTGGCTCCCTCTGCTACCTGGCTCTCAAGGTTCTTTCCTCCTTGCAATAATATGCATCAAAGAAATCCACTCATGCTTTTATGGTTCAAAGAAACGAAATAAAGATGAAACTTGAAACTGAAGTGCACACTCTCACTTTCCTCGTTCAATCATCCTCTGCATGGGACTAATTTTGAGTTTTCTGCCAAAACCATCTTTAAAAGAAGAAGCCAAGCAAGAAGACCTGGGGGCATATTAGCAAGACCGGCGATAAAATTATCGCCGTTTTAGCGGCAGGAAACTGCCGCTAAAACGGCGATAATGGGCTTGCTAATATGCGTTATAGAATTCCAATAGAAGCCCAGGTTAGATGTCCTGCACATCTAACCTGGGCTTCTATTGAATTCTATAACGCATATTAGCAAGCCCATTATCGCCGTTTTAGCGGCAGTTTCCTGCCGCTAAAACGGCGATAATGTTATCGCCGGTCTTGCTAATATGCCCCTTAATTTCCTATCTGCACAGGAAGTGACACTACTGGATTTTCCATCATCCATCTGCACAGGAATTAACATCACTGGTTTCCTGCCTGAACTGTTTTTAAAGGACAGAGCTAAGCAAGAGGACTTTATTTCCAACTGCTCATTCGCACAGAAAGTGACATCACCTTATTTACCATCGTCCATCTGCACAAGAAGTGGCATCACTAGATTTCCCACTATCCATCTGACAGAAAGTGACATCACTGGTTTTCCGTCCATGGTACCCTGCACACCTCCTTCTTCCTAAGACCAATTTAATGGCAGCTACAGTGAGGACAAGCAGCAGACACAGTGAGCATGCAAAATGCAAACCCCAGAACTGCCAACTCAGACGGTGCCACAGTGTGAGACACAATATTGGCTTCCTTCACATGATCACACGATGAGGAGCGGAAAATGAGCTGAATAACAATCAATCAATCAATCATGTCACTTATAAAGCGCACTACATACCCGTGAGGGTCTCAAGGCGCTGGGGGAAGAGGGGGGTGGTGCTGCTACTGATCGAAGAGCCAGGTCTTGAGGAGTCTTCTGAAGGCCAGTAGGTCTTGGGTCTGTCGGAGGTTGGTGGGGAGGGTGTTCCAGGTCTTGGTGGCGAGGTGGGAGAAGGATCTGCCGCCGGCGGTCGTTTTCCCGGATGCGGGGGACTGTGGCGAGGGCGAGGCTGGTCGAGCGGAGCTGGCGGGTGGGGGTGTAGAAGCTGAGTCGTCTGTTGAGGTAGGCTGGTCCGGAGTTGTGGAGTGCTTTGTGTGCGTGGGTGAGGAGCTTGAAGGTTATCCTCTTGTTGACAGGGAGCCAGTGCAGGTCTCTCAGGTGGGGTGTGATGTGGCTGCGTCGGGGGATGTCGAGGATAAGACGTGCAGAGGCGTTCTGGATGCGTTGCAGCCGTCTCAGGAGCTTAGCCGTCGTTCCTGCGTAGAGGGCGTTTCCGTAGTCCAGCCTGCTGGTTACGAGGGCCTGGGTGACTGTTTTTCTTGTTTCGGTGGGGATCCACTTGAAGATCCTGCGGAGCATTCGGAGGATGTTGAAGCAGGATGAGGAAACGGCATTGACCTGCTTAGTCATGGAGAGGGTGGGGTCGAGGATGACCCCTAGGTTGCGTACGTGGTCGGTGGGTGGCGGGGCTGTTCCCAGTGATGTTGGCCACCAGGAGTCATCCCAGGCTGAAGGGTTGGAACCAAGGATGAGGACCTCCGTCTTGTCCGAGTTCAGCTTCAGGCGGCTGGTCCTCATCCATTCGGCGATGGCCTTCATTCCTTCGTGGAGGTGGGCTTTGGCGGTGTGAGGGTCTTTGGTGAGGAGAGGATCAGCTGGGTGTCGTCGGCGTAGGAGATGATGTTGAGGTTGTGCTGTCGGGCGACGTGGGCGAGGGTGCCATGTAGATGTTGAACAGCGTTGGGCTGAGGGAGGAGCCTTGGGGTACGCCGCAGATGATCTTGGTGGCCTTGGATCGGAAGGGGCGAGGCGGAAGCTTTGTGTTCTGCCGGAAAGGAAGGATGTGGTCCAGTCCAGGGCCTTCTCTTGGATCCCGGCGTCGTGAAGGCGTGTTCGTAGTGTGTGGTGGCAGACCGTGTCGAAGGCGGCTGATAGGTCCAGGAGGATGAGGGCTGCTGTTTCTCCGTTGTCTAGCAGGGTCCTGATGTCATCGGTGGCAGCGATGAGGGCGGTTTCGGTGCTGTGGTTGCTGCGGAAGCCGGACTGGGAAGGGTCCAGGATGTTGTTCTCCTCGAGGTAGCGGGTCAGTTGTTTGTTGACGATTTTCTCGGTGACCTTCGCGGGGAACGGGAGCAGAAGAGATGGGTCGGAAGTTCTTGAGGTCCTTGGGGTCTGCCTTGGGTTTCTTGAGTAAGGCGGTGATCTCGGCGTGCTTCCAGCTTTCCGGGAAGGTTGCTGTCTCGAAGGAGATGTTGATTATTTTCCGGAGATGGGGCGCGATGGCTGTACTGGCTTTGTTGAAGATGTGGTGAGGGCACGGGTCTAGCGGTGAACCGGAGTGGATGGTGTTCATGATCTCGCTGGTGTCCTCATCGTTGATGTTGGTCCAGGAGAGCAGGCGGTTGGTGGTTGTGGGGGCAGTGGTCTCGGTGGTTGCCGGGGCGGTCGTGGTGTTGAAGCTGTCGTGGATGTCGGCGATTTTGCGGTGGAAGGAGGTGGCCAGTGAGTCGCACAGGTCTTGCGACGGCTGGATGTCGTTGGTGTTGGAGCTGGGGTTGGAGAGTTCCTTCACGATGTTGAAGAGCTCTTTGCTGTTGTGTGCGTTATTGTCTAGGCGGTCTTTGAGTGAGGCCCTTTTGGCGGATCTGATGAGGTGATGGTGATTGCGGGTGGCGCTCTTGTGGGCGGCGTAGCTGTCCGCTGTCCGTTCGTGGAGCCAGATCTTCTCCAGTTTTCGGCATGTTCGTTTGGAGGCCTGGAGGTCTTCGGTGAACCAGGTGGCTTTCTTGCTGGTGTGGCTGTTGGGCGGATTCTTGAGCGGGGCGAGGGTGTTGGCGCAGTCGTCGATCCACTGTCTGAGGTTGCGGGCGGCGGTGTCGGAGGGTTCGGCGGGTGGGCTCAGGGCGAGGGTTGTGGTTAGCTGGTCTTCCGTGACTCTGCTCCAGCAGCGGCGAGGCATTTGTTCGGTGCGGTGGTGCGTGGTGGGCTTCCTGTAGGTGAAGTGGATGCAGTGGTGGTCAGTCCAGTGGGGTTCGGAGGTGTGGTTGAAGGAGACGTGTGGGCTTGCGGAAAAGATGGAGTCTAGCGTGTGGCCGGCGGCGTGGGTGGGTGTAGTCACGAGCTGTCTGAGTCCGAGGGTGGCGAGGTTGTCGCAAACAGTGCATCTTTAACTCACTTTTGGAGGCTTCAAACTGCGAAATTCCATTAAGGGGTGTGAAAATGCCCCAGGACATCAGCACCAGCCTGAGCAAGCTCTTTTCTTTTCTGGGAGGAAGGGGTTTGGAGGTGGGGGCAAAAGTGCCTCTTAGATACTTCTCTGCATGAGGCCCCCGCCCCCTCCAAGGCATCACTCCCTTCACAGATGGTGCCTTTTTTTGTTAAGCCCCTTGGTGCCCTACCGCATCCAGCGCCAGGAACCCTGGTTCTCCCCCTACCCACCAATACCATGCTGCACTTCTCTATGCTGTTAACCCTATTGCCTTATTGCTGCCACAGAGCAAAACACAACAGGGAATGAGTGTTCACCTGTACGTTCTGCAAGTTCTTATGCACTCTCCCATACCCTACAACCCCCACTCCTGCACCAACAGTTCTTCCCAGGACCCCAATCACCCATACTCACAAAAACCAGCCACGCTCTAATGCAGACCATGCATGACCAAAACAACATGACACACTCACATGCATGCTTCTGAGCACCTGCTCACTTACCAAACATGCCACAGAAATATTGGACCTACTGCATGACCATGCTACGGGCCTGCTCTTTTTCACAGAAACGTGGTTAAACCCAACCTCAGTGTCAGACATTTCTAAAGTCATCCCCACTGGCTACAAGATTGTTAGGCAAGACCGTCAGCACAGACTCCAAGCAACTGAGTAGAAAGGCCTTTCTCTACTTGCTACTATGCTCACTCATTCCATTATAGCAGACCTGAGCTTCTTACACTTAAGACTCCTCAGAATGTGACCAGTTACACTGCTTTAGTTTCCCCTTCCACAAAAATGGATGTCTTAGTCAGTACAATGATTTAATTTTTCCTTGCTTTGCCCAACCTGAACAACTTGAACGGTCATTTTCTTTCCTCCTCTGCCATCAAAAATAATATTTTGCAATTGGTGGAGAAGAGCAACATATCCTGTGTCTCAGAGAATAAATGATTTCCTTTTCAACGAGGATATACTTAATCTACTATCTTAGAACACAACCAACTTCTTATTACATCTCTGTTAAATTATGTTAAACAGAACAGTTTCATTCAGGTTCCATTGGAGCCTGTTGATACACCTTTTACCAAACTGCTTAATCGTCACTGTTGCATATTTTGAATAAAGTAGATCAGTCATCATCATCATCATCATATAACTTTATTCGGTCATTTGTACAAAACACCATCAAAGTATACAAAGATAAAACATAAATATATATACAATTAAAATAGTATTAAACCGTTACGAACACAAATACAAGTGCAAGTGACATCCCGGATCAGGTTAAAAAAAACAAAATACAAATATACATCAATACAATCGACCTAATCAAGCTAAAAAGGGATACTAAACAGCCACCGAAAATTTGGAATACTGAGCCATGTATACCAAGCTGATATTTAAGGTACGTATACAGTATAAGGTGGGAAAGGATTGGAAAATGACTTCATTCCCGTAATAAAATTTGTTTGCGAATCAGCCAGAAAGAGAATAAAAAACGGCTAAGAGCAAAAACTATTTGCCCCGAAGTATCAGTTTTTAAAATCCTAAACACAATCTGGTGCTGCCTAGCACCCAGATTAAGACATAGCGGTCTAATCCATCTCCTGCGTAACTGCCGATACTTTGTGCAAAAAAACAAAATGTGCTCTCCGGTTTCATCAACTTCACGGCAAGCAGGGCAAAGATCTAAAATTAATCCAATCGCCTCTTTCCCTGGAAATTTCAATAGCAGATTACCGTATCTAAACCTAATGTACAAGCTTTTGGCAAGGGGGTGTGAAATCAAATCAAGAAAAGATTCGAACAAGGAACAAGATTTGATATTTAAAAATGTAGATGTCAGCTGTCCACTTGTTTGGTTATTGGTATAATGCTCCCCAACTACACTCCAATACGTAGCTTTGAGAGTCGAGATGTCACGTTTGGTGGCCCTTTCTGGGTACTCCCACAGGCCTATCAGGTTCAGTAGTTTACACCATTTGGCAATATGTCTGAACCAGGGTAGTTGTTTTGCCCCTTTAAGTGCTAGGACCTCCCGTAAACAATTATGATAATCAATTAATCAATCACCTGGTAAAAAAATGCCACACCTAGAATCTGAACTATACCTATAATTTTCACGATAGTTGACCTGCCCCTATTGCAGGCGCGACCCCCCCCCCACCGCCGCAACCTGTGACCTACCCCTCCTCTCCCGAGGTGCCAACCACAAGATGGCCGCCTAAAATCACCTACCCGACCTGACAACCACTAAACCGCCACCACTGAATTGCACTTTAACACCTCGGACAGGAGCTCCACGCCGCGCACTGTTTGATCCTGTTTGCTTCTGATCTGATACTTCCCCCTATCTCATCTGGTAAATTATTACCTCCTTTGAATGGAAAACACCACAGACTTGAGCTCTATGCTTCTCCGAACCCACCATCAACATGAAGAAGGTAGAGAGACCGAACGCACGCGTGACCACCATATATTCACGCTTAACTTCCAAAGGGACGCCCAGGTACATTAACTCTCGACTGAGACGACCCCGCAATACACACCGTCCGCATCCCAATCCACAGCATCCCTGAGTTTGCCCTCTTCTACCAGCCCTAGTAACCACCCGAATCTCTCCAAACTTGAATCTCTCCATCTCTCTCCTACTACTTTCCGAAGACTCCCCGGACACAACTTACCGCCCTCCAGTACGGAGCCCGCCCCATCCACCACGTAATTCCGCATGGCCCGAACTCCTTCGCGATCAGCTTCCCACCTGACCTCTCACCCAAAGCGAAGAAGAACTTTAAACAGAAACTGATCAGACAGCACCCCGAGTCACTTTTTGCAGACACCTACCACTGCCACTCCAAAGGAAAGGTAAAAACGGACCTTATCTTCCACACTGAGAGACACGAAGCATGGAAATCCATTTTCAGATCGCAGCTCAGCATTTCAAAAACCACCAACACCTCACACAGCTGCAAACTAACAATATCACTCCCTTACCGATCAAGGCGTACTGGAAATACCACGGTGACCATCTATTCCAATGGCACCGTCCTGATACAAGCCAACAGCGACAATCTAGAGGCCTTTGACACCCTCTTCCCCTCTCTCCGGAATGCACCCTCTCACACCCCCCCTCCCCTCCCGCCCCTACTCCCCCCCCCGGAGGAACCGGACCAGCCGTCTGAACTCAGCTACCGCTTCGGCACTCACTAACAACAGCACACACCCCTCACCACGCGGCATCCCCCCCACCAACCCCAGAGAGAACATTTCCCCTCCACTACCCCTGTCCGGCTCTCACCCCTACCTGACACCCACATCTCCGGTACTCCCTAGCTACCCTGCACGCCCACCTCCTCACGACACCCCCTGTGCCCCCCCAGGGAGAACAGGAACCCTCTACCCCCCCATCAGCTCTCACCGCCACCCACCACCTACCGCTCCGATACTACCTAGCAACCCCACACGCCCCCGCCACACGACATCCCTCTCACCACCCCCATGAATAACAGGACCCCCCTACTTCCCACCCTCGGCTCTCACCCCCACCCACCACCTGCCCCCCACCCACCCCAACCCACTGCGAACAACTTGAGCACCCACCTCCCCACACCCTCAGGCAACAAAGCAACTACACCCCAACAAGACCCCTCACCACATGACATCCCCCTCACCACCCCCATAGAGAACAGGACCCCCCTACTTCCCTCCCCTGGCTCTCATCCCCAGCTGTCTCCTGCCGGCTCTCACCCCCACCCGCCACCTGCCCTCCACTCGCTCCAACTCACTCCAAACAACCTGAACACCCATCCCCCTGAACCCACAGGCAATATAGCTCCCACACCCCAACAAGTCCCCCGCCACCCTGCACTCACGGCTACGCCCAGATCCCACACGGATAACACAACCAAATCTAGGCTATCTGTCTCCCTAAGACCCTCTCTCCCCAGACCCGAAACAGACAACACAGTCACCACTAAGCTGCCCAACACCTTGAGACTCTCCCCCCCTAGGCCCAACACACCCACACAGGTTCAGTCCCCTTACTTCAACGAATTAGAGACTGAGCAGCGACTCTCCATGCTGGAAACCCAGATAACAACTATAATCTGGGGCCTGAGTGAAATCCTAGACAACCTCGCAGCGCCCCAGCATCCACATCACACCCACCCCTCCACCACCCAGACACAACTCAGACCGACCACTGTCCCTCCCCAGAGATGGGTAGCTAACCCCCCCAATCTGACTCAGAGATCGAAAAGAACCAGGGACGCTATGTCTGAGAGCGACGCAGCGGATCTCGCCTCCTCGTACGACAATCCTATTGTTGTCACCCTCCAATCCAAAATTCAGGTGATCACCGGACTAGGAAGAGACCAAGCCCCTCGAAACTCACCTAGGACACCGACCACCCGCACTAACATCCCCACGGTCCCCCTAACGAAGAAACCCAAAACAGAGACGACCCCCACTAACTGCATGCTCATAAACTGCAGATCAGCCACCAAACATGCCACTGAACTAGCAGAATCCATCCTCACGCACGACATAGACATAGCATTCATCACCGAAACCTGGCTTAATGATTCCTCCCTTCCACTCCTGGACACTCTAGTCCCCCCTGGCTTTACAATCATCAACAAAGACAGAAAAGACCAAAGAGGAGGAGGCTTAGCAATCATCCACAGAGACAATATTTCCGTGATGGAAACAGACTCCTCCAACTACAGCACCTTTGAGTGCCTAACTGTCAACATCAACACTTGCAACAAAAAACCACTTACCTGCCACCTTATTTACCACCCCCAGGCAACTCCACCACTTTCACCGAACACCTGTTGGACCTGATTGCTCACTACTCACTACGAGACGCAAACAACCTTATTCTGGGTGACCTCAACCTACACTGGAACGAAGATAACAACCCGCTAATCCAAAACCTGAGTGAGTTACTATGCAACAACAACCTCACGCAATACTGCACATAAACAACTCACAAAAAAGGTGCAACCCTAGATGCCATCATAGCCAACCGCGACACGGTGACGATAAACCACACCCTGCCTGTAGATTGGTCCGACCACCACTTAATCCTCTTCCACCTCACACAGCCAGCCACTATACAACCCCCCAGCCAAGAACATCCCAAATGGACCAGAAATCTCAATCAGATCAACATGACTGACCTGGAGGAAAAAGTCAACTCCCTCCTCACAACCTCCTCGGATGATCTATCCACGACAGAACTCACTGACCACTACAACACATCCCTGACATCCATTCTAGACCAGATAGCCCCCCTGAAACTAAAAAAACCCAGGAACATCCCATCCAGATCCTGGTTCAATACGGACATCAACATCGAAAGGAGACAACTTAGAGCGACAGAAAGACTCTGGAGAAACAACCCCTCCGCAAGCCTTCTAGAACAACTCAAAGCAGCTCTGAGAAAATACAAAAAACACATCCGTAATGAAAAAACCAACTTCTTCTGCTCCGCCCTGGACAATGCAAAAAACAGGCCCAATGAACTATTTAAAATCATCAAGCATCAAACCACCAAGCCCCCCGTACACCCCACCCAGGCCTCCAAGGAACTGTGCGAAAACTTCGCCATCTTCTTCGAAGAAAAAATCTCCAAGATTGAACACTCGCTGGACACCAGCACCAACCCTGCCTGCCAAAGCCTGCCCCCAGCTCCAATAGAAAGCACATGCCTACACCACACAAATACATGGAAGTCCTTCAATCCATCACGGAAGCCGAGATTATCAAGCTAATCTCCACCTGCAAATGGCTTCTCACGTCCTGGATCCTATACCCACTCAACTGACCAAAAAACGTAAACTCTCCATAGCCCCGCTCTGGTGCAGAATCATCAACAGCTCCCTGAGATCCGGCATCATACCTGAATGCCTTAAAATCGACCAAGTAACGCCACTACTAAAAAAACCAGGCCTTGATTGCATGGACCTGAACAATTTCAGACCCGTCTCCAATCTCCCCTCCTATCCAAAATACTCGAGAAATGCGTCCTTTCACAACTGACTCAACACATGGACAACATCAACCTTCTTGACCCCCACCAATCGGGATTCAGAAAAGGTTACAGCACTGAGACGGCGATCCTCAATATCACAGATGACATCCATAAGTCACTGGACTCCGATCACTGCTGCCTTCTCATTCTCCTCGACCTATCAGCAGCCTTTGACACGGTAGATCACCAACTTCTCATCAAGGCCCTACAAGAAAGGGTAGGTGCCGATGAGATGGTCCTCCGCTGGTTCACCTCCTTCCTCCAGAACCGCTCGCAAAGGATAAAAATTAAAAACTTCACCTCCGACCTCCACCCCGTCAGCAGAGGTGTCCCCCAAGGCTCAGTGCTCTCACCACAACTGTTCAACATATACATGGAACCCCTCACCACCATACTTAAAAAGGCGAATATCCCCTTCCACCTATACACCGATGACACCCAGATCTATCTGGAAACTTCCGCCCCAGATGACATCCTCAGACTAAACAACACCCTAAAAGAAATTCAACACTGGCTGTCCCTAAATCACCTTAAACTTAACCAGGACAAAACGGAGATCCTCCTCATCTCCAACAAAGAAGAGAACCCACAAATCGCAGAATGGCTTAAAGCTATGGATGCTCTAAGCGGCAATCTCACTCTGGCTAACTCCATAAAATCCCTAGGAATCACCCTAGACCCTAAACTGGACATGACCAACCACATCAAAAACTCTGCAAAGACTGCCTTCCTCAACCTAAAGCTTCTCTACAAAATTAAACCATTCATCCCTACTAAAGACCTCAAACAAGCCACCCAATCACTGGTGCTATCCAGACTCGACTATGGCAACACAACCTTAACTGGCACCACAAAATCCCACCTGGCTCCCCTCAAAACAACCCTCAACGCAGCAGCCAGAATGGTCACCGGAATCAGAAAATACGACCACATTTCACCAGCACTAAGAGAACTAAAATGGCTCCCAGTCGAATATCGAGCTAACTTCAGAACGGCCTGCCTCACGCATAAAGCCCTTCACACTGGAAAACCGGACTATCTGGCCACTAAACTCAAGAGGGCCGGGCAGACAAGAAACCTCAGGAGTTCCAACTCCCTCCTTCTCATCCCCTTGAGAACACGCAAACACAAAACTGCCGCGAGGTCATTTGCTGGAAACGCGCCAAAAATCTGGAACTCCATCCCAGCAGATATCAGAACTATCCCGTCCTTTACAAAATTAAAAAAACACCTAAAGCCCTCCTCCTCAACCGCTCCCTCCCGAATGGATAGCCGCCGCCCGCACGCTTTCCCTGACGCCGATGCTCTCTGACTCTACATCGCTCAGATCCACCTCAACCCGCTTCAAGACAAGTGTGCAAATAATTAAGCTGCCTCAAGACCTCAGACTACCTCAATAAAGCATTCAACGAGGCTACCTCAGGACTCAACCACTACCTCAAGAAGCCTCAGCACTCTTGGACTGCCGAACTTTATGTTTTTAAGACTCCTCTACTATGTAACTATTATGAAACACTGTTGTAAAGCGCTCCGATACCCCCGGGTCAGGTCAGCGCTATATAAAACTCCATAAATAAATAAATAAATAAAATAAATTGTGGAGTAGTCCATAGACGCAACCAATATGTTAGTGGTCTCAAGGCTGCCAGGTCACCTATTCTCTTTATCCCAAGATCACAAAAGAGTGGGGTGAGTGGTGTTGTAACAGGTGAGCGAGATGAGAGCCCTTGCAAAATTATTCTCGCAAACTGTTAATTTATTTACAGAGGTAAATCCCCATATCTCTGCTCCGTACAGAGCTCCACTTTGGGCTTTTGCATGATAAATTTCAAGGGCCGGTGAGAGGGGTTGAGTATAAGATTGTTTTAAAAATCTTAATACTGATTTAGATCTTTGGCATAGTATTAGAGAACTCTTTCTCAACTGATATTCCCAACTTAGGGGCCGATTCCGATCTCGGCCGGTAGGGCTCTGAATCGGATTCGGCTTTACCGGATCCGATTCGGAGCCCTGTTTCCCGACCGACTCGTACGCGGGTCCGGCCGAGCGAGTACGACGCATGGACACGACTCGCACCGCGCTATGGAGACGTTTCCCGGCCGGGTAAGTACGATGCACGCCGTGAGCAGTCCAACCGACTCGCGCCGTCCGGCACGAAAGAGCTGTCGGAGCCGGACTTTGGGGTCCGCGTCGGACCCCCTGTACGCGTGAGCCGTGCGAGTCGCACACAGGGGGGACCCGTGGGTCCCCCTACCTGTGCATGTATGCCGCGATGCGCATGGACGCGTACCCACTGTAGGGCGCCCTCGTTCGCCTCGCACCCATTGAGTCAATGGGAGCCCGCGTACGCGTTGTACGACCGGCTCCCATTGACTTCAATGGGAGTCCGACCGAATCGAGTCCGGGTGCATGCGTGCGCATCGTACTCGTTCGGTCGGACTGCCAGAGTCCGATTCGGTCGGAAATCTCTCCGGGTCCGGCTCGGTCGGAGAGATTTCCGGCCCGAATCGGAATCGGCCCCTAAGTGTCTCGTTTAAACCTATGCCTAAATAATCAAAACATTTTACCCGCTCCAATGGTTCATGTAAGATCTTAACCCCTTGTATACCGCCCCGTACTTTTCCGAACACCATGAATTTTGTTTTAGAGGTGTTCAGTTCCAATTTCCTCTTTTTGCAAAAGCACAAAAATGTGTCCAATAGTGCCTGTAGGCCCATGGGAGTTGTAGATATTAATAAAGAATCATCTGCAAAGAGCACGATGGGGACTTTTGCATCATTCATCGAGAGAGCATCGTTCTTACAACCCATTAAGCTACTAACCACATCATTGATGAACAGGGAAAACAGTGTGGGGGTGAGAACACACCCTTGGCGCACCCCACGTTGAATCGGAATCCTCTCTGTCAATTCCCCGTTTTTCCCCCACCTGATCTGGGCATAATTGTCCTTGTGCAATCTGGCAATCATGGACACCAAATTTTCCGGGGCGCCTTGGTCAAGCATGGTCTTCCACAACAGATTGCGCGGAACCAAATCAAATGCGGCTCGCAGGTCCACAAATGCTACATAGAGCCGCTGTTTCCTAAGTAGCACGTACTTCCATGCTAGCAGGGAGAACCTGAAGGCTTGATCGCACGTGCTGATTTTAGCGCGGAAGCCCACTTGGGCAGGAGACAATACCATGTTAACATCCATCCATTCTTGAAGTTTATCTAAAACTTGCCTGGCAAAAATCTTCTGAAGGTTATCAATTAGACTAATAGGTCTATAATTTGAGGGGATAGCAGGATCACCCTTTTTAAAGATAGTTATTACTTCTGCTCCCCTCCAAGTTTCGGGAATATCCCCACCAGCCAGTATACAATTAGACACATGGTTTATGTACGGTCCCCATATCATGGGTTCTGATTTATACAGATCCCCCGGTATCAAATCGGGTCCAGGGGTTTTACCTGCTTTTAGTTTACTGATTGCAGACACAGTATCCTCTAAGCTAAAAACTAATGAAGGATTATTTATAGTCTTATCAGGAACAGTATTAACTAAGATTGAGGCAACCAGGTCAATATGTGGGTCCATAGTAGCCACATCATCAGAATATAAGCGCGAAAAATGTTCCACCCAGACTTCCTGTTGGATATGATGGTTATTGGAAATGAAGTTCTCCATGGTACCCTTAGATACAATAAGCCAAAACATACGGCTATCCCTGGCTTGGGCTGCTAGGACCAGATCATTCCAATTCATATCAGCATATTCACGCTTGGCTTTACTGAGTGCTACTCTATAGGTATTACGAGCAGAAATTATATCCAATCTAGAGCGCTCTCTAACTGCTGTTTGTAATGCCTTCTTAGCTATCTTGCAGTCGTTGTTAAACCAATTGCGATCCCTTGCGCTGGCAGGCCTTTCAACACGGCTATGTTTTAAAAAAACTGATTGTAGAACTTTAAAAAGTTCTATGTGTGCTGAGATAACATACGGGACATTGGGTGAATCAGTACTATCCTTGTGACTACACAAGTTAGTAAAAGAGGCCACTAAGAACTTATATATTCTAGCATGAAAGTCCTGGTCAGCTAACATTTTCGGCCATGTTACTCTTCTACGATTATTGGTTGGACTTGGCTCTATTAGTTTGAAAATATAACAATGGATATCCCTATCAAAAGCCTTACCCTTCAATGTTAGAAGCAAGGAGTTATGGTCACTATCTGTCCTTGATTCAATGATCATATCTTCTACTAATGACCATATTCTAACATCAGCAAAGATATAATCTATGATGCTTGTGTAGGCACCCTTCTTAAAAGTAGCCTTCCGTCCTATGTCTGATGGAGTTCTTCCATTACAGGCCCTCAGACTCCTACCAGCAGTTAGGGAAGCGATCTGTAATGAAGCGTTTGAGTAGTGTTGGCCATGTTTACCAGCTACCACATTGGGGATGCCCCAGATCTCGTCCTCCTCTTCAAGTGAGGCACTTAAGATAGCGGATGGCTCAAACGCGACATTGAAATCCCCAGCGACTAAAACTTTAGAGTTTGCTTGAAAACCCTCCACTAGATCATCTAATAATGAAACTACTATGGATTCACTATTGAAAGGTTCTGACCTTGCATAAACATTTAACATGGTCAGGACTAAACCAGACGGAAATGTTAACTGAATGCCCATAATATCGGGTGAATTTATTAAAAGTTGCTTGTATCTACAGGCTACAGTGTTTTTAATCAATATTAACAATACGCCACTGGCTCTACCTGACGTTTTTGGGGGGAGGGCATCCACACAATATGAGGTATAGCCATTAATATGCACCTTTTCTACGGCCCACGTTTCTTGAAAAACACAGATGTCAATGTTTTCCTAGAGCAATAAACCATTCGGGGTCCTGGAGTTTGGAATGTATCCCTGCTAAGTTCCAGGATAATAAAGTTAAACTATTATTTGCCCTATATCCATCAACAGGAACACCCTCGAGAACATCTACAGCACCATCGATTATATGCACAGTTCTATCCTCAGTGACCATATTTAAAAAATTCCCAACTACTTGTCCAATATAAGGATTACCATCCTGTGGCTCATGGATTAAAGCACTGTCAATGCTCGGAGAATCTGCAGTTAACACAATAGTATGTGTATCCAGGGTGTGTACAGACTCCGAGTGTGGGCTACCAGTAGTAGATTTCGCAGTTAACACCCCTGTCATCTCCCTCGAATTAATGATCCCCAAATCTTCCTCTCTAATGTTGAGTTGGATTTCGGGCAAGTTACCCCTTACCGTGACTACGTTCTCCAATCTTCCACTATCCAATGGGATCAGATGGATCAGTCAATCGTTTTCCACTAAGGGATTACAAATATCAAACTGATTATTGACTGGAATTGTATATCTGGCTTGCCTTCGCCCCCCCATTAGAAACTCCCCAAATGGTGCCTGTGTCATACAGTGATGTTGATAAAAATATCCTAAGGGTAAAACACTGATCCCTGAATGTGCCAATGACCAATTACCTGCCCTGTCTAAAATTGCATGAACTAAGTCAGGTGAACCGAAGGAGACTACTACACAGTCGCCTTCTCGAGACTTGTTTGAATTTCCCACCCAGCCAACCCGTCTCACCATTTTAAAGTTGGAATAGAGTGGGTTTCCTAACCTTGTCCTCTGGTTTAACTCGTATAAAGATTTGTTTTTCAAGCTAAACCAGTGTTCCGAAGCTCCCAGGGACAGTTTAGGGACATTGGCTAATACAATCGTGTAAGGCGTAGCTTCCGGGGGCAGATCAAGTACATCATTTCCTATAAGTTCTCTTCCTGATTTTTTATGGGCGCCCGTATTCCTTTGGGACTGTATTTCCTCAGAGCGAACGTGTTTGTGCATGTTAGGGAGAGATGTTTTCTGGGTGTCCAAGTAGATCAGTCATAAATCATTAATTAGAAGTCACGGATACCATTGTTACTATATATTTAGATTTGCTAGTACTTACTAAAACATGGCTCAATGACACCTCTCAAAACATTATGGATCTCTTTTTTCTCTCTAATCACTCTCTCTGTTGCTGTGATTAGGAGGGAAGTCAGTGAAGGGGTGGCTGTAATTTGTAAGAACCCCTTTAAATGCAGTTTATTCATGCCCTTACACTTCATTCCAATGGCCCTTATTGGAGATCAATTAATTAATTGCACCAGCCATCAAAATACATTTTTCGACCATTCTGTCTAGGATATTACTTGAGCAGTGTATGGAGCTCATCATAAATCAGCTATTTCTTTCTGATCTTAATCTTTGTAAACAGAGTTGTTCCCTTGCTATATTTATGACCATCCTCAGTGTGTACAACAGGGTGGCAAGGTTTGGTAACAGACCTAACACTGTACCTGCACTCCCTAAGGAAACTTTTCATCTCTGTGGCGTTTTGTGGTGGGGAGAGGTCTATTTTGGGTGGCATTTAACTTGCTAGGGTCTACCTTGCCCCCTTGTTTCGAAAACACATGACTAGAAACTCAATACGAATTTCACAAAAGGAATAGTTGTTTTTATGCAATGTCATGTACACATGGGGGAGGGGGAGATTCATTGAGCCAAATGGGTACACCCCCAGAGGGAGATTACACCAATAAATACCAAGAAGAGCTCCTCTGGTCCCCAGGGCTGTAGCCCACACTGGACTTAACTGTCAAAAGCCTAAAGAGGCACCCCCTAATGAAGCATTCCTCCACATGGTGGGTGTGAGTATTTTGTCTTTAAAAAAAGACTGTTTTGCAGGGTGGTACACTACATTAACATCATGCTTACCTAGGTAGCCTTTTCTTCATACCTGGTACTGCTTGTAGGCACGGATGATGACCTGCCAGTATCAGTGAAAATATTAGGATATCATCACTGATATTTAACATGCTTTCCAGATCAGACAGCATTTTGAAGAATGTGTTCTGAAAGACTGAAGAGAGCCCAAAGGTGAGGAGTTTGTTCATCCTCAGCCCCGGATGGAATTGAAATATGGTTATATATCTGCTGGCCGTGTCAAGCATGAGGTGGTGGTATCCAGAATTGAGGTCTAGTTTTGAGAACCACGGCATCTTCTTGAGGGCTGCAATGATATTGTAAATGGTAGGCAGGGTGTGTTGCTCACGCTTTATTGCTTTGTTTAGCAAGCTCATGTCAATACAGAGCCGGATGGCTCCTCATTGTTTTAGTTTTTCCTTAATGACCATGGGAGACACTTGCAGGGTAGGGGCTGACACTTTCTCAATAACATTGATAACCTCCATTAGCTCAAGCTTCTCTAATTATTTCTCTACCAATCCATGAAGGTGGAATGAGTGCTGTTGGCCGGTTGGTTTTGTCCACAGCTAATTTGACCGGGCACCTCTTAGACACCCCATTCCTTGAAATAGGTGTGGAAATCCTCTCAAAATGTCTTCTCAAAATGTCATTCACATGTTAAGTGTATGCTTTCTATTGTCATATATTTTCATTGAAAAGCATAGATCAGCACAATGCCATGGATACAAAATATCAATGTTAGATAAAGCCAAGTATACCAAGGAAAGCATAAAACAATTAAATAGTGGGGGGATTACCTCGCATTTTCAAAAAATACAACTACTAAAGAAGAACAGAATTTGCTGGGAGAAATAATAGAACTATTGAACAGTAGCAGTTGTGAATGTCTGAATGCATACCTCCTGCACCGTAGTCCTTGCCTAAGGTCTTTTCACATCGAGTCAGCTGGTCCCAATCTATATGGTAGGGGGGGTGATAAATAGAGGAAAGGTAAACAGAGGGAAGGGAGGGGTAGCCATTGCTGGGTTCTGTGATGAGCAATTGGAGAAGAGAAATTAGAATAACATAGGATAGGACTAGTTGAGAGCAAAAGACCCATGGTTGACCAAAAGCCCTTAAAGGTTCCAAATCACCACCGGCCGAGAGGCGTTGGTCAGTTCCGTTCAAAATAACACATGATAGATAATATCGAAATTATGTCTCCCTGCCCCAGTACCTTAAACCCATTCTGAGCATGGGTAGACTGGAGAGGGAGGGACCTGTACATTCATAAAAACGTGCGTAGAAATAATAAGAGTAACAGCAACATCTGCTTTTGCATTCCTCCTGTTAGTTGTCACAGAAAGATGTTCCCTGGGTGTAATTTAGGGAGATTAACAGTCTAACAATCTCATACAGATATGCGCTGGGGGCAGGGGTGGGAAATGGAGCACACAATGAATTAGCATTTCTGTAACCCGGGCACTAAGAGTTGGTCATCTGCAAGACTATGGATGGAATTTTCCAAACAGGGTTCACATATTTATCTATATACCTCTGCGTTATTGTGAAGCCTGTATATAGGTCTTTCGTACATCGCCGTTCTTTACATTTCAACCAGTCACTCATTGTGGCAAGGCCATTGTAGTGCTCACCAGTGTCAAAGTATGCATATTTGTGCCACTGTGAGCACCGTGTGTACCAAGTGCCTCATGTGACTCGTTATTGTTGGTAGGTCAGCCAACATGGCAGTAAAACCAATCTGCAAGATAGGTGGAAAGACATGTGCACTATCCCAGCCAAAGAGGTATGAACAGAAGACCAATATTCTTTCAAATCCGGACAATGATAGCGGCTTGGTGCAGTAGGCCCTCTATGTGGGGTTTTAGTGGGATACAGTACCAGTTGTGGAATGTTTTGAAAAGGGTAAATTTCATCCTGACCTCGCTGACCGCTTTGTCCATATCTTCAAGGAATGCAGCCCAGTCGTCTTTCATAAAGTCTAGTTGGAGCAGCCCTTGCCTTTTCTTGCGTAATTGTGCCAAGAGAGGCCGTGAGTAGAGGTGCTGGACTATGAGCTTGTAAAATCCAGAGACCACCCCTTTGATCATACCGCAGTATTTCAAATACTGTAGTACTGGGGAATCTTCTATGACCCATGGTGGTGCTCCCAGTCAGCTAGTGAGAGAGTGTTTCAGTTGTAAGCATTTCCATTCATGAGACCAAGATAATTGCAACTCTTCATGTGGGCCTTGAAGGACTTGAGTTTTGTACCTGATATAATTAGTTATCTAACTGTTGGTTAGACCTTAAGCGAAGTAGAAAAACAAGCAAGAGTAAGTGATAAAGTATAAAGGTTATATTTTACAGTGGTTGGGAGAGTGATGAACCCAGGTTGGATTGCCACCCAAATCTCAAATTGGCTACAACAGGTAGCTCAATTATATATTGTGTTTTTGCTGAAGCATACATACTAATCATGTGACCAACAATGGCCATATTTGAGCAACATTACACAACTAAAGCCAAGCCTCCCACCCTCCTTCATTCATTGGTACAATCATTCTCACCCTCCTGACTACGTGTTCTTAGTGTTATCTGCCTACTTGTTATTTGGTTTGTGTAATCTACGTGTCCTAAAACTCAACTCAAGCAGAACGAGTGATCTGACTGCATGCTATTTGATTTATGCAATCTGACTATGTCTATCTGACTGCATGTCTATTTCTACAACCTCAACATAAATAGAACGTGTGATCTTGCTCTTTTTGCAATGTATTTTGATCATCCCTGTGTCTTATCTTTCCCTACTTAATTGGCCTCAAAACTGATTGGTTTACTTGCATTACTCCCCTGGTACCACCTCCTCACGCGATCATTCTCTGGAGGAACTGTCAATACTGGTTTGTTTGATGTACTGGGACTTTTTGATTTGTTTCTTTTATTGATTGACCATCTGTATGTATCAAAGGTTGCAGCTGTTCTCTCTCTCTCTGGGCTCGTTCACTGTAATGTATTAACTTGAAACATTGGACACATACTGCTGTCTAACCACGTATAATCCTGTATTGCTAAAGGAGACGCTTTTTAGTGACATTTTCTCTGGGTATGGGTCCTCAATGTCTGTACTGACACTTTCTATATTAACATTCCCCCCTTTAGTTGATTCTTCAACTATCTCCGAGTTTGTCCTGTCTTCATTAATCTTGGTTGTAAGGCTTGCAAACTGTCTGCTAACATAAATTCCCTTTCCTAATTTTGGGACTGCGCTTTTACAGTAATGTAGCATTAATTGGAAGATACAACACATAACAAGCAGCACCACTATTATTGGAAGTAAAGATTTAAATAGTCTGGATACCCAATTCAGAAGCCAACTAAACCAGTTTGAGAACCATTCATCTGGCACACCTCCTTCTTCATGTATAGTCTGTTGTAAGTTATGTAAAGTCTGTATTGCTTTGGTTAGAGAACCATATTCTGCATCATTTCCTGGTATAAATGTACAGCATGCAGCTCCTATTTTGGCACAAACTTCACCACCGATAGCTGTGGGTAAATCCAACACATATCTGTTTTGTGTTACCATCATTCTTATGGCTCTTAGTTCTTCTTTGATTGAATTAAAGCCGTCTTCAGTATCGTTCATAATTTTTTTAAGTTCCTACCTCACGATCTGCAACCACCTTGCCTTTTGCTTTTATTTGCAAGGTGAAGAAGGGTATGGACCCTCCTGCATTCACTTGGCTTTCACTGAAAAGTCAGAAATCTTGTGGGATATTTTTGTATGTGTTCCATCCGAAACTTGATGTATTTGTGGTCAGTTCTCCAATGTTTTCCATATGTGCATACTGTGTGTTATCTTTTAATCCTGTATGAATCTTGTCATCCGTAGTGTACGTGTTTGAGAGTAAACTATTTGTTTCTCTACTTTCCCTACGTATATGCTTGTTTATTTTATCATTATCACTATTGCTATTATTAACCCTATCATTTTTGCTCATTAACTCTTTAGGTGAATTAATATGAGATATATACATACTTAACCCAGCCATGCATAACAGAAAAAATGACAAAATACATATCTCATATTTGTTTGTGGTGAAACAAAGTCCAAATGCCCGTTGGAGGGGAGGATGACTCTGGTTTCTTTTCCTTTCTTCGGCCTCCCCCCTTTTATTTCTTTCACATCTCCTTGTTTCAAGCTTTGTTTGCCCATTGTATGTGGCTGAGGTGAATCCATGGTGTTCTGTCTTTCACTTTCAGCGCTGTATCCGTTGATTCAGTGACTGTGTAAGGTCCTTCAAACTTAGGGTCTTTCCACTTCCTGATGACCTTTTTGATGTACACTGGGTCTCCTGGTTGTGTGGACCGGGTCTGCCTCTGCAGGATCGTTGGAGCTCTTTTATTGGTACTGTAAAACCTGTTTAGAAAACAATTATGCTGCCTTTGATAGTTGAGACAAATAGTCATACATTTCTTTTCCTAGTACCTCACTGCTTGTTTCAGCATCTGCTTTTCTTCTAGATGGAGAATGCTGCATTTTAATAGTCCTCCCTGTCACTATCTGGAGGCGTGTGAGGTGATGATCAATGCTTAATGCAATGGGAAGGCAGTATAACCATTTTTTTGTTTAAAGTTGCTGATATTTTGCTAATTTAGTTTTTTAGAAGCCCATTAAGGTGTTCTACAATTCCATTACTTTGTGGATGATAAGCTGAAGTCAGTTTATGCTTTATTCCTAACATTTCTGTTATACGCTTGAAGATATCATTTGAGAAAAGAGTTCCGTTATCTGATATTGTTGCTTCTGCGACTCCCCATCTCGGTATAACCTCTCTTACTGGGAAGTTAGCAGCTGATTTTGCATCACAATGAACACATGGGCTTGCCTCTATCCATCTTGAAAATGGACAGACTACAACTACTAGATACCTGTAGTTGTTGCATTTATCTAACATACCTACAAAGTCAGTGTGCAGAGCTCGTAAAGGACCCTGTGGGCGTGTTATTGTTGATGTGATCACTTTTAAAGTTAGTTTGGGGGAATATTTATGACAGGTTTGGCACTCACTTAATTACATATTCACCATCTAATGTAAATTTAGTATGAATCATTCCGATTGCAACTCATTACATATAGGAGTAATGGTGGTGTGTGCAGCGTGATGTATTTGATCTAAAGCAATGATCAATAGCTGTTGGGGCATCACTGGTTTGCCTGTAGTGCTTTGTCTGAATATATAGCCAGTACTAGATTGTTGACATCCTCTCTGTATCCAGAAATCTTTCTCAAACTCAGGTGCTGCTTCTTGTAGTTCTCTGAGATGTAGATGGGAAGTCTCAACATATGGTGTTGTTCTGGATATGTTTATCTCATCTGTCTTATTCTCTTCATTCTCCACTTCTTTTCCTGCATAGAAAATTTGGTGTGTTGGTTGGTTGTGTGCCTCTAGCTGCTTCTTTTTCTGCTTGATCTACTAACTTATTTCCTCTGGACACAAAGTCCTGTGCTCCTGTGTGTGCTGATTATTTCTAGTTAGTATTTCTAGTGCTTCAATGATGAGTTCTAAAATATCTCTATCCGCTACTGGTGTAACATCACTTTTGAGGAATCCTCTTCTTTTCCAACTAGAGATACTAGAATGCAGTGTGGTGGTGACATAAGCTGAATCCGAATACACTGTATTAGCTTTTTTCCCATGTTCCAGAGCAGCCAGCAGAGCTATGAGTTCTGCTGCCTGTGTCGAATAATGGGAGATTAGTGTTATTTACTCTGTTATCAAGAACATATCACTGTGTATTTTACCTTCCACTACTGCAGCACCGATATGTTGCATTCCTGTCTCTTGGTCAATTGTGGATGAGCCATCAACAAAGTATATTGTACTGTCAGGTATTGACTCTTCTTCTCCCTTTATAGCCTCATCTGGGGTAAATGTAGAGAAGTCATGCACTTCATCTCCTTCCTGTACTGGGTGTGCTATGAATGTGGCGGGATTTACAGTATGACATCTCATTATTTTCAATGAAGGGAAAGATAATATTATTTCATATCCTGAAACTAGTTGTGTGGTTAATGTGCCTTTTGCTTTTTGTATTATGGCAAACCCTGCATGTTCCACATACAATGTGGGAGAAGAGCCGATCACAATAGGTGTGCTCTTTTCAACACCAAAAACAGCGGTTGCGAGTGCTTGTTTGCATGGAAAGTCTCCTTTCAGTATTGGATCTAATAATGCACTGTAGTAGGCAATTGGTTATTGGCCTAAAGGATATTTTTGTGTTAGTACTGCTGTCATGGTTGTACCATTACTATGGCAGAACAGGTGGAAGTCCTTACTGTAATCTGATATACCGAGCACAGGGGCGATACTTATCTCTTCTTTTAGTTTCTTGAACATTTCCTCTGTCCCGTGTATTTTTACTTTTGTTTGTTTTGCTTCTTTCATTCCCTGCAACAATGGTGCTATTAGTGAGCTGTAATCAAACACCTGCTGTCCGACATAATTGGGAGAGTGATGAACCCAGGCAGGATTGCCACCCAACTCTCAAATTGGCTACAGAAGGTAGCCCTTTATATAGTGTATTTTTTACTAATCATGTGACCAACAATGGCCATATTTGAGCAGCATTGCACAACTAAAGCCAAGCCTCCCCCTCTCCTTCATTCATTAGTGTAATGATTTCCACCCTCCTGACTACATGTTCTTAGTGTTATCTGCCTACGTGTTATTTGGTTTGTATAATCTACGTGTCCTAAAACTCAACTCAAGCAGAATGCGTGATCTGACTGCATGTTATTTGATTTGTGCAATCTGACTATGCCTATCTGACTACGTGTCTATTTCTACAATGTCAGCATAAAGAGAGTGCGTGATCAAGCTCTTGTCGCAATGTATTTTGATCATCCCTGTGTCTTATCTTCCCCTACTAAATTGACCTCAAAGATGATTGGTTTACTTGCATTACTCCCCTGGTACCACCTCCTTGCACGTTCATTCTCTGGAGGAACTATCAATGCTGGTTTGTTTGATGTACTGGGACTTCTTGATTTGTATCTTTTATTGATTTCTAGCTACCATCAGTATGTATCAAAGGTTGCAGCTGTTCTCTATCTCTGAGCTCGTTCACTGTAATTTATTAACTTGAAGCATTGGACACATACTGCTGTCTAACCACGTATAATCCTGTATTGCTAAAGGTTTGCCTGTTATTCTGGGTAACAGAACCTGGTGAGAGCCACAGAAGTCACCCCATCCTGGATTCCCCAGGGTGTCTAGTTTTCTAAAATATATAGGTTTGCTAGGTTTCCCTAGGTACCGCCTGAGCTAGGGTTCAAAATCCACAGCTAGGCACATTGCAAAAAAAGGGTGAGTTTTCACTGCAAAAATGTGATGTGTTAACGTTGCTTTTTGGGCGCTTTTCTGTTGCGGGCACCAGGCCTACCCACACAAGTGAGGTACCATTTTTATTGAGAGGCTTTGGGGAATGCGGGGTGCATGGAAGTTTGTGGATCCACCCAAATTCCACAACTTTCCATCACAGAAATGTGAGGACATTTATTTATTTTTTTGCAAAGTTTGAGTTTTGCAAGGGAATCAGGGTAACAGAACCGGGTGACAGCCACACATTTCACCCCCATCCTGGATTTCCCTCGGTGTCTAGTTGTGTTGTCAAAAATCTAAAGGTTTGCTAGGTTTCCCTAGGTGCCGGCTGAGCTAGGGTTCAAAATCCACAGCTAGGCACATTGCAAAAAAAGGATCAGTTTTCACTGGAAAAATGTGATGTGTCCACGTTGCATTTTGGGAAGTTTCCTGTCGCGGGCACTAGGCCTACCCACACAAGTGAGGTACCATTTTTATCGAGAGGCTTTGGGGAATGAGGGGTGCATGGAAGTTTGTGGATCCACAAAGTTCCAGAACTTTCCATAACAGAAATGTGGGAAAAATTTGTTTTTTTGACAAAGTTTGAGGTTTGCAAGGGATTCTGGTTAACAGAACCTGGTGAGAGTCACACAAGTCACCCCATCCTGGATTCCCCTGAGTGTCTATTTTTCAAAAATGCATAGGTTTGCTAGGTTTCCCTAGGTGCCGGCTGGCTAGGGTTCACAATCCACAGCTAGGCACATTGCACAAAAGGGTCAGTTTTTAGTGGAAAAATGTTGTGTCCACATTGCGTTTTGGGCCGTTTCCTGTCACGGGCACTAGGCCTACCCACACAAGTGAGGTCCCATTTTTATAGGTAGACTTTGAGGAATGCGGAGTGGGTGGAAGTTTGTGGATGCACGCAGATTCCAGAACTTTCCATCACAGAAATATGAGAAGAATGTGTTTTCTTTTTTACAAAGTTTGAGGTTTGCAAGGGATTCTGGGTAACAGAACCTGGTGAGAGCCACACAAGTCATCCCATCCTGGGTGTCTAGTTTTTAAAAATGTACAGGTTTGCTAGGTTTCCCCAGGTGCCGGCTGAGCTAGGGTCCAAAATCCACAGCTAGGCACATTGTGAACCAGGGTCAGCTTTCACTATAAAAATGTGATATGTCCATGTTGTGTTTTGGGCCATTTTCTGTCACAGGCACTAGGCCTACCCACACATGTGGGGTACCATTGTTATCGGAAGACTTAGGGGAATACAGAATTGTAGAACAATTGTTATTACCTATTGACTTTCTATGCATTTCTGCCTTCCAAATGTAAGACAATGTGTAAAAAAGAAGTGACTTTGAAAAATGTCCTATAATTCACATGCTAGAATGGGTACCCACAATTTCAGAGATGTGCAAATAACTTCTGCTTATAAACTGTACATTTTATTCCCATTTCAGAAATGCATAGGTGTCCTTGATACCTATTTTTCACTCTTTATATTTTACCAAATTAATTGATATATACCGGGTACACAATGAAAAACCTTTTCAAGACGTAGCTCAGTTTTTTGGCTCTGGGTTCCCCGGGTTCTTGGTGAACCTACTGGTCCTATATATCCCCACAACTAGAAGAGTTTAGCGGATGTAATGGTATATTGATTTAAAAAAACTGTCTCACTTAGAAGTAGTTACAGGTGAAAACGTTGGCACAAATGGCTGTTTTTTTCAACTCATTTTCAATATTTCTCATTTCTAAACTGTTAGTTTCAATAAAAAAAAAACTTAAAGGATCTACACAAATTACCCCTTGCTGAATTCAGAACTTTGCCTACTTCTCAGAAATGTTTAGCTTTCCAGGATTCATTATTGCTTTCACAACCATTTCTACCACTAACTGGAAAGAGGTTGAAAGCACAAAAAGTAGCACAAATAGTCTATTTCCCAGTAAAATGCAAAAACTGTGTAGAAACATTTTGTTTTCTGACAAAAATCTGCCTGTCCATGAAAGCTGGGAAGATTGTGATTTTTAGCACCACAAACTCGTTGTTGAAACCATTTGCAAGGAAAAAAGTAGATGCTTTCTTCTGCAGCACTTTTTCCCCAAAAAAACAGAATTTAGCTGTATTGTAGCTAATTTCTGGGTCCCATCTAGGGGAGTTCACAAACCCTGGGTACCTTTAAACTCTCCATGATGTTGGAAGAAAAGGATGCCAATTTGGCGTGGATACCTTATATGGACAAAAGGTTACAGGGGCCTAAAGGCGAACTACCCCAAATAGTCAAAAAAAGGCTTAGCACAGGGGAGGAAAAGGCCTAGCAGCGAAAGGGTACAAATAAACTCCAAACTTCGTATATACATATTAAATAAAAAACTATATATTACAGCAACAAAATATAAACATGCACCCCAAAAGTTGTACACCTAAACTACATAAAATAAACCACCAAAACATTAATTATAAATAATCACACACTAACCTAAACATTAATACATATCAGCATCACAAGTGATATAAGATAATAATAGTACATATTGTAATTACAATATTTTGAAATCATGGTTATATTTATATATGAAATACAGTAGTATTTGAGTACTTTATTCACTGTACATCTAGAGATGATATGACTAGAGTAGTATGTCATATACTTCTAAATCTGACATTCCTTTTGTTCAAAAGTCTGTTGAGGAAAATCCTGCTTAAAATTCTTGACTTAATAGTCTTGCTCAAAAATTTACAACAATGAAGAGCAAATGACTGATGTATATGTTCAAGTTCCTGACAGTTGGAATATGAATTTTAATGTAGGGTTGGTTGTTGGTGAATTCTCCTTTAAACAAGCACTTGCAATGCAATTGGTCTCGCCTTTGGGACCTTATATGTATTTAGCTATGCAGCACATTAGCCTGGGCGCTGAAACATCTACTGTTCTTTAACATGGAGGGAAAGTAAGCACCGAACTGCATGACACACCAAGTATGGGAACACAAGGAGAGAAATATTGCCTTTCAGCGGGAAATGGTATAGTCCAAAGCTCTGTTTTTAATATAAAATCAGGGCCTTTGGTGGTCATATCACTGAAAATACAAGATTTGAAAAAATATTGTTGTCTACGGGTGCTCATGGAAGACAATTTCTATGGGCTGGAATCTAGAGAATGCTAAAGTGATTCTGGTATTTTACTGACCTCTGCTGGTCGTTTTCTATCAAGAAAGTTAAATAGAGGCAGTTGCCAGAAAAATTAAAAAAAGAAAGAACCTCAGCAGAAAGCAATTCTGGTATTTTACTGACCTCTACTGGTCGTTTTATTATCAAGACAGTTAAATAGAGGCAGTTTAACCAGCAGAAAGCAATTCTGGTATTTTACTGACCTCTACTGGTCGTTTTCTATCAAGACAGTTAAATAGAGGCAGTTGAACAGAAAAAAAGTACCTAAGCGGAAGCAGACTAGTCCTAGGGCTGATCTCCAGTGCCCATAAAGTACATATATATATAAGTATATACTAAAGTATAAACAAGAGGTCTCGAATGCTCGACCTAAAAAGACACTATGGACACATGACTCTATGGCCCAGTTGAAGGCTATAGCCAAAATGCATAGGCTATGTGAAGGTGTAAGATGCACTGTTCTTGGAGCACATAAAATGGATTGAAATGCAAGCTGATTGTGCCATGTACTGCTTGAGCTGATTACAGTGGAGTGAAAAGCCAGTTCAGTAACGCTGACTCATCAAGAACATATATATATATATATATATATATATATATATATATATATATATATATATCTAAAAAAAAAAAAACTATGTATTATACCTCAAAAATAAAACCTAAGTAGGCGTTTACCATACAAGGATTCAACTGATAAAAACAATTCAGACTAAACTAAACTAACCAATACAATAAAATTATAAACAACTTTAACCAATAAAACAGCAATATAAAAGGCACACTAATTTAAACAACTAAGGGCCATATGTAGGTAATCTGGAAATACCGATTCCTAATTACCGAATTTTACAGAATCGGTATTTATGAATCGGTATTCCCGATGTACGTAAAAATTCGGTAAATAATACCGAATCGGTAAAAATCGGTAAATATTTACTGAATCCACAATACCGATCGGTTTTTCCGATTCGGTAAATACCGAATCGGTAAATACCGAATCGGTAATTCAAAAAACAGCAATTGAGGAATCAGCCAATCCTGTGCAACCACCACCCCTCCCAACCAGGAAGTGGCCACACCCAGGCAGGTGCACACAATCAGAACCTTCTGGAGAGGCTGGGAGTGCAGAGGAGAGCAACAGAGCCACTGCCTGAACCTCGCCTGCAAATCTTGCACAATGGCCAGCCAGGACACAGAAAGAGAAGGAGGGGAAAGGAAGAGGAAACTGAAATTCAGTCAGAGGGAACTGCAGGTCCTTGTGGAGGAGGTAGTGAAGCAGCACGCAAAGCTGTTTGGAAAGCAGTCCCTGCAAGTTGCAGAGTCAGTGAAAAGGAACATCTGGCTTGAAATCCAGTCTCAGGTGAATGCCATTGGAGTGACCCCCCGGGACATTGATGTGCTCAAGAAGCGGTGGTATGACATCAGGAGCATCACCAAGAAGAAGATGGCTGATCTCAATAAACAAGCCAGGCTGACAGGAGGAGGAAGGAACAGGGCACCTGCCCTGACTGAACTTGAGCGGCTCGTGGAGTCCACGATAGAGCCCGAAAGTGTCTGTGGGATCGGGGATGCAGACAGCTCTGCCAGGGCTGCTTCTAAACAAGGTAAGAAGCATGCACAGCATTGTGCCCCCCCTTCCCCTATCCCAAATCCCCAATTGGGCTCTGTGAATCCCACTCCAGTACAGATTTTTGTGCAAACCAGCAATGCATTATGGGAGATGTAGTCAGTGAAACCCCTATCATGACAGGAATCGCACTGAACAACAAGGCATGTGACACACATCAGCGATAAGCAGGCAGAAGACAATGAGATAGTGTGGCAGAAATGTATATTTATTCTTGCTATGCAGGGCTGCAGGTACACTGAGCTAATGTACAATTTCTGTCCACAGGCGAGACATCGCGCAGGACTGCTCAGGACAAGGGAGAGAGGGCACCCGGAAGGACATCACTGAGAAGGCCAGTACGAGTGCAGGGCACACAACACCACCACAGTCAGCCTCACCACCACAGCTAGCCTCGCCACTACTGCTAGCCTCACCACCACAGCTAGCCTCGCCACTATTGCTAGCCTCACCAGCATCAACACCACCTGCAGTGCTGAGACCTAGGAGGCGTGCTGTTGCCAGACTGCTGGAGTTTGAGTCCTCCTCAGAAGACTCGAGGGGGAGGGAAACATATACTGTGCTAGTGGATGGTAGCAATGCTGGTTTGCTGTCCACCACTGAGGGAGCACACACAGGTGCCAGACGCCGCTGCAGGGCTCGTGTGAGCAGTCCACCTCCACAGGGTGAGAGCCATGGTGTCTTCGGAGGGCTGGAGGCAAGCATGGTGAAGGTGCAGCGCCTACAAGGCAAGGCAATTCAGTCAGTCCAGCGACAAATGAGGCGCCTCAATGACAACATGACCAACATTGACAAGGGCATAGGCTCAATGGCTGAGGGCATGAAGGAGATGGCTGCAGGCATGCGGGACATGTCCCAGTCTGTGATGCTGCTGTGCAGCAAAATGGATGAGGACAGAGTTACACTGCGCAGGGAGAGGCAGAAAATGGAGCACCATACAAGGGCAGTGAACCGCCTAGCAACTGCCACTTCTCTGCTCTGCAGGCGCTCCGTGGCCATGCAGGAGGGCCTGGCGCACTGCAGCACTGATGTCATTAGGGGGCTGGTAAAGGTGACCACTGCTCTTGAGGTGCCCCTGACCTTGACTGGTAGGTCGCTCCCCCACCACACAGCTCCGTCTGTGTGCCCTGCTGCTGCCCCTGATTGTGCTCGTTTTTCCTTTCTGTGCCCCCTTGCTTCCCCTGATTGTGCTCGTTTTTCCTTTCTGTGCCCCCCTTGCCGCCCCTGATTGTGCTCGTTTTTTCCTTTCTGTGCCCCCTTGCTGCCCCTGATTGTGCTCGTTTTTCCTTTCTGTGCCCCCTTGCTGCCCCTGATTGTGCTCGTTTTTCCTTTCTGTGCCCTTCTTGCTGCCCCTGATTGTGCTCGTTTTCCTTTCTGTGCCCCCTTGCTGCCCCTGATTGTGCTCGTTTTTCCTTTCTGTGCCCCCCTTGCTGCCCCTGATTGTGCTAGTTTTTTCTTTCTGTGCCCCCTTGCTGCCCCTGATTGTGCTCGTTTTTCCTTTCTGTGCCCCCTTGCTGCCCCTAATTGTGCTCGTTTATTTCCTTTCTGTGCCCCCTTGCTGCCCCTGATTGTGCTCGTTTTTCCTTTCTGTGCCCCCTTGCTGCCCCTGATTGTGCTCGTTTTTTTTCCTTTCTGTGCCCCCTTGCTGCCCCTGATTGTGCTAGTTTTTTTCCTTTCTGTGCCCCCTTGATGCCCTGATTGTGCTCGTTTTCCCTTCTGTGCCTGTTTCCCGCCGCTGCGCCTGCGGCCCCGCCCCCTCACTGCCCATTCGCTGCCCCATTCCCTGCTCCTCCCTCCCACCTCCCCATTTATGGCGGCCGCTGCGTGGTGAAGAGAGCGACCCCTGACCTTGACTGGTAGGTCGCTCCCCTACCACACAGCTCCGTCTGTGTGCCCTGCTGCTGCCCCTGATTGTGCTCGTTTTTCCTTTCTGTGCCCCCTTGCTGCCCCTGATTGTGCTCGTTTTTCCTTTCTGTGCCCCCCTTGCCGCCCCTGATTGTGCTAGTTTTTTTCCTTTCTGTGCCCCCTTGCTGCCCCTGATTGTGCTCGTTTTTCCTTTCTGTGCCCCCTTGCTGCCCCTGATTGTGCTCGTTTTTCCTTTCTGTGCCCCCCTTGCTGCCCCTAATTGTGCTCGTTTTTCCTTTCTGTGCCCCCTTGCTGCCCCTGATTGTGCTCGTTTTTCCTTTCTGTGCCCCCTTGCTGCCCCTGATTGTGCTCGTTTTTCCTTTCTGTGCCCCCTTGCTGCCCCTGATTGTGCTCGTTTTTCCTTTCTGTGCCCCCTTGCTGCCCCTGATTGTGCTCGTTTTTTTCCTTTCTGTGCCCCCTTGCTGCCCCTGATTGTGCTCGTTTTTTTCCTTTCTGTGCCCCTTGATGCCCTGATTGTGCTCGTTTTCCCTTCTGTGCCTGTTTCCCGCCGCTGCGCCTGCGGCCCCGCCCCCTCACTGCCCATTCGCTGCCCCATTCCCTGCTCCTCCCTCCCACCTCCCCATTTATGGCGGCCGCTGCGCGTCGCGCGCCGCTGGCGCGCCAAAGGCGCGCCTAAGGCAAGCCCGTCTGCGCCCGTCCGCGCCGTGACCGCGCCCAGCGCCAGACCCCCTGGTCCGGGCATCCCCCGCGCCCGCCACATCAACAGACGCTGATACGACGCCAGCACTCACCACGCACTCAACCCCGGAAAAGATCACGCCTGCTACCAGGCCACCCCGAAGCGCACCCAAGGGCCCTTCACCTGCCGGAACTGCAGCTTCGCCAGCACCCGCCCCGCCAAACCACCGCCCAGGAAAGAACCCAACTACCTCAGATGCATCCTCCTCAACACCCGCTCCGCCCGCAAACACGCCATCGAACTCTGGGACCTTCTCGACTCAACCTCCCCAGACGTCGCATTCCTGACGGAGACCTGGCTGAATCCCGCTTCAGCCCCCGACATCGCCATTGCCATCCCGGACGGATACAAGATCACCCGCAGGGACCGCACCAACGGAGTCGGAGGAGGCATCGCCATCGTCCACATGAACACCCTCAGAGTCTCAACCAACACCGACGACACCCTCAGCACCACCGAACACATGCACTTCCAGATCCACACCGATCCCAACACCACCCTCAGAGGAACCCTCATCTACAGACCCCCCGGACCCCGACCACAGTTCAGCGATTCCATCGCTGACTTCGTCAGCACACACGCCATCGCCTCCACGGACTACATCCTCATCGGGGACCTGAACTTCCACCTCGAGAACAACAAGGACACCAACTCCACCACCCTGATCGACAACCTCGCCACCCTCGGACTCAGACAGCTCGTGACTACACCCACCCACGCCGCCGGCCACACGCTAGACTCCATCTTTTCCGCAAGCCCACACGTCTCCTTCAACCACACCTCCGAACCCCACTGGACTGACCACCACTGCATCCACTTCACCTACAGGAAGCCCACCACGCACCACCGCACTGAACAAATGCCTCGCCGCTGCTGGAGCAGAGTCACGTAAGACCAGCTAACCACAACCCTCGCCCTGAGCCCACCCGCCGAACCCTCCGACCCCGGCACCGCCGCCCGCAACCTCAGACAGTGGATCGACGACTGCGCCAACACCCTCGTCCCGCTCAAGAATCCGCCCAACAGCCACACCAGCAAGAAAGCCACCTGGTTCACCGAAGACCTCCAGGCCTCCAAACGAACATGCCGAAAACTGGAGAAGATCTGGCTCCACGAACAGACAGCGGACAGCTACGCCACCCACAAGAGCGCCACCCGCAGACACCATCACCTTATCAGATCCGCCAAAAGGGCCTCACTCAAAGACCGCCTAGACAACAACGCACACAACAGCAAAGAGCTCTTCAACATCGTGAAGGAACTCTCCAACCCCAGCTCCAAAACCAACGACATCCAGCCGTCGCAAGACCTGTGCGACTCACTGGCCACCTTCTTCCACCACAAAATCGCCGATATCCACGACAGCTTCAACACCACGACCGCCCCGGCAACCACCGAGACCACTGCCCCCACAACCACCAACCGCCTGCTCTCCTGGACCAACATCAACGACGAGGACACCAGCGAGATCATGAACACCATCCACTCCGGTTCACCGCTAGACCCGTGCCCTCACCACTTCTTCAACAAAGCCAGTACAGCCATCGCGCCCCATCTCCGGAAAATAATCAACATCTCCTTCGAGACAGCAACCTTCCCGGAAAGCTGGAAGCACGCCGAGATCACCGCCTTACTCAAGAAACCCAAGGCAGACCCCAAGGACCTCAAGAACTTCCGACCCATCTCTCTGCTCCCGTTCCCCGCGAAGGTCACCGAGAAAATCGTCAACAAACAACTGACCCGCTACCTCGAGGAGAACAACATCCTGGACCCTTCCCAGTCCGGCTTCCGCAGCAACCACAGCACCGAAACCGCCCTCATCGCCGCCACCGATGACATCAGGACCCTGCTAGACAACGGAGAAACAGCAGCCCTCATCCTCCTGGACCTATCAGCCGCCTTCGACACGGTCTGCCACCACACACTACAAACACGCCTTCACGACGCCGGGATCCAAGAGAAGGCCCTGGACTGGACCACATCCTTCCTTTCCGGCAGAACACAAAGCGTCCGCTTCGCCCCCTTCCGATCCAAGGCCACCAAGATCATCTGCGGCGTACCCCAAGGCTCCTCCCTCAGCCCAACGCTGTTCAACATCTACATGGCACCCCTCGCCCACGTCGCCCGACAGCACAACCTCAACATCATCTCCTACGCCGACGACACCCAGCTGATCCTCTCCCTCACCAAAGACCCTCACACCGCCAAAGCCCACCTCCACGAAGGAATGAAGGCCGTCGCCGAATGGATGAGGACCAGCCGCCTGAAGCTGAACTCGGACAAGACGGAGGTCCTCATCCTTGGTTCCAACCCTTCAGCCTGGGACGACTCCTGGTGGCCAACATCACTGGGAACAGCCCCGCCACCCACCGACCACGTACGCAACCTAGGGGTCATCCTCGACCCCACCCTCTCCATGACTAAGCAGGTCAACGCCGTTTCCTCATCCTGCTTCAACATCCTCCGAATGCTCCGCAGGATCTTCAAGTGGATCCCCACCGAAACAAGAAAAACAGTCACCCAGGCCCTCGTCACCAGCAGGCTGGACTACGGAAACGCCCTCTACGCAGGAACGACGGCTAAGCTCCTGAGACGGCTGCAACGCATCCAGAACGCCTCTGCACGTCTTATCCTCGACATCCCCCGACGCAGCCACATCACACCCCACCTGAGAGACCTGCACTGGCTCCCTGTCAACAAGAGGATAACCTTCAAGCTCCTCACCCACGCACACAAAGCACTCCACAACTCCGGACCAGCCTACCTCAACAGACGACTCAGCTTCTACACCCCCACCCGCCAGCTCCGCTCGACCAGCCTCGCCCTCGCCACAGTCCCCCGCATCCGGAAAATGACCGCCGGCGGCAGATCCTTCTCCCACCTCGCCGCCAAGACCTGGAACACCCTCCCCACCAACCTCCGACAGACCCAAGACCTACTGGCCTTCAGAAGACTCCTCAAGACCTGGCTCTTCGATCAGTAGCAGCACCACCCCCCTCTTCCCCCAGCGCCTTGAGACCCTCGCGGGTATGTAGTGCGCTTTATAAGTGACATGATTGATTGATTGATTGAAGTCAGTCTGCCACTACTGGTGCTGTGGAAGTTGGGGACAGCGAGGACACGACCAGTCGGAGCAGCATTACCCCCCCTGTAACAGACACCCGGAGGAGCAGCAGACGGCATGGGGCTGCCACTGGTTCCACAGCCAGTGAGGACAGTCACTTAATGGCATCCAGTACTGTTGTGCGTGGCCGCAGACGCTGATGCAGCCCACACTTTCAGGACAGAATTGGGTGAAGTAACCCATGACTTCCTACTATGGATGTCATAAATTGGAATGCCAAGTTTGGCCGTTTGTGTTGTGGTGTAGTGCCCAGAAATTAAAACTACGTCATTACATACAACAACTGGCTGTGTCTCCTTACTTACTTAAAAATAGTTCCATGTGATCTCTGCCTGTCTCTGTCTCCCATCTGTTGCTGGTGGCACTCCTGCTGCGTTGGGCTCTGGCTGTGCTAATTCATCATCATTGTCCTCAAAATCAGTTAATTCAACTTCTGTACCTTTCTTTGTGGCAAGGTTGTGCAGCATTGCACAAGTTGCAATGATTTTGCAGCAGATGATGGGTGTGTACTGACGTGCGCCTCCGCTTTTGTGGAGGCAGCGGAACCTGCTTTTCAATAGTCCAAACGTGCGCTCCACAACGTTGCGTGTTGATTTGTGTGCCACATTGTATCGTCTCTCACTCAGGGTTGATGGGTTTAGGTAGGGAGTGAGGATAAATGACCGCACGGCATATGCACTATCGCCTAGGTGAGGAAGAGAGTGCCATTAGTCACATACACCAATACACATTCATCTGCAGTAAGTATGAGTGAGTGTCACAGTGATTTACCTAGCAGGTATCCTTCTCCAAATTCTCCCGCAGCCAGGCGTGTGTAGATCCCACTGTCCTGGATGATGTATGAGTCGTGGGTGCTCCCAGGAAATTTGGCCAGGATGTCAGTGATTATGTTGGCAGCATCGCAGATTACCTGCACATTTATGGAGTGGGTGGACTTTCTGTTCCTGTAGATATACTCAGTGGCTGCTGGTGGGCAGATTGGAATGTTTGTGCCATCAATACAGCCTATGACATGCGGGAACTGTGCCATCTGGTAAAAGTCTGTCTTGGTTTTGAGCAGTTCCGCCTGTGTGTTTGGGAAGCTAATGTGGTGCATTCTCTGCATCATGGCATCCAGGAACTTTCTGAAGAAACGGGACAGGCGACTCTGAGACACCCCGCCTACCGTAGCTATCACCCCCTGGTAACTGCCAGATGCGAGTAGATGTAGGCTACAGAGCACCTGCACATGTGGTGGTATGGTGTGCGCCCTTGGTGTTGGGTGCTCCAGGAGTGGGTGCAAGTCCCTTATCAAGTCCAGGATGGTGTGGGGGTGTAGCCTGTACCTTTCATGGATCTCAGCCTCAGTCTGTTGGAAGATTGTGATGCGCTGTCTGTAAATGCGCTCCTCCCTTCTCCAGATCCTCACTCCTGCTGCCTGTAGACGTAGCCGCCTTGCAATCACATAGAAAGCCGCCATAGTGATCACACTGTTGCATTTTGGGATTGCTTATATTCGCTGTAGATGATTACCACCTGCTTTCAGTCAGTGTTAATTACCGACTCTTAAATACCGAATTTCATGTAATTCGGTATTACCGAGTTACCTACATCTCTTTTTCGTTTTTACCGATTCTTATTTGCCGATTCGGTAAATAAGGAATCGGTGATTTCCGAATGGGTAGTTTTGGATTTGGTAATGATGAATCGGTATTTACCGATTCATAATTACCGATTCCTTCTTTTTGGCCTCCTACATCTCAATCGCCTAAATACCGGTCGGTAACTGGAGATTTACCGAATTTCGGCCGTTACCGACCGGTATTTCGCTACCTACATATGGCCCTAAATACTTTAAAAATGATAAACGCTCCAAGATGACGAAACTCTGCCAGATTCGCTCAGCAAACAATTATATAGGAAATAAATCCATCTCAACAACTACAAAAGCAAGCAAGTAATACTTATATTTAAACCAAAATGTAACTGTTATGAAACTTAAAAGTCACCCAAGTAGCTAACAAACATAAACCTAACACTATAAACCTCAATTAAACTAACTTTTTTCTCTATCACATTTTTAACAGAAAAGAAAGCAACTGCTCCACAGTAAAATGAGGTTAAGGAAAAAGTATACAAAATAAAGGTAACAGTATTTTTTAAAACGGTAATAACAAACAACTAAAATATAACATATATATACATATATATATATATATATATATATGTATAATCTACTGGCGGTCGCCAGTAGATAGTTATAGTTAGGACCTATTTTCCATAGGAAATCCGCAACATTCTATTCCCAATAACTTTGGCGCCGGTTGACGAATCTTCACGAAATTTTCAAAACTCGTGGGGCGCTCCGGTCCGCTCCTATCCTGAAAGTCTTGGGGTGATTCGTCAAGTGGAGGTCGAGAAAAAAGGGGGGTCCCAAAACGTGTTTTCCCCATGCAAATTTCCATAGGAACATTTAGTCGCAGCTACAGCCCGAACTGCTGAATGGAACTACACCAAATTTGGCAAAAAGGTAGCCCTTGGTTCAGAGTCGTGCCTTTTGGTTAAATGGTGTAAATCCGTTCAGTAGTTCCTGAGAAAATCAAAAGTAAAATCACATATATATCTATGGCCGCGGAGGATCCGCGCACCCTGCGCGCACCCTCCCGATCACGAGCTGTATGCTAATTGGCTGTCAACACTCCAAACCAGGAAGTGTTGGCAGCCATCTTGTTCCTCGGTAGAACCGAGGCACAGAAACAAGTGTGCAAAATCCAAAAAGGGGGCAGGATAGAAACACCCTGACCCCCTAGGCCTGCTTAGGGGGTCCCACAAGGACCCCCAGGGCCAAAAAAAGCATTTAAAAAAAAACAAAAAACGGCGGGATAGGCGGTTCCCGCCATGAAAAAAAAAAAACGAAGCACGGGCTCCCGTGCTTCTTTGTGATTTGGCCACCGGGTGGGCCAAGTCCCGGGGGCATGTGGGGGTTAATAAAATATGTGTGTGGGGGCCTCTAAGGCCCCCCCAAGCCCCGGGGACCGCCACCCCCTGGGGCTTTGAATTAAGAATGGTGCGGGAGGGCACTTGGCCCTCCCGCAGCCCCGGGGACCGCCACCGCCCGGGGCATCATTTTTAAAAAAATAACAGTACCTGTGTGGGGGGCCTTGACCCCCCCACATGCCCCGGGGACCGCCACCTCCCCGGGGCACTAAGAATTTAAATGTGGGGGTCCGTTTCGGACCCAGAGCCCGAGGACCACCACCTCCCCGGGGCTGTGCACATGAAGGGAGGGGGCCACGCGGCCCCCTCCTGGAGCCTGTGATGGCCCTGGGGACCACCACCCCCAGGGCCGGCTCCTGCAGTGTCCCGGGGTGCCTACCCCCGGGACACTGCTGTTTGCTATGACAGGGCGGGAGCCTTGCGGCTCCCGTCCTGCCATAGCAAACTGCTTTGAATTTTGGAAGAGAGAGCAGGAAACCTGCTCTTTCTTCCAAAGTTCAAAGCAAATTGCTTTTCAACACGGGGAGCTGCATGTCAGCAGCTCCCCATGTGGAAAAGCAATGCCGGCTCCCGAGGGACGCGGGGAGCCGGCGGGACCGTGGGGGGATTGGGGACTCCCCGACTGTCCCCAACGGAGAGGGCCAGCCCCGGGGGTTGGGGTCCCCGGGGCAAGTAGTGGCCCGGGAGGGGGGGCACGCGGCCCCCTTCCCCAAAATGTTTTAAAAAAACAAAACAAAGGCCGGCCCCGGAGGATGGGGTCCCCGGGGCCTTAAGTGGCCTGAGGAGGGGGGCAACACAGCCCCCCTCCAAAACAATAAAAAAAAAATAAAGGCCATGCCCCAAGGGATGGGGTCCCCGGGGCCGATTAAGGCCTCGGGAGGGGGGCCACGCGGCCCCCTTCCAAATTTAAAAAAATAAATATAATAGGGGGCAGACCCTGGGGATGGGGTCCCCAGGGCCAATAAATTAGAAAAAGAAGGGGGGCCACACAGCCCCCCTTCTTAAAAAAATAAATAAATAAAAGACCGGCCCTGGCGCATTTGCAGATGGGGAACGAATTCCCCCTGAATACTGGGGGTCCCTGGGGGCCAACTAGCCCACCAGGAACCTCCAGTATGCGCCAGGGGGCTGCGTTGCAGAGAGGTGTTCTGAGGCCACGCCCCTTTTTACACTTCTCTGCAACGCAGCTCTGTGGCGCTTAATGGAGGTAGCTGGTGGGCTAGTTGCACCCCAGGGACCCTCAGGATTCAAGGGGAGTTAATCCCCCGACTTAAAACGCGCCACGGGTGCGTTTGCACAGTGGTGAAGGGAGGGGGCGGGGCCTGAGGTGACATGTGTGAAAACATGCCCTGTGGGGTGTTTTAAGTTGGGGGATTAAGTCCCCTTGAATCCTGAGGGTCCCTGGGGTCCAACTAGCCCACCAGGTAACTCCAGTAAGCACCACAGAGCTGCGTTGCAGAGAGGTGTAAAAAGGGGCGTGGCCTCGGACCACCTCTCTGCAACGCAGGCCTGTGGTGCTTACTGGAAGTACTTGGTGGGCTAGTTGGGCCCCAGGGACCCTCAGGATTCAAGGTGACCTAATCCCCCAACTTAAAACACGCCACGGGGTGCGTTTGCACAGTGGTGAAGGGAGGGGGCGGGGCCTCAGGTGACATGTGCGCAAACACGCCCTGTGGTGCGTTTTAAGTTGGGGAATTAATTCCTCTTGAATCCTGATGGACCCTGGGGGCCAACTAACCCACCAGGTACCTTCAGTAAGCACAACAGAGTTGCGTTGCAGAGGTGAAAAAAGGTGCGTGGCCTCGGAACGCCTCTCTGCAACTCAGCTCTGTGGTCCTAACTGTAGGTACCTGGTGGACTAGTTGGGCCCCAGGGACCCTCAGGATTCAAGGGGACTTAATCCCCCAACTTAAAACGCACCACGGGGCGCGTTTGCACACATGTCACCTCAGGCCCCCCCTCCCTTCACCACTGTGCAAACGCGCCCTGTAGCGCGTTTTAAGAGGTAGTTTTAATCCCCCTGCCCTATTATGTACTAGGGACTTACAGAGGAGGTCATGCTAATCATAGGGGTACCCCAACGCATAGTGTTCCCTAGTGTATGTAGGTGTTTTCACTGCATTCTAAGTGTCTTTTAGCATAGCACTGGCTCTGGTTAGTCAGAGTCAGTTACCACCAGTACCCGTCTGAAAAAGTTGTGGGCACAGGATGATTTTGCAACAAGGCCTCTTTCTGCTCTTCTGTTGGTTCTTTCTGCACATCTTTTGCTTCTTCCTGCACTTTTCTTCGTCTTTGTGGACTTTTGTTGCTTCTTTCTGCATTTCTTTTGCTTCTTTCTGTGCGTTTTTTCTTCTTTCTTCACATGTCCTACCTCTGTAGGCATAGTTAGAAACTAGCATTTAAAAAACCTTTGAAATTCACTTAAAAAACCATAGGTTTTAGGCACGTTGTAGTTAGAAATTAGCATTCAAAAAACCTTTGAAATTCACTGAAAAAACCATAGGTTTCAGACACGTTATAGTTAGAAATTAGCATTTAAAAAACCTTTGAAATTCACTGAAAAAACCATAGGTTTTAGGGACAGTTATAGTTAGTTGGACATTTCACTCGTACCAAACCATAGCAATTCACCCGTTATAGTTAGTTCAGCTAACTATAACTCGCGCCCCCGCAATGCACTGCTGATGACATCACATATTACATCACTCATGACATGGTCAGTGACATCAGTGATGACATCACTGATGACATCTCAAATGACATCACTGATGACATCACTGATGACATCATCCATGTGATAATTTCATGCATCTTCTCACACCCTAATATAACTTTTGATACACCCACTGTAAATTACAGACTGCCATTCTCAAAACCATACACACTCCAATACCAATAACTACATAACAAATCACTGATTCTTAGGTCTACACACACACACATCTACTCACTCACCCGTACAGTCACTCATACTTACAGTCACTCAGTACAGGACTATCATATGCACTCATACACCTATATAAACACTCACACACCGCCACTCATCCATAGAGGTACTCACACACCTAGTCAGTCATGCAAAACATTAATCACACACCCATTTACTCACCTATACAGTTATACACACACCAGCTCACTTACTCATACAAATACTAGCACATTCTTATGCTCTTATACAATAACTTATACAAGCACACACGCATCCATACAGCCACTCTCACAATCACACATTCTCACTTATAGCCATTTAAATACTCTAACACACATATATACTGCCTTTTACATATGTAGTTACTCGCACATGTACCACTGAGATATACATTCACTCACTAACACACCCATACACACACTCACCCACCCAAGCAGTCCATCACAGATGCACTCTTGAAATCATGCACCCAGTGAATCACCCACTCACACATCTATGTACAGAGTCACACACACCCCACCCACACAAACACTCAGGCACCCATACAGATACTCAGAGAACCAATCAATAACCCATATAGACACTCATGTAGCTATTCGCACATCCATGCATCCACTTACACACCAACAGACAGACGGATACAGACATTCACACAGTTTAGTCACTAACCCATGCATTCAGTAAGATAAGTTTAATCACTCACTTGTAGAGTCACTCACGCACGTACTAAATCATCCATTCAGACACTTATTCTTCAATACGCCTTTCCCTATATATATTAAACATATTTAAACTTTACAGAAACACACATTCACTGGATGATGTCATCAGTGATGTCATTTCAGATGTCATCAGTGATGTCATCAGTGATGTCACTGACCATGTCATGAGTGATGTAATATGTGACGTCATCAACAGTGCATTGCGGGGCACGAGTTATAGTTAGCTGAACTAACTATAACGGGTGAATTTCTATGGTTTTGTACGAGTGAAATGTCCAACTAACTATAACTGTCCCTAAAACCTATGGTTTTTTCAGTAAAAATATATATATATACATATATATATATTATCTACTGGTGGTCACCAGTAGATAGTTATAGTTAGAACCTAGTTTTCATAGGAAACTCGTTTTTTGTTTTCTCAATATCTTTGGCGCCGGCTGACGAATCTTCGCGAAATTTTCAAAACTCATAGCCCGCTCGGGTCAGCTCCTGTCTTGAAAGTTTCGGGGGGATTCGGCAATCAGGGGCCGAGAAAAAAGGGGGGTCCCAAAACGTGTTTTCTCCATGTTAATTCCCGTAGGAAACTGTAGACACGGCTACAGCCCGAACTGCTGAACGGAATTACACCAAATTTGGCAAAAAGGTAGCCCTTGGTTCAGAATGAGACCTTTTTTTAAATGGTGTAAATCCGTTCAGTAGTTCCTGAGAAATTAAAAAAATAAGAGTCAAAAAATCTATTTCCCATAGGAAATTTTATGCAAGGCTACAGCCGAAACTACTGAACGGATTTACCCCAAATTTGGCAAAAAGGTACTGCTTGGCTCAGAAAGCGACCTTTTTAAAAATGGTGTAAATCCGTTCAGTAGTTGCTGAGAAAATCAAAAATAAAAGTTTCGATATTCAGAGGCACGGAGGATCCGCGGACCCTCCCGACCATGAGCTTTATTCTAATTGGCTGTCAACACTCCAAACCAGGAAGTGTTGGTAGCCATCTGGTGACTCGGTAGAACCGAGTAACAAGAAAACAGAAAAACAAACCAGAAAAAGAAGAAAAGGGGGCAGGGTACAAACACCCTGATCCCCTAGGCTTGCTCAGGGGGTCCCACAAGAACCCCCAGGGCCCCAAAAAGCATTTTTTTTTTTTAATCGGCCGAATTCGCGCTGGGTGCGCAAATCCCGCAGAGAAAATAAAAAAAAACAAAGCGCGGGCTCCAGCACTTTGTTAATAATTAGCCCCCGGGTGGGTCAAGTCCCGGAGGCAGTGACAAAAAAAATGTGTGGGGGGCCCAAATCCCACCCACACTGCCCCGGGGACCGCCACCTCCCCGGGGCTTCTATTATGAGTTGCGGGGAGGCACGCAGCCCCCCCGCAACCCCGGGGACCGCCACCCCCCAGGGCTTCTTTTTTAATGAGAGGGGGCCTCCAAGGCCCCCCCAAGCCCTGGGGACCGCCACCCCCCGGGGCTTTACATGAATATTTGCGGGGGCACACGGCCCACCCGCAGCCCCGGGGACCGCCACCCCCGGGGCTTTTAAAAAAAAATAAAAAATAACCTGTGTGGGGGGCTTGAGCCCCACACATGCCCCGGGGACAGCCACCTCCCCGGGGCACTAAGAATGTAAATTTGGGGGTCCGTAACAGACCCCCGAGCCCCGGGGACCGCCACCTCCCCGGGGCTGTGCAAGTGAAGGGAGGGGGGCCGCGCGGCCCCCCTCCTGGAGCCTGTGATGGCCCTGGGGACTGCCACCCCCCAGGGCCAGCTCGTGCAGTGCCCCGGGACACTGCTGTTTGCTATGGCAGGACGGGAGCCTCGCGGGTCCCGTCCTGCCATAGCAAACTTGCTTTGGATTTTGGAAGAGAGAGCAGGAAACCTGCTCTCTCTTCCATAATCTAAAGCAGATTGCTTTTCCACAAGGGGAGCTGCATGTCAGCAGCTCCCCATGTGGAAAAGCAATGCCGGCTCCTGCAGGACGCTGGGAGCCGACGGGACCGTAGGGGCATTGGGGCTCCCCCCATGGTACCCAACGGATAGGGCCTGCCCTGGGGGATGGGGTCCCCAGGGCTAGTAGTGGCCCTGGAGGGGGGCCACGCAGCCCCCCTCCCCAAAATGTTTTAAAAAACAAAAACAAAAAAAAAAAGGACGGCCCCGGGGGATGGGGCCCCAGGGGCCAATAGAGGCCTCAAGAGGGGGGCCACGCAGCCCCCCTCCTTAAAAAATGTGGCCATGCCCCGGGGGATGGGATCCCCGGGGCCGGAATTGGCCACGGGAGGGGGGCCACGCGGCCCCCTTTCCGTTCAGTTTTTTTTTTTATTTTATAAAAAAAGGGGTCAGGCCCTGGGGAATGGGGTCCCCAGGGCCCAAAAAAGGAAAAAAGAAGGTGAGCCACACAGCCCCCCTTCTAAAAAAAAAAAAAGTTGCGATCGTGCCTCAGGCCCCGCCCCCTCCCTTCACCACTCTGTGGCGCGTATTAAATTGGGGCATTAATTCCCCTTTGAATACTGGGGGTCCCTGGGGGCCAACTAGCCCACCAGGTACCTCCAGTGCGCACCACAGGGCTGCGTTGCAGAGAGGTGGTGCAGGCCACGCCCCTTTTTACACCTCTCTGCAATGCAGCTCTGTGGCGCTTACTGGAGGTACCTGGTGGGCGAGTTGGACCCCAGGGACCCTCAGGATTCAAGGAGACTTTATCCCCCAACTTAAAACGTGCCACGGGGCGCGTTTGCTCAGTGGTGAAGGGAGGGGGCGGGGACTGAGGTGACATGTGTGCAAACACGCCCTGCGGCACATTTTAAGTTGGGGAATTAATTCCCCTTGAATCCTGAGGAACCCTGGGGTTCAACTAGCCCACCAGGTACCTCCAGTAAGCGCCACAGAGCTGCGTTGCAGAGAGGTGTAAAAAGGGGCGTGGCCTCGGACCACCTCTCTGCAACACAGGCCTGTGGCGCTTACTGGAAGTACATGGTGGGCTAGTTGGGCCCCAGGGACCCTCAGGATTCAAGGTGACCTAATACCCCAACTTAAAACGCACCACAGGGCGCGTTTGCACAGTGGTGAAGGGAGGGGGCGGGGCCTCAGGTGACATGTGTGCAAACACGCCCTGTGGCGCATTTTAAGTTGGGGAATTAATTCCCCTTGAATCCTGAGGGACCCTGGGTGCCAACTAGCCCACCAGGTACCTCCAGTAAGTGCCACAGGCCTGCCTTGCAGAGAGGTGGTCCGAGGCCACGCCCCTTTTTACACCTCTGCAACGCAGCTCTGTGGCGCTTACTGGAGGTACCTGGTGGGCTAGTTGGACTCCAGGGACCCTCAGGATTCAAGGGGACTTAATCTCCCAACTTAAACTTAAAACGTGCCACGGGGCGTGTTTGCACAGTGGTGAAGGGAGGAGGCGGGCCTGATGTGACAAGTGTGCAAACGCGCTCCGTGGTGCGTTTTAAGTTGGGGTATTAAGTCCCGTTGTATCCTGAGGGTCCCTTGGGGCCAACTAGCCCACCAGGTACCTTCAATAAGTGCAACAGAGTTGCGTTGCAGAGAGGTGTAAAAAGGGGCGTGGTCTCGGACCACCTCTCTGCAACGCAGCTCTGTGGTACTTACTGGAGGTATTTGGTGGGCTAGTTGGGCCTTAGGGACCCTCAGGATTCAAGGGGACTTAATCTCCCAACTTCAAACACGCCACAGGGTATGTTTGCACACTTGTCACATCAGGCCCCACCCCCTCCCTTCACCGCTGTGCAAACGGGCCCTCTGGCACGTTGTAAGTTGGGGGATTAAGCCCCCATGAATCCTGAGGGTCCCTTGGGTCCAACTAGCCCACCAGGTACCTCCAGTAAGTGCCACAGAGCTGCGTTGCAGAGAGGTGTAAAAATGGGAGTGGCCTTGGACCACCTCTCTGCAATGCAGCTCTGTGGCGCTTACTGGAGGTACCTGGTGGGCTAGTTGGCCACCGGGACCCTCAGGATTCAAGGGGAATTAATCCCCCAACTTAAATCCCGCCAGGGGGCGCATTTGCACAGTGGTGAAGGGAGGGGGCGGGCCTGATGTGACATGTGTGTACTTATCCAATCACTCCGCCAAAACCCAAGCACTTATAAATTCACCATGCACTCTCCTTGCAGTATTGTAATCATCCAGTCAGTACCTATGCACTCAGGCAATGACCCATGCACTAACTCATGCACTGCTACAATACTCTGAGCACTACTGATGAAGTCTAGCCATTGCCCTGTCACTACCCATGCACTCCTCCGATCACCCAGCGAGCACCATGTACTTATCCAATAACTCCGCCAAAACCCAAGCACTTATAAATTCACCATGCACTCTCCTTGCATTACTCTAATCATCCAGTCAGTACCCATGCACTCATGCAATGACCCATGCACTAACTCATGCACTGCTACAATCCCCTGAGCACTACTGATGCAGCCCAGCCATCTCTTTGTCACTACCCGTGCACTCCTCCAATCACCCAGCCAGCACCTTGTACTTATCCAATCACTCCACCAAAACCCAAGCACTTATAGATTCACCATGCACTCTCCTTGCAGTACTCTAATCATCCAGTCACTACCCATGTACTTATGCAATGACGCAGGCACTAACACATGCACTGCTACAATCCCCTGAGGACTACTGATGCAGTCCATCCATCTCCTTGTCACTACCCATGCACTCCTCCAATCACCCAACCAGTTCCATGTCCTTATCCAATCACTCCGCCAAAACACAAGCGTTTATAAATTCACCATCCACTCTCCTTGCAGTACTCTAATCATCCAGTCAGTACCCATGTACTCATCCAATAACCCAGGCACTAACTCATGGCAAATACAGAGGAGGTCATGCTAATCACAGGGGTACCCCAACGCATAGTGTTCCCTAGTGTATGTAGGTGTTTTCACTGTATTCTAAGTGTCTTTTAGCATAGCACTGGCTCTAGGGCCAGTTAGTCAGAGTCAGTTACCACCAATACCCGTCAGCAAAAAGTTGGGGGCACAGGAGGACTTTCTGCTCCTCTGTTGGTTCTTTCTGCACATCTCTTGCTTCTTCTTGCACTTTTCTTCGTCTTTCTGGACTTCCGTTGCCTCTTTCTGCATTTGTCTTGCTTCTTTGTGCGCTTTTCTTCCTCTTTCTTCACATGTCCTACCTTTGTACGCATAGTTAGAAATTAGCATTTAAAAAACCTTTGAAATTCACTGAAAAAACCATAGGTTTCAGGGACGTTATAGTTAGAAATTAGCATTTAAAAAACCTTTGAAATTCACTGAAAAAACCATAGGTTTCAGGGACGTTATAGTTAGAAATTAGCATTTAAAAAACCTTCGAAATTGACTGAAAAAAACATAGGTTTCAGGGATGGTATAGTTAGAAATTACATTTAAAAAACCTTAGAAATTCACTGAAAAAACCCTAGGTTTCAGGGACGTTATAGTTAGAAATGATCATTTAAAAAACTATAGAAATTCACTGAAAAAACCACAGGTTTCAGGGACTTTATAGTTAGTTGGACATTTCACATGTACAAAACCAGAGAAAGAGAGGTACAGAAAGAGGGAAGAAGGGTACAGAAAGAGGCAAGATAGGTGCAGAAAGAAGCAAGAGAGGTGCAGAAAGAAGTAAGAGAAGTACAGAAAGAAGCAACAGAGGTGCAGAAAGAGGGAAGAGGGGTGCAGAAAGAGGCAAGAGAAGTGCAGAAAGAAGCAACAGAGGTGCACAAAGAGGCAAGAGAAGTTCAGAAAGAGGCAGCAGAGGTGCAGAAACAGGCAGAAGAGGTGCAGACAGAGGGAACAGGGGTGCAGAAAGAGAGAAGAGGGGTGCCGAAAGAGGCAGACATTTGCAAGAGAGGTGCAGGAAGAAGCAAGAGCAGTGCAGTAAGAAACAACAGAGGTGCACAAAGAGGCAAGAGGGGTACAGAAATTTGCAAGAGAGGTGCAGAAAGAAGCAAGAGCAGAAAGAAATAACAGAGGTACAGAAGGAGGCAAGAGTGGCGCTGGAAGAGGCAAGAGCAGTGCAGAAAGAACCAAGAGATGAGCAGGAAAAGGGAAGAAGTGTGTAGAAAGAGGCACGAGGGTTGCAGAAAGAAGGAAGAGAAGTGCAGAAAGAAGCAACAGAGGTGCTGAAAGAGGCACGAAGGGTGCAGAAAGAGGCAAGAGAAGTGCAGAAAGAAGCAACAGAGGTACAGAAAGAGGCAAGAGTGGTGCAGAAAGAGGGAAGAGGGGTACAGAAAGAGGCAAGAGGGGTGCAGAAAGAAGCAAGTGAGGTGCAGAAGAGGCAAGAAAGGTGCAGAAAGAGGCAAGAGAGGTGCAGAAACAGGCAAGAAAAGTGCAGAAAGAGGCAAGAGAATTGCTGAAAGAAGCAACAGAGGTGTAGAAAGAAGCAAGAGAAGTGCAGAAAGAGGCAAGTTAGATGCAGGAAGAGGCAAGACAGGTGTAGAAAGAGGGAAGACGAGTGCAGAAAGAGACAACAGGGGTGCAGAAAGAAGCACAACAGGTGCAGAAAGAAGCATGGGAAGTGCAGAATGAAGCAACAGGGGTGCAGAAATAGGCAAGAGAAGTGCAGAAAGAAGCAACAGAGGTGCAGAAGGAGGCAAGAGAACTGCAGAAAGAGGCAGCCGAGTTTCAGAAACAGGCAAAAGAGGTACTGAAAGAGGGTGCAGACAGAGGCACAAGAGGTGCAGAAACAAGTAAGAAGAGTGCAGAAAGAGGCAGGAAGGGTGCAGAAATTTGCAAGAGAGGTGCATAAAGAAGCAACAGAGGTGCAAAAATAGGCAAGTGAGGTACAGAAGGAGGCAAGAGAACTGCAGAAAGAGGCAAGAGAGTTGCAGAAACAGGCAAAGGGGGTGCAGAAAGAGGGAACAGGTGGGTAGACTGAGGAAAGAGAGGTGCAGAAAGAGGGAAGAGGGGTGCAGAAAAAGGCAAGATGGATGCACAAACTTGGAATAGAGGTGCAGAAAGAAGCACGAGCAGTGCAGAAAGAACCAACAGAGGTGCAGAAAGAGGCAAGAGGGGTACAGAAAGAGGCAAGTGAAGTGCAGAACGAAGCAAAAGAGGTGCAGAAAGAACCAACAGAGGTGCAAAAAAGAGGCAAGAGGGGTGCAGAAAGGGTTAGGAGAGGTGCAGAAAGAGGCAAGAGGGGTACAGAAAGAGGCAGGAGGGGGTGCAGAAAGAAGGAAGAAAACTACAGAAAGAAGCAACAGAGGGGCTGAAAGAGGCACAAAGGGTGCAGAAAGAGACAAGAGATGTGCAGAAGGAAGCAACAGAAGTACGGAAAGAGGCAAGAGGCAAGAGTGGTGCAGAAAGAGGGAAGAGAGGTGTAGAAAGATGCAAGAGAGTTGAACAAAGAGGGAAGAGGGGTGCAGAAACAGGCAAAAGGGGTGTAGAAAGAGGGAACAGGTGGGTAGACTGAGGAAAGAGAGGTGCAGAAAGAGGGAAGAGGGGTGCAGAAAAGGGCAAGATGGATGCACAAACTTGGAATAGAGGTGCAGAAAGAAGCACGAGCAGTGCAGAAAGAACCAACAGAGGTGCAGAAAGAGGCAAGAGGGGTACAGAAAGAGGCAAGTGAAGTGCAGAACGAAGCAAAAGAGGTGCAGAAAGAACCAACAGAGGTGCAAAAAGAGGCAAGAGGGGTGCAGAAAGGGTTAGGAGAGGTGCAGAAAGAGGCAAGAGGGGTACAGAAAGAGGCAGGAGGGGGTGCAGAAAGAAGGAAGAAAACTGCAGAAAGAAGCAACAGAGGGGCTGAAAGAGGCACAAAGGGTGCAGAAAGAGACAAGAGATGTGCAGAAGGAAGCAACAGAGGTACAGAAAGAGGCAAGAGTGGTGCAGAAAGAGGGAAGAGAGGTGTAAAAAGAGGCAAGAGAGTTGAACGAAGAGGGGTGCAGAAACAGGCAAAAGGGGTGCAGAAAGAAGCAAGTGAGGTGCAGAAAGAGGCAAGAGAGGTACAGAAAGAGGCAAGAGAGGTGCATAAACAGGCAAGAGAAGTGTTGAAAGAGGCAAGAGAGGTGCAGAAGGAGGCAAGACAACTGCAGAAAGGCAAGAGAGTTGCAGAAAGAGGGAGGTGATGTGCAGGAGGCAAGAGAACTAAAGAAAGAGGCAAGAGAGTTGCAGAAACAGGCAAAAGGGGTACAGAAAGAGGGAACAGGTGGGCAGACTGAGGCAAGTGAGGTGCAGAAAGAGGGAAGAGGGTTGCAGAAAGAAGCAAGAGGGGTGCAGAAAGAAGCAAGAGAGGTGCAGAAAGAAGCAAGAAAAAAGCAGAAAGAAGCAACAGAGGTGCAGAAAGAGGCAAGAGGGGTGCAGAAAGAGGCAAGAGAAGGGCAGAAAGAAACAACAGAGGTGCAGAAAGAGTCAAGAGAAGTGTAGAAACAGGCAAGAGAGGGGCAGAAACAGGCAGGAGAGGTTCAGAAACAGGCAGAAGAGGTGCCAAAAGAGGTAACAGGGGTGCAGAATAAGAGAAGAGGGGTGTCGAAAGAGGCAGAAATTTGCAAGAGAGGTGCAGAAAGAAGCAAGAGCAGTGCAGTAAGGAACAACAGAGGTGCAGAAGGAGGCAAGAGGGGTGCAGAAATTTGCAAGAGAGGTGTAGAAAGAAGCAAGAGCAGTACAGAAAGAAATCATAGAGGTACAGAAGGAGGCAAGAGGGGTGTAGAAAGAGGCAAGAGCAGTGCAGAAAGAACCAAGAGACATGCAGGAAAAGGGAAGAAGTGTGCAGAAAGAGAAGTGCAGAAAGAAGCAACAGACGTACAGAAAGAGGCAAGAGTGGTGCACAAAGAGATAAGAGGGGTGCAGAAAGAGGCAAGAGGGGTGCAGAAGGAAGCAAGTGAGGTGCAGAAAGAGGCAAGAATGGTGCAGAAAGAGGCAAGAGAGGTGCAGAAACAAGCAAGAGAAGTGCAGAAAGAGGCAAGAAATTTGCTGTAAGAAGCAACAGAGGTGTAGAAAGAAGCAAGAGAAGTGCAGAAAGAGGCAAGTGAGATGAAGAAAGAGGCAAGAGAGGTTGAGGAAGAGGGAAGACTAGTGCAGAAAGAGACAACAGGGGTGCAGAAAGAAGCATGGGAAGTACAGAATGAAGTAACAGGGGTGCAGAAAGAGTCAAGAGAAGTGCAGAAAGAGGCAAGCGAGTTGCAGAAACAAGCAGAAGAGGTCCAGAAATAGGGAACAGGGGTGCAGACAGAGGCACGAGAGGTGCAGAAACAGGTAAGAAGGGTACAGAAAGATGCAAGAGGGTTGCAGAAATTTGGATGAGAGGTGCAGAAAGAAAGAGAGCCATGCAAAAGAACCAACAGAGATGCAAAAAGAGGCAAGTGAGGTGCAGAAGGAGGCAAGAGAACTGCAGAAAGAGGCAAGAGAGTTCTAGAAACAGGCAAAAGGGGTGCAGAAAGAGGGAACATGTGGGCTGACTGAGGCAAGAGAGGTGCAGAAAGGGGGAAGATGGGTACAGAAAAGGCAAGATGGATGCACAAATTTGGAACAGAGATGCAGAAAGAAGCAAGAGCAGTGCAGAAAGAACCAACAGAGGTGCAGAAAGAGGTAAGAGGGGTACAGAAAGAGGCAAGTAATGTGCAGAACGAAGCAAAAGAGGTGCAGAAAGAACCAACAGAGGTGCAAAAAGAGACAAGAGGGGTGCAGAAAGTGTTAGGAGAGGTGCACAAAGAGGCAAGAGGGGTACAGAAAGAGGCAGGAGGAGGTGCAGAAAGAAGGAAGAGAACTGCAGAAAGAATCAACAGAGGTGCTGAAAGAGTCACAAAGGGTGCAGAAAGAGACAAGAGAGGTGCAGAAGGAAGCAACAGAGGTACAGAAAGAGGCAAGAGTGGTGCAGAAAGTGGGAAGAGAGGTGTAGAAAGAGGCAAGAAAGTTGCACAAAGAGGGAAGAGGGGTGCAAAAACAGGCAAAAGGGGTGCAGAAAGAAGCAAGTTAGGTGCAGAAAGAGGCAAGAGAGCTACAGAAAGAGGCAAGAGAAGTGTTGAAACAGGCAAGAGAGGTGCAGAAGGAGGCAAGACAACTGCAGAAAGAGGCAAGAGAGTTGTAGAAACAGGCAAAAGGGGTGCAGAAAGAGGGAACAGGCGGGCAGACTGAGGCAAGAGAGGTGCAGAAAGAGGGAATAGGGGTGCAGAAAGAAGCAACAGAGGTGCAGAAAGAAGCAAGAGAAGTGCAGAAAGAAGCAACAGAGGTACAGAAAGAGCCAAGAGAAGTGTAAAAAGAGGCAAGAGAGGTGCAGAAACAGACAGGAGAGGTGCAGAAAGAGGAAACAGGGGTGCAGGAAGAGGCAAGAGGGGTACAGGAAGAAACAAGTGAGGTGCAGAAAGAGGCAAGAGAAGTGCAGAAAGAGGCAAGAGAAGTGCAGAAAGTGGAAGAGATGAGCAGAAAGAGGCAAAAGAAGTACAGAAAAAAAAGAAAGTTGCAGAAAGAAGCAACAGAGGTGCTGAAAGAGGCACGAAGGGTGCAGAAAGTGGCAATAGAGGCGCAGAAAGAAGCAAGAGTGGTTTGGCCACCATTAGTACCAATTTAACACCCCCATTTAGCAATAAGTAACAGGTGACCATTATAGGTTTGCAAAGGGCCTTCCACCATGCTGTAACACTTGTCGCTGCATTTTTGGTAACGTTTGAGCCGTTTGAGCTAGAAACAAGGCTTTTTTTGTTCAAATCTTCAGATTAGGCAGCAGATGATGGATTATGTGGCTAATGCGGAAAATGTATAATTGTGCAAAAGTCGGTGCAGCCAAACTGTCTCATAATTCATAGTGGCTCTGCTCATACCTCTGACCAGGTCCAGAAGTGCTCCTCAGTGAATTTTTTGTCTCATTGAGTTTATAATTTAGCTTTTATGGAAATGAGGAAAACTAAACCTGAGGTTACCACTCCACAACACAGACTACCATACCACATAATTACTCTCCATAACACATAATCCCACTTTACATAATTCCTATACACTAAATACCACATACTTTCTATCCACATAATTTCACTGCACAACATACCACATAATTCCACTACACACAAAGTACATCCGCTCCACTCCCAAAAACATTAGTAAAAAACTTTTAGATTTACAACGCCAATAGCTCTAACTCTTGCAAATGCAAGACCTATTACATTACAAATGCTTCTTTAACTGGTAGTCGAGTTTGCAGCGTGGTGGGGAAAGGGGCTGGGCCGCCAACCAGCGCTCAGGAATTCCACTGCGTTGGACTTAGAGGAGGTTCCAGGAGGACTTCTTGGCCCCCAAAGTCCCTCAGGAGTAAAGTGGACTTCATCCCCCAACCAGTACTGCGCCAGGAGGCGTGTTTACAGAGTGGTGGAGAAAGGGGGAGGCATGGCCTCTGAAGACCTCTTAGCAATCCCACTGTGTGGGACTTAGAGGAGGTAACAGGAGAGGTAGTTGGCCCCCAAGGACAACCTTGGGGGCTGTTAGAATGGGGAGGGTTCAAATCCCCACCCGTTGCTACCCAAGGTTAGAATTGGGGGTCCCCAGTTGGATGAGGTAGGTACCTTAGTCCAAATAGGGACCCTTGCTTCTAAGTCAGGGAAAGGAAGGACACCTTCTCAGATAGCCCCTGCTCACCCCCTCGGTAGCGTGGCACGAGCAGCCAGGCTTATTTCCAAGGCAATGTGTAAAGTATTTGCAATTCCGCTCTCAGTAACCCAATGATGACACCACAAATGGACTCCACACGAGTTTCATAAAAAAACAAGTATAAGTTTATATAAAAAGATATACGATGAGACCACACGATAAAAATCCAACATATGCGTATGTGTAATATTTCACCTGGCCGGTTATTAGGCCAGCCAGCCCTTGTAGGTTCTTGCAGTATTAATAAGCAATTCTCAGTGATCCAAATGCAGTCCTAATGCAATGCTATGCAGTTCGTCATGCAAGAATCAGACACTTCGTAATGTAAAAATAATGCAGTTGGTTATGCCAAAATAATGCGATGCGTAATGCAACAATCAGGCAGTTCGTAATGCAAAAATAATGCAACAATTAGGCAGTTCGTAATGCAAAAGTAATGCAATGCGTAATGCAACAATCAGGCAGTTCGTAATGCCAACAATAATGCAATGTGTAATGCAACAATCAGGCAGTTCGTAATGCAAAAATAATGCAATGCGTCTTGCAACAATCAGGCAGTTCGTAATGCCAACAATAATGTACTCCAGCACCGTTCACGGTGCTCTGGACGGACTCTATGCCACTCGTACTGACTCGCAGTCAGCTACTGCCAAAATATGCCCCCAACACTGGTCTGATGTAAACAAAGTGCAGCTCCACACTCCGGCCCAGGTACTGCCACTCCTCGGCAAGTACGGGCCGTGATTCTCATTTGAGCGGGGGCTCGCGCTGCAAGGATGGGAAAGGCCGAGAGCATTTCTCTCCGAGACTGCCCCCGCCCCAGGCGGCGACACACGCACGCACGCTTAGCGTTAGCTGGGGGGTGAAACCTCCCTCACCTCTCCTCGCGGCTTGGCCTCTGGGGCGACTTCGTTGATCTCGGGCAGTGGAACACGGACCCCAGACGTGATGGTTCGAGGTCTCTCCTTGGCACAGGCAGGCTCGGGCCGGCGACAATGATGAAGGTCTCAGGCTGCAACAGGGCACACGCACACAGCGTCGCTGAGACTCACTTCAGCTTCGGGTGTACACGATCACAGGGCAATCCTCACAAAGGTCTCAGGCTGCACGAAGCACACGCACACAGCGTCGCTGAGACTCACTTGAGCTTCAGGTGTACACGGTCACAGGACAATCCTCACGAAGGTATCAGGCTGCATGAAGCACACGCACATAGCATCGCTGAGACTCACTTGGACTCCAGGTGCCCACGATCACAGGGCACTCCTCACGAAGGTCTCAGGCTGCACAAAGCACACGCACACAGCGTCGCTGAGACTCACATGGACTCCGGGTGCACACGATCACGGGGCAGTTCTTACGAAGGTCTCAGGCTGCAAAAAGCATACACACACAGCGTCGCTAAGACACTCCTCTGGAAACTTTTGTGTTCCTGAGTTTCCACAACAGGGAGCCAGCTCTCCTCGGGCCCTTGAGGGACAAGTTACTTCAGGACACAGCACACAGCAAAGTCCTTTCAAGCAGGGGGACACAGCACACAGCAAAGTCCCTTCGCCTCTCCTTGGTTAAATCACCAAACTGCAGGCCAGCCCCAGAACACACAGCAAGGGTCAGTCCTTTCCTTCAGTCTCTTCAGCTGTTTCTTCCTTGGCAGAGGTTCCTCTTGACCACAAAGTAGTTTCAATCCTTTTCAGGCTTGATCAGTACATTTCAGTCTTGGAGAGACCTAAGTTCAGGGGTTTCAGCTCTCATAGTTATACCCCTCAATATCTTTGAAGTCTTTGTGTTCAGGGGGCACTGACCCCTGTCCAAACCAGTTCTGGGTGTCTTCCTTTGATAGTGGGGGTCTGGATCCTCAATCACTCAGCAGGAGATGGAGCCATTGTTTTATGGCGGCAGCCCAGGCCTCTTCACCTCTAGGGGCTACTCCTCCCCCCTACACTCCAGATGCAGGTCAACCTGTTGCTGTCTCACCTCCTCCCCTGGGTCAAGACATTCCCCAGATCCTATCACTTTCAAATCCAGACAGTCAATCCACAACCAGGCAGAGACACACAGAATTGTTAGAACATCAAAAACCCAGCCACTTCTAAAAGTGTGGTTTCTAAACACACAATGCAAAAACCACCTTCACAAAAAGATGTGTTATTAAATTGTGAGTTCAGGCACACCAAACTTCACCTCTCCATTTTAAGCCTATGGGAAGATAGGCTGGAAACATATTACACAGCCTTCCCCATTCTGTCCTATGGGCAAGATGGCCTTTCAACAGTGAAAAACGAAATGGAGAGTATTTCACTGCCAGGACATGGTACACACCTCAGTACACATCCTACCTTTCACATACACTGCACCCTGCCCAGGGGTGTACATTGGGCCTACCATAGGGGTGTCTGATGTGCATAAAAAGGGAAGGGTAAGGCCTGGCAAGCGGGTGCACTTGTCAGGACAACATGGCAGTTTTAGAAAACTGCGTGCAGGCACTGAAGTGGCAGGCCTGAGATCCCTCTTTAAGGCTACTGGTGTGGGATGCACAATTAGTGCTGCAGGCACACTAGTAGCATTTGCATTACCTGCCCTGGCACACATAGTGCACTTTACTAGGGACTTTACTAGTAAGGCAAACATACCAATTATGGACAACCAATTACCATTACACTTTACACAGGGAGCACTTGCACTTTGACACTGATCAGCAGTGGCAAAGTGCCCAAAGCATCTAAGTTGGCAACACCATGTCAGAAAAAAGGTGTAGGAGGAAAGCAAAAAGTTTAGGGAACTTTAGCCAAAAAGGGCCAAGTCCAACAGGGGCCAACTACCCCTCCTATTACCTCCAGTAAGTCCCACACAACAGCATTGCTAAGTTCTCATAGCAGGCCCACTTTCCCCACCACTCTGCAAACGCGGTCCCTGGTGCACTCTTGCTTGAGGATTAAAGTACACTTCGCTGCTGGGGATGAAGTCCACTTCAGTCCGGAGGTCCTCAGGACACAAGGAGACCTCATCACCCCACCAGCAGTGCGCCAAGAGGCGCGTTTGCAGAGTGGTATAAAAAGGGAAGTGGCCTCCTACCACCTCTCAGCAATCCCACTGTGTGGGGATTACTAGAGGTTCCTGGTGGCCTAGTTGGTCCCCCGGGACCCTCACTAGCAATGGGAACTCAATCCCCCAATGCAGAGTACGCCAGGAGGTGCGTTTGCACAGTCGTGCAGGGAGGCGGCGGGGCCTCCGGCGAGTTGCCGGTTTCTTTTTCTTTTCTTAAATTTTTTTATTTTATGGGAGGGGGGCTGCGTGGCCCCCTCCTGAGGCCAATTTGGGCCCTGGGGACCCCATCCCCGGGGCCCAGCCTTCTTTTTTTTTAAATAAATAAGAAAAGGGAGGGGGCAGCGTGGCCCCCCTTTCCGGGCCTTTTTTGGCCCCGGGGACCATATCCCCCAGGGCTTGCCCATTCCTTTTCTTTTTTTTTAAAGGGAAGGGGGCCCTGCGCCCCCCCTCCCGGGCCATTTTCGGCCCTGGGGACCCCATCAACCGGGGCAGGCCCTCACGTTGTGGACCGCAGGGTGGCCCCAATGCCCCTGCAGTCCCAGCCGGCTCCCCGCCTCCTGGGGGAGCCGGCATTGCTTTTGGGCAAGGGGAGCTGCTGACATGCAGCTCCCCTTGTCCAAAAGCAATACTGCTTTGCTTCTTGGAAGTGAGAGTAGGTTTCCTGCTCTCGCTTCCAGAAGCAAAGCAGTGTTTGCTATGGCAGAGTGGGAGCCGTGCTCCCGCCCTGCCATAGCAAGCGGCAATGTCCCGGGGTGGGCACCCCGGGACATTGCAGGAGCCGGCCCTTGGGGGTGGCGGTCCCTAGGGGCAACTAGGGCTCCAGGAGGGGGGCCGCACCTCCCAACTGTTTAAAGCCCCATGGAGGTGGTGGTCCCCGGGGCCAGGGGGCCGCAATGGACCCCCACTTTTTAATGAAAAGTGCCCCGGGGATGTGGTGGTCCCCAGGGCAGTGTGGGGAGTCTCTAGACCCCCACAATTTGTTTTTCAAAATAGCCCCGAGGAGGTGGCGGTACCCGGGGCTGCGGGGGGCAGCATGGATCCCCCGCATTTAAATCATAATGCCCCGAGGAGGTGGCGTCCCCGGGGCAGCGTGGGGGGGCAGGAACCCCCCACGCATTTTTTTTAAAAAGCCCCAGGGAGGTGGCGATCTCCAAGGCTGCGGGGAGGCCGCATGCCCCCGCATATGATTATCTAAGCCCCGGGGAGGTGGCGGTCCCTGGGGCTGTGGGGGCCCCCGCTGGCCCCGCTAGATAATTAGGTATTGCCCTTGGGACCTGGCTCACCCGGGGCTTATAGAAAACGAAGCGTGGGAGCCCGCGCTTTGTTTTCTTTAAAATAATTTGGGCCGGATTCGCGCACCCAGCGCGAGTTCGGCCGATTTCTTTTAAAAAAAAATCTTTTTTTGGCCCTGGGGGTCCTTATGGTTCCCGGAGAGCCACGAGAAGGTATTCCCAGGTGTTCTAGCAGCCGGCAGCATTGTCTGTATGAAGGCGCCCCTATACCCCTCGTGACATCTCATGGAGAGGACACATTAATATACGAATGATATACTAATTATATAATTTTCAAATGCGCAATTGGGGCGCAGAGAAGAGTACTTGTGATCAGTAGGCCTATGTACATTTATACAGCCCAGGGAGGTGTTATAGGGATTGTTTCGGTCCTGAAGAAGAAAGCCTAGGGATGGCTTCTGAAACATGTCGATCTTGTAGAAAGTGACCCATTATAGTACACCATCTACTTTTTTCCCCCCCTTTTTTTTACCATTCTCAGCTAGGGAAGCTAATAAAGTGTATTCTTTTCCACTAGCCAGGGAATTTTTAAACCATCACATATATTTATATTTCACGATCCCACGCACTACACATATACACTAATCACTAAAGTAAGTGATCCTGCGTCCACGTAGGTAGTAGCACGCCCCGTCCCGTAGAGGGGCGGGAAGACCCTAATGATGAAGCATGACACTGAATCAGGTTTCAGTGTGTGAGGGGTATTTTACAACTTTTTGAACACTATCCTTCCTACAAACATGAGAAGGTATTCCTTTTTCTAATCACCACCGTTTTTTAAAAACACCGCAAGTAAGATTAAGCACACACTTAGGTGCGTTTATATGTTTTTGTAGTAGAATCTCTTTGTTGAATTGCGATACTGAGAGGAGGACGATTCTACCTTTTTCCTCTTCACTCCCCCTCATGATATTTTTGTTGACCCCTGAGCAGGCCTAGGGGGTCAGGGTGTTTCTTGTTTTTAATCTTTTTTTTTACTGTTTTCTTGTGAGTCGGTTGTACCGAGTCACAAGATGGCTGCCAACACTTCTTGGTTTGGAGTGTTGGCAGCCAATCAGAATGAAGTTCGTGCTTGGGAGGAGTCACAAATCCTCCTCGGCTCTCAGATATCGATATTTTTATTTTTTTAATTTCTCAGGAACTATTGAACGGATTTACACCATTTAAAAAAGTTTGCTTTCTGAAACAAGAGCTACCTTTTTGCCAAATTTGGTGTAATTCCGTTCAGCAGTTCGGGCTGTAGCCGTGTCTAAAGTTCCTATGGAAATTAACGTGGGGAAAATGTGTTTTGAGACCACCCTTTTTTCTCGGCCCCCACTTGACGAATCACCCCGAAACTCTCAAGACAGGATTTGACCTGAGTGAACCATTAGTTTTGAAAAGTTCGTGAAGATCCGTCAAACTGCGCCAAAGATATTGGCAAAAGAAAAAAAGCTTTTTGAATAGAAACAAGGGTCTGACTATAACTACCTACTGGCGACCGCCAGGTAATATATATATATATATATCTATATATATATATATATATATATATATATATATATAGATATATATAGATATATATATATATTATCCACTGGCGGTCGCCAGTAGATAGTTATAGTTAGGACCTATTTTCCATAGGAAATTCACAACATTCTATTTCCAATAACTTTGGCGCCGGTTGACGAATCGTCGCGAAATTTTCAAAACTCGTGGGGCGCTCCAGTCCGCTTGTATCCTGAAGGTTTCGGGGTGATTCGGCAAGCGGGGGCCGAGAAAAAAGGGGGGTCCCTAAACATGTTTTCTCCATGTTAATTCCCATAGGAAATTTTAGACAAGGCTACAGCCCGAACTGCTGAACGGAATTACACCAAATTTGGCAAAAAGGTAGCGATTGGTTCAGAAAGTGACCTTTTTTTTAAATGGTGTAAATCCGTTCAGTAGTTGCTGAGAAATTCAAAAAATAAGGGTCAAAAAATCAATTTCCCATAGGGAACTTTGTGCAAGGCTACAGCGGAAACTACTGAACGGATTTACCCCAAGTTTGGCATAAAGGTACTGCTTGGCTCAGAAAGCGACCTTTTCAAAAATGGTGTAAATCCGTTCAGTAGTTTTTTAAATATTAAAGGAAAAAGAACTATATGTATCTGGGCGGAGCCAAACCACACATGTCATCGTGAGATCTGATTGGCTGTCAGCACTTCATCCAAGAAGTGTTGGCAGCCATCTTGGGACCAATATACATGATAGCACCCCAATGAAATGCATTGTAGTGAATAGAAGATTTTGAGGGTCACCAAAAGGAGAACTATAAAGGGTGATAACAGACTTTAGTTACATTAGAATTCATTTGTTGATGGTACCATACTAATTTTAGGAACTGTGGTGTGTTCTAGGGTGATTTTACCCTGTGAAAAACCTTCTGCTGGGATTTCATGAATCATGTTTGAGAGAAAACAATTTTCTCATGCTTGTCCCACAGAGATTTGGAAGGTGCTCCAGAAGCTAAAATGAGAGCATATTTTCTGTAAATTCACATTATCTTTCTCAGTCATGTGAGAATGAAGTCTGACATTCTCAGTAAAACATGTAAATCCAACAAGGGCAGAGACTGTCAGTTGATTCCTTTGTGTTCTACTGCAGCTTCCCAGAGTGTTCTTAAGAACAACTAGAGCGCTAACAACCTTACCTATGACAAAAGTATGGCACACCTGAAGCCATCTTGATTGGAATAAACTGGTAACACTTAAAACATTTAATTTAAAAAGGAACAAAATGATGGGGTTCATTTTGTCTTAGAAATTATGGTTAGTGCTGTAGAAAGAAAAATTAGGACATGTTTTAAGTGAGACCTCAAATATCTTCCTGTTATATTTCAACAGGAGCAGCCTGCCAGTTGATTCCTTTGTGTTCTACTGCAGCTTCCCAGAGTGTTCTAAAGAACAACTAGAGCGCTAACAGCCTTACCTATGACAAAAGTATGGCACACCTGAAGCCATCTTGATTGGAATAAACTGGTAACACTTAAAACATTTAATTTAAAAAGGAACAACATGATGGGGTTCATTTTGTCATAGAAATTATGGTTAGTGCTGTAGAAAGAAAAATAGCACATGTTTTAAGTGAGATCTCAAATATCTTCCTTTTATATTTCAACAGGCGCAGCCTGCCAGTTGATTCCTTTGTGTTCTACTGCAGCTTCCCAGAGTGTTCTAAAGAACAACTAGAGCGCTAACAGTCTTACTTATGAAAAAATTATGGCACACCTGAAGCCATCTTGCTTGCAATAAACCGGTAACACTTAAAACATTTAATTTAAAAAGGAACAAAATGAGGGGTTCATTTTGTCACAGAAATTATGGTTAGTGCTGTAGAAAGAAAAATTAGGACATGTTTTAAGTAAGATCTCAAATCCTCTTCTATTTCATTAGAAAATTCTGACATGCAGACTGAAACAATCACTTTCAATACCAGCAGTAGACTTCCAGTTAACTCCCTGGTGAGCAGTAGCTTTACTACAGTGATCTAATGAGCAACTAGAGTGCTAACATTCTGAATTTATGGCAAATGTGTGACCCATCTGAATGCCTTCTTGATGGAATCAAAGTAAAAAACTGAAAGCATTTCCTACTGAGGAGACTGCAGTAAATGAGGAAATTAGGAAACTTCATAACAAATAAGTATCCCAAGATTGCCACCAGAGAAAAAAGAGCCCAAATGTAGCACAAATATCACCCACATGTAGCCCACATATAGCCCAATGACAGAAGTGTGGATAACACTTTTTATTTTTAGTTTTTTTGCAGTTTTATATAGTGCAGACTAGTCAGGTATTGGAGCGTTGCATCTTACTTGGACCCCTTATTGCGTATTTTGCATGAAGTACATGAGATTGATCTTGCGAAACATTGAACTTTACTATTCTGTTAACCTGAAGTTGCTCTGAACCGGGCTTTGTAACACCCGTTTTTACCTACTGGTTTTAATTAATTCTCATTGTATTGTATTAAGAAAGAGGATTTACTGTTTTTATGTACACTTTTATGATCTATGTTTCTAAATCAGATCGAATAAAGTTTAATGAATGTAATTGAAGTCTCCCAAGATGGCCACCAGAGAAAAATGAGCCCAAATGTAGCACAAATATCACCCAGATGTAGCCCACGTATAGCCCAATGACAGAAGTGTGGAAAACACTTTTTATCCTTTGTTTTTTTGCAGTTTTATATAGTGCAGGCTGGTCAGATATTGGAGTGCTTTACATGAGCATTGGTTACATCATACAAGGACAAACTCATTTTGGTTGTAGGCATGGGGAGATTTAGTGATTTGACCAGAATCACAGAATGACGAGCTGAAGCAGAAACTCCAACTTGGTAACACCACATTTTCTCCCCTAAGCGTAACATTTAATCAAGTGGTCAACTGGATAAAAAAAACATAGAGATAACAAATAATTCAAAAGTGCTTTGTCGCTATTTGAGAACTGCTTGGCTCAGAAAGTGACCTTTTTAAAAATGGTGTAAATCCGTTCGGTAGTTGCTGAGAAATTGTAAAAAAACAAATATCGATATCTAGAGGCGCGGTGGATCCGCGAACCCTCCCGACCATGAGCTTCATTTTAATTGGCTGCCAACACTCCAAACCAGGAAGTGTTGGCAGCCATCTTGTGACTCGGTAGAACCGAGTCACAAGAAAACAGGGAAACAAAGGTGAAAAAGAAGAAAAGGGGGCAGGGTAGAAACACCCTGACCCCTAGGCCTGCTCAGGGGTCCCACAAGGACCCCCAGGGACAAAAAAGCATTTTTTAAAAAAAATTGGCGAAATTTGCGCTGGGGTCGCGAATCCCGCCAAAATGTAAAAAAAATGAAGCGCGGGATGCCGCGCTTCATTTAATTGAGACCCCTGGGTGGGCCAGGTCCCGGGGGCATTGCCAACAAATATATACAGGGCCCGTGGGGGCCCCCGCAACCCTGGGGACCGCCACCTCCCGGGGCTTGTTTTTTTAATGTTTGGGGGGCCTCCAAGGCCCCCCCAAGCCCCGGGGACCGCCACCGCCAGGGCTTTTATCAAATAGGGACCCTCAGGATTCAAGGGAATTAATCCTCCAACTTACCCTGAGCACTACTGATGCAGTCCAGCCATCGCCCTGTCACTACCCATGCACTCCTCCAATTAACCAGCGAGCACCATGTACTTATCCAATCACTCCGCCAAAACACAAGCACTTATAAATTCACCATCCACTCTCCTTGCAGTACTCTAATCATCCAGTCAGTACCCATGTACTCATCCAATGACCCAGGCACTAACTCATGGCAAATACAGAGGAGGTCATGCTAATCACAGGGGTACCCCAAAGCATTGTGTTCCCTATTGTATGTAGGTATTTTCACTGTATTCTAAGTGTCTTTTACCACCAGAGACAGAGTCAGTTACCACCAGTACCAATCAGCAAAAAGTTGGGGGCACAGGAGTACTTTCTACTCCTCTGTTGGTTCTTTCTGCACATCTCTTCCTTCTTCTTGCACTTTTCTTCGTCTTTCTGGAGTTCTGTTGCCTCTTTCTGCATTTGTCTTCCTTCTTTCTGCGCTTTTCTTCTTCTTTCTTCACATGTCCTACCTCTGTAGGCATAGTTAGAAACTAGCATTTAAAAAACCTTTGAAATTCACTTAAAAAACCATAGGTTTCAGGCATGTTATAGTTAGAAATTAGCAGTTAAAAAACCTTTGAAATTCACTGAAAAAACCATAGGTTTCAGGCACGTTATAGTTAGAAATTAGCATTTAAAAAACCTTAGAAATTCACTGAAAAAACCATAGGTTTTAGGGAAAGTTATAGTTAGTTGGACATTTCACTCGTACAAAACCAGAGAAATTACCCCGTTATAGTTAGTTCAGCTAACTATAACTCGCGCCTCACAATGCACTGCTGATGACGTCACATATGACATCACTCATGACATGGTCAGTGACATCACTGATGACATCACTGATGACATCTCAAATGACATCACTGATGACATCACTGATGACATCATCCATGTGATAATTTGATGCATCTTCTCACACCCTAATGTAACCTTTGATACACCAACTCTAAATAACAGACTGCCATTCTCAAAACCATAGACACTCCAGCAGCAATAACTACATACCCACTCACTGATTCTTAGGTCTAAACACATATCCACTCACTCACCCGTACAGTCACTCATACTTACAATCACTCTGTACAGGACTATCATATGCACTCATACGCCTATATAGACACTCACACATCACCACTCATCCATAGAGGTACTCACACACCTAGTCAGTCATGCAAATAATTAATCACACTCCCATTTACTCACCTATACAGTTATACACACACCAGCTCACTTACTCATACAAATACTAGGACATTCTTACGCTCTTATACAATCACTGATACAAGCACACACTCATCCATACAGTCACTCTCATAATCACAGACTCTCACTTATAGCTATTTATATATTCTAACACACATATATACTGCCTTTCACATATGTAGTTACTCACACATGTACCACTGAGATATACATTCACTCACTAACACACCCATACACACACTCACACACCCATACAGTCCATCACAGATGCAATCTTGAAACCATGCACCCAGTGAATCACCCACTCACACATCTATGCACAGAGTCACACACACCCCACCCATACAAACACTCAGGCATCCATACAGATACTCAGACAACCAATCAATAACCCATATAGACACTCATGTAGCTATTCACAAACCCATGCAGCCGCTTACACACCAACAGACAGACGGATACAGACATTCACACAGTTTAGTCACTAACCCGTGCATTCAGTAAGATACATTTAATCACTCACTTATAGAGTCAGTCACACACCTACTAAATCATCCATTCAGACAGTTATACACCCACTCATTCTTCAATACGCCTTTCCCTATATATATTAAACATATTTAAACTTTACAGAAACACACAGTCACTAGATGATGTCATCAGTGATGTCATCAGTGATGTCATTTGAGATGTCATCAGTGATGTCACTGACCATGTCATGAGTGATGTCATATGTGACGTCATCAGCAGTGCAATGCGGGGCGCGAGTTATAGTTAGCTGAACTAACTATAACGGGGAATTTCTCTGGTTTTGTACAAGTGAAATGTCCAACTAACTATAACTTTCCCTAAAACCTATGGTTTTTTCAGTGAATTTCTAAGGTTTTTAAATGCTAATTTCTAACTATAACGTGCCTGAAACCTATGGTTTTTTCAGTGAATATATATACACACACACACACACACACACACCCTACTTTAAACTACTTACAGATAAAATTACAGGAGCTGCAAAAATTGATCACTTCACAGAAAGGAAAGCAGTTATTAAACCATATAGGCTAAAAGTTAGGGAAATCATACCAGATATAAGAAAGACAAGCACTAGCTCCCAGGAACCCACAAGCAAAATCCTGAAAGACATATTACCTAAAGTCCCCGACTATCCCCATTTTAAAAACTCTAATTGCACGAACTAAAAAAGCCACAAGCGATACACCACCTGCCATAAAACATACCAAGACAAACACATCCCTGAACATTTAACAATTAGCCATATCTAAGAACCCTTACTTTTACATGACAATCATAACAATGAAAAACAAATCCTAATATTCTCTACTGCAAACAACTTAATGAAACTTACTTAATGCCAAACCTGGATGATGGATGGGACCATCAAAATGTGTCCCAAACCTTTCACACAGATATACACCATGCACGGTGAAAATCTAAACACCAATATCTCTTTCATATATGCTTTACTCCCAAACAAACAAAGCAGCACTTACAACGTGCTCCTAAACTTCATAGGACAACAAACAAAAAACTACACACCCAAAAATAATCATAGACTTTGAGCAAGCAATGATTCAAACAATTCTCACAATATACCCCCACACAGCTTTAGAAGGCTGTTACTATCATTTTAATCAAAGTCTATGGAGACACCTCCAAAAATCTACACTAAGGGCCTAATTATGAGTTTGATGATCCGAGGACTGCCAAACTCACAGTGACATGGTGGTGGCAGTCGGTCACCGCTACACCGGCAGTCTGATCGCCAGATTACAACTTGGGCAGTCGGACCGCCATGGCACCTCTGCAACCAGATCCCTGGCGTTGGCGCAGCAGTCTGAGGGCAGCAATATGCTTGGTGGTGCCCTGTGGCACCACCAGCATATATTATGACTTTCCTCACTGAGCAGAGTCTCATGGAGGTTCTTACTCCATGAACGTAGGGAAAGAAAGAGGGCCCTACAGGACCCCCCTCATAGCCCTGTGCATGGGGGCGCATGCAGGTGAGCACATGTTGTGCCCCCCAATGTGCTTGCAGTGCAGTTCCTGCACGGCAAGGACTGCAGAGTACATGCCGTGCAGGAACTGCCTTTAGCGCTCCCAATGCATTGCCATTTTCAGAGGCCAAAGAAACGCCTGCCTAACAGTCAATTTGCCTTCAAAATCAAAAAAAGTATATCACTGGCCTGCTTCCCTGTCACAAAGGTAGTCAACCACTTTAACTTATTAGTAGAAAGTCCATTCTACCAACAAAATGAAGATAAACATAGTCTCCTAATGGACTATTTTGAAGAAACTTGGGTTGGCAGACTGCATTGGTCAGGACACAGATGCCAAGGCAAATTTCTGACAATGTGGTGTAATGTCTATGACAGCACAATACCTTCCAATCCACACTAGGCAGAACTCAACCTACACTATATACATTTATGAAAGCATTAAAAAAGAGCAAAGCTATGAATAACTAAGAATAGAGCAATCTGTTAGCCGGATTGCCCTAAACTAAGCAAACAAACTAAAAGAATGTCCAACATGCTACAATTTAAAGTGCAACTCTTCATAAATAACAAAGGAATTCACTACTTGAAAATGAAAGCCAAAACCCTACTATAAAATACGTTCTAACCTACCAACGTCCTCTAAAACTACAAGAAACACTAAACCAACATACCAATTTTTTTTTAAATAATACCTACAATATTTTTGCATACCATTATTTAAAACTGCAATATAATTAAACTCTGATATAATAGAAATAACTAGATTCGTTATTTAAAAAAATGAACAACCACCATCTAAAAACTCAAAATCAAATGCAAAACATCACAGCAAATAAATACAACACATAATACAAACCATTCAACATAATATTCATATAAACATTAACAATATATTATCACATTTCCCACCCAAAATCAAAGATAAAAATAAAACACACTTTTTAGTAGCTGCAGATCTTTCATCATCTTCATATAACAAAAAATAGAAATGCACAAAAAAGGAAGCAAATGTAAGCAAAAAGCCTAAAAGGAAATGCGAAAATTAAAAAAATTCAATTGAAATCCCTCAAAGGAATCCAAAGACTCTCGGTTCTATAAAAAACCTGAAAAAGTATTTTAAAAAATGAACTGCTCCAGGAAACTCAAAAAAGGAAATCTAAGTAAAAATCAAAGCTGATTTCCTTTACAAAAAAATCCAAGTGAACTCCAAATGTCCATAGAAACTGTCCGTACACCAAAACATGTAAAAAAGTGTAAAACAAACCCACCTGCACAATACATTACCTTCCCCAATAAACATATACATTGCATATAATCATCATAATATAACAAAAATAACATATTCTTACATTACTAAATCAATGTTTAAAATAGCAAAACAACAAACTTGTGTAAAACACGAACATCTAAACATCTAAATATAGCAAAACACACAAACATCATTATAACTAAGTTTTACATATCCCTCCACATGGAGAGGTGTGGGCAGTGGCCAGGGCAGCTGACTTCGGAGCACAGGGCTCATGGTTCGATCCCCGGCTCTGGCGGCAGCTCATCTCAGCACCATGTGACTCTGGGCAATAGCTCACTTAATTTCCACAACGGCCCACAGTGCCTTGAGACCCGTAAGGGTGAGTAGTTTGTGCTTTACAAACACGGATTTACATTTTTACATTCATCCCTCACCCTCAAAACCCTTAAAAACGAACTTACCTGTTATGATGAACAGCAGCACCTTACCGTGAACTGGTTCCTGTAAAATAGATTCAAAATGACACAAATAGACTACAAAATAGAAGGTAGCAGTAAAAACAAAAAATGTTTGCTTAATGAAACTTAAAAAGAAGACTATCTCCCCATAGAATAGGAAATATTATAAAAATGTTTAATATATGTTTAAACAAATGTAGAAAATTCATAAAAAATTATAACAGCTCAAACAATGTTGTAGAAAATAATGAAAACATTGTAATGTCTAAATTAAATAATAGTATAAAATATATAAAATTATTTAATATATACTCATAAAACATATGTTGAAATAATGTTAAAAAATGTTTTTTAAAACTTAATACATTTTAAAAATGTGTTAACGATGAAAAATAGCAGTTGAAAATGAAGAACAAACAAACGTATTTAAAATATGATTTCCCTTCTTTGTTACAAAAACAAATAAAAATATATTATTGACTTGATTTTACAATTGTTTTATTTTTACTTAAAGTATATTTTTGCAAAAGTTAAAACTATACAAATAAATTAAAAAAATATATATATAAAACAAAGTGTGGTAATGTTTTATTACACTATATTTGGGTAAGGTGTTGGACACTAAAGATGTGATACTTATTAGTTCCATTCCAACCTAAACCAATTTCAGGAAAGGTTTGAAACTAAAGGGATGCAATTTACTATTGCCACTCCAACCTAAAAGAACTTGAAGAAGATGTTGGACACTAAAGGGGTGATATTTACTATTTCACCTCCAATCCACCATTCCAAGCCAACTTGGAGAAGAAGTTTGACACTAAACTGGTGACATTTAATATTCCCTCTCTAATTCAAGTTAACTTGGAAAATAAGTTGAACACTAAATGGGTGACATGTACTATTCCCACTCCAACCAAAATCAAGTTGGGAAAGAATTACAGGTGCCTGCTTGTGAAGAAGGGCATGCCAATCAATGAGCATGTGACCTAATGTCACAGAGGCATAAGTCATTTCACTGTGACATTGAGTCACTGTCTTGCTGTTAGGAGTTACACTGTGATACTTCTGCTGTGAGAGCATGCTGTGTATCTGTTCACAGCTTTCCTCAGAGAAGTGCCAACATTTGAATCGCATGAGCTCAGGATGTGTGCAATACAAAAACAAATTATTTTTGTACAGCGCACATCCTGAGCTCACATATTTCAAGGAGCTCTCATATGTGCTAATGAAGTCATTAGGACATATTAGAATGCCTTGAAATACAGGGGTGTTGTGTGTAAAAGGGAGCCGGTATAGTTTGGTGAGGGGTGCTGTGCCTGGAGTTCCGCGCTCAGTGTTGCTGGTATCTGTGATCCTGGGTTTTGGCGTGTTTTACCATGGTTGTGTTGAAGGGAATCTTCTCTCCCCTGTATCATTTTCTGTAATTGTGTGTTTCAGTTTCTAACACTTGTAGACTTGCTGTTTCATGAATATCTCAGGTTTTCATTTCATTGCATTGTTTAGGTCAGGAGCCCATCACGAATGAGGAGACACAATGACATAATAAGCATATGTAGGAAAGTGCCTATTTTGGACAGGGTTAGCCCCCACGTTTTGCCTGGAAAATGATGGAATTTCGACTGTAAGTGAACAGAGCTCTTTCCCTACACTATACCTTTTGCTTCCACAACTGCTATCAATTTAGCCCACATATAAGTCCCTAGTAAAAGATACCCCTGGTACCAAGGGTCTTGTGACTAAAGAGGGTCCCTAAAGGCTGCAGCACAAATTGTGCCACCCTAAGGGACCCCTCACCAAGGACATGCACACTGCCACTGCAGCCTGCGTGTTTTGGTGCAGCCCAAACTGAAGAGTCTTCTAGCAGGCCTTAGCTGTAAGGTATGGTGCACTAAATCTCCTGTGAAGACATATCTGCATGAGCAAATATGCCCCAGAAATATCCTTGTCAATACCTCGCTTTCCACCGGCACTTTCCCTGTTATTTGGAAACATGCTTTGTTACTGCCCCTATTAAAAAAGCAGTACGCTGACCCAAAAGAGCTTAGCAACTAGTGCCCGATCTCACTACTGCCAGCACCTGCGAAGATGCTGGAAAAACTGGTGCAACGCCAACTCGCCAATTTTATCGAAGGTCATGACATCCTGCACGACACTCAGTCCGGTTTCCGGTCAGGATTCAGCACCGAGACTGCACTGGTGGAGGTGGCGGATTCTGTAAGAATGACGGTAGACGCAGGCGCTTAAGCGATGCTGGTCCTTTTAGATCTGTCTGCTGCTTTCGACACGGTTGCGCACCCAATCCTACTGGACAGACTCAAACAGCTGGGCTTGCAGGGGGTAGTACTCTCCTGGATCCAGTCTTACCTTAAAGACCGCTCTCAAAGGGTCTTTCTCCAACCCCATCAATCAGAACCAAAGCCACTGTGGTGCGGAGTGCCTCAGGGCTCGGCCCTGAGTCCATTGCTCTTCAACACCTATCTGGTGCCACTCTTCTCTCTCATTGCTTCTTGGGAAGTGAAGGCAGTCTCCTATGCGGATGACACCCAGATGGTGTTCTCTTTTAAGGATCACTCTGCTGATTCTTTTACTAGATTTAGGGGGTGTTTGAAGGACATTTCACGCTGGATGAATAATAAAAGCTTAAAACTTAACGCGGACAAGACGGAGGTCTTGTTCTTCGGCCAGACATCTCCTCCCCCCGCCGGACTTTGGTGGCCAGTAGAAATGGGATTGCCACCTTAACGGGCAAACACGGCGAAAAGCCTGGGCGTCAAATGGGAGACAGACCTCTGTTTTTCAGCCCAAGTCAGTCATATATCAGCCTCATGCTTTGGGAAGTTGAGAAGTTTGAGGAAATTCTTGCATCTATTGGTGGAAGATTGTCACAGGATCATAGTCCTTGCTACTGTGATATCTCGACTGGACTACGCAAACTGTATTTGCCTGGTACTGCCTGCCTATCTGATTAATAGATTACTGATGGTACAGAATGCGGCACTGAGATTAATTTGTCGAGTCCCGTACCGTCACTACATCTCTCTGCACATCAGAGAACTTCACTGGCTACCTGTAGCTAAAGGATAGAGTTTAAGTTCCTGACTCTGGCCTTTCGGGCTTTGCAAGATGGTGGCCCGGGCTATCTTAAGCGTAGGCTCTGCCTATACCAACAAGAACGCACGCTGAGATCTAACTCCCATCACCTGCTCTGTGTTCCTCGTTTTGCTAAGTCCCGTATGGGAGGCAGGTCCTTCACTGTGGAGACGGCCAGACTGTGGAACTCCCTGCCTTCCCATATGCGCCTGATCAAGCCCGAACGTGAGTTCAGAAAGACCTTGAAGACTTGGCTCTTCAGCCAATGCTAGTACCTCGGTTGGACATCCCTCACCAGCTGTTGACCTCGAAGCGCCGGGATCACCTCTCCTTGAGGTAGCTGTTGAGCTCTACAAATGCTATTATTATTCCTGGATTTTGTAAGTGACCAGGGAAGCCACAGTAAGTACATGGGATGGACACTCGTCGTTACGAGTTCCCCAGCTCTGTGATGGCTTCACTGAAGTATAGGATGTTTGGTACCAAACTTCTCAGCATAATAAACCTGGACTGATTCTAGTGTCAGATCTATTAAAAGTTGCACACAGAGGACCCCTTAGAGGGGTCCCCTGAAATCTACTAACCCTAAGTGTAGTCACCGACTGGCCTAAGCAAGTCTGCTACCACCAGACAGTGTTCCGATCTCATGGGGAAAGTGCCTGCACGCTCTGAGGTCAAGAGAAAAGCCTTTCCTGGGTGGATGTGTTCACATCTCCCACTGATCAGGAAGAGCCATCTGTATTGTGGAGCTTAAAGGCCTTACCACCTTTGTAATGCGACCTCAGCCTCTGTTAGAAGGAGCAGATCCCCTTCCTGTCTTCACCCCTTTTTGGCGGGAGGACAGGCGGAGAAACTTAAAAAAGATTAGGAAGTGTGCCCCCCTTTGCTAACTCCACCCCTCAGATGCTGGAGGTGAGGTGAGGTACACTTTTCAGTACCGACCATCTTGAAGATGATGGAACTTATCCAATCAGGGCGAGGACTATGTCCCCCTCCCACAGGAGGTGGGCATAATTGAGGGTGTAGCCACCCCAGGTAAGCGGCCTATTGGCCACTACCTGTCACTCCCTTGGAATGTCCTAAATCTGGTACTGAGGTGGCTTCCCCAGATCCTGAACTTTTAGTTCCTAATGACCTAAGAAGAGCCGGACACCCCTGAGTCGCACCAGAAGAAAGCTGCAGAGAACTACTGATTTGGCTCCAGCTCTACCTGCCTGTATGCAGCCCTCGATGAGTCTGTGCCAAAAGATGACTCATCCTGCAGCCCAGCAACCTCCAAATCCTTGGGAGGACGCCTGCCTTCGACAAAGACCAAGATTTCCTGAGAACAGCAGACCTGTTCAAAAAGCAACCATCTTCAAAGTAAAGACTCTGTGACCTGAAGAACCACGAAGCCTACCCCTGGTTCCACCTCTGTTCCGAATACCTCCGGCCCGAGTCCAAGCCCAAGTGGCCCACCGGTTCCAGCAAGGTTACCGAGCACTCCAGAGCCTGAGTCCACTGTGAGCTGACCTCTTCCAGACTCCTCAAATTCGCCTGCAGCCTCTGCACAGAGACCCGCTCAACCACAACCTGCTTTGGTAAGCCATTTCCGACGCTAAAAGACAATCATGCACCCCTCTGCCCTGGGCCTTGGTGAAAAGGACCAAAGGTGTTTCTACATCCCTCAGCATCACAACTTACCTCTCTTACTGTTGGTTTCCTTCGACCTGCTTCCTGGGCTGAGCCTGCAGCCCTTTTCCGATTTGGACTTTCTCCATTGCTTTTCATTGGGCCCCCAATGCTGTGTTGGCACTCTGCATCCGGCCGCCCCTGTGCCGCTGGTGGTCTTAGTGTTGGTGCTGCTTTGGGCCCTGTCCAGTGCTTGCTTCAACCCCTGGAGACTGACCCCCAAGCAGCTGCTACTTACCTGTAAGCAGCCTCTGTCTGATGGCCCCAGTCCACATTTAATTGTATTGGGCACCCGACCTAGAACTTGTACCCTGCACCCAGCCGCCCTTGTGCCGCTGGTAGTGTACTGTTGGTGCTGAACTAAACCTTGCCCAATATTGATCTTAAATTCAAAGACTGGATTTGTAAGTTGATGTTACCTTCCTGTTTGTTGATTGTTTTCTTCCTTCCATAGGTTAACACTGCAAAGTCCGAAAATTGCACTGTGCCCATTTTTGAAACTGTTAAGTATTTCTATTGCAAAACTTATTTACCTGAGATGATGTTCTGTAGTTCTACAAAATAGATGTAACCAAGTACTATTTTTATAAATTGGTCTCAGATTTATTCATTGAGTGTGTGTCTCATTATTGCCACTGTGTGTACAACAAATGCTTCAAGAAACAAAGCAAGAGTTTTTTGCTAAGAATATTAAGTTGGCAAAGAACTCAATTAAAGAAATGTTTAAAACAGTAACCACCTTAGCACATCCTGCCCCTCCTCCCATTCCGGCTAGCCAGGAACTCTGTGATAAAATAGCTACATTTTTCTTTGACAAAGTAGAGGCCATTTTCTCCACATTCACTAGCTCAACAATAAAAACATCTTCGGACCACACAGCCGATCCTAAGTTAGTAACAAGCTCTGGCCCACAATTTGATAAATTTGCCCTGGTTACAACATCAGACATTCTCAATCCTCTTATGACGGTGAAATCAGGCTCACCATATGATCCATGCCCAGTTTCTATACTAAAGCTAGCACCCGAACCAGTCACTTTAACCTTGACTTCCATCATCAATGCTATGTTCACGGAAGGATATTTCCCCAAAATTTGGAAAAGGGCTTCTATGCTGCCCCTGCTTAAAAAACGGAGTCTAGACCCTAAAGCCTCTAATAATTTCAGACCCATATCCAGACTCCCGCTCCCTGCAAAAATCGCAGAGAAAATCATGAATGCCCAACTTAGCTCTTTCCTGGAACTAGCTCAGGTGCTGGATCCCACGCAGTATGGGTTTCGAGCGGGGCATAGCACAGAGACCGCCGTGCTTAAATCTACTGAAGAGATCAGGGCGACACTTGACCAAGGAGGAAAAGCCGCTATGATTATGTTGGACCTCTCAGCGGCCTTTGATACTGTCCATTATGCTCTGTTGATGAACCGGCTGCAAGAGATTGGAGTCCAGGGCTCCACCTGGAAATTACTCAAATCCTTCCTGTCAAACAGACTTCAAAATGTCTCCCTCGGCGAATTCTCTACTAAACTGTTTTCTTTGCCCTGTGGTGTCCCCCAGGGGTCATCCCTGAGCCCAACACTTTTTAACGTTTATGTGTCACTGTTGGCTCCCTTGATCGAATCCTACGGTTTAAGCCTGACCTCATATGCAGACGACACCCAAATTGTGGTGTCGCTGCGGCCAGATAAGCTGCAGGGCACAGCGTCCCGATTACATAACTGCATGACTGCGGTGGGTAACTGGATGGCCCAAAATTGCCTCAAATTAAACTCCAGCAAAACGGAGGTGGTGTTCGGAAATGACGCCAATTTCTGGACCCCGGCCTGGTGGCCAGATACATTGAGTCCCCTTCCCTCCCCTATCAAAAAGGTAAAAAATCTAGGAGTCTGGATAGACAACAAACTCAGTTTTAGGGACCAAGTGAATGCGGTGGTCTCATCTGCATCGTATACTCTAAGATCTTGCAAGAAAATCATGCCATTCCTACCCAAAGATAGTCAACAAACAGTTATTACTGCTTTAGCCATGTCCAAACTGGACTATTGCAATAGTCTCTATATCAATATCCAGGAAGGACTTATGAATAGACTGCAACTTTTGCAGAATGCAGCAGCCAGACTGCTCACCGGTATACCAAAATACGCCTCAATCTCGCCTGAGATCAGAAGGCTTCATTGGCTGCCCGTCAGAAAACGGATTCAATTTAAGGCTCTGTGCATGGTTCGCAAGGCCCTTCATGGATCTGGGCCCAACTACCTTAAATTGCAATTCCACTGGTATGCACCAAAAAGACTACTGCGCTCCTCGGATGCCAAGTTGGTATTGGTGCCCTTTGTAAAAAAAGCCAACTGGGGTGGCAGAAGTTTTGTGGTGAGAGCAGCCAAGGCGTGGAATGGCCTTCCATTGCATCTTAGATGCATGACAAAATTACTTGCCTTCAGTAAGGCTTTGAAAACATGGTTTTTTTCAGTATAATTTCCAACTTTTACTCCTCCTGTTCTTAGGCCACTGTAGGACTTAATTCAGCGCCAGGACATCTCCGGGTAACAGTCGCGCTCTAGAAATATCGATAACAAAACATACCATAACATAACAAATGCTTAACACTGCCCTCTATTAAGCCTAACTGCTCGCCCACATTCCCACAAAAGAGAGCATTGGTATTATCTACTTTAGCCTATGTAAATCCTCTGGGGGCCTATTGGACTTACTGCACACTATACCTCTTTTTGGTATAGTGTATAGAGAGCCAGCTTCCTACAGCATAATTGCAACTGCTCCTGCTGCATTAGAGACACCTTCAGCTAGAACTGCAAGTCTCACTTTGAATGCTGGAGCTTTTAAGTCCATACTTAACATAGTTAGAATCAAACCATAATTCCCAGCATCCAGTGTGCAGGTGCCAAAAGAAAGTCAAGATAGCCAGTAGGTTACCCTCATAACACTGGCAAGCTTGTGGCAGTGCACTAGGCCCTCCTAGGGCCTACATCCGAGGTGCACAGGTCAGTTTGTTGGGAGGTCCATCTTGGATTGGTACACTGACAAACAGTAGTATGTCTTGAAGCCACCTTCTTTGGCCTTGCATGCGTCAGGTGGCAGTTATGAATTTGGAGGTAATAGTGGCATAAACTACTCCTGCAGCTTCCACTGTGTGCCATGAGTAAGTGATGTTTGACATTCTTGGCATATGTCCTGGGCTCACCATAAACGAGGACAATAAATAATAGGCACTTTTATAATCTTCTTTGTAGGCAGTGGTTGGGGTGTTATTTGAGAAGAGGACACAACACAGAGTGGCATAATTTCTCCTGTATCCTTCCTCTCCCTATCACGAAGCAGGCAGCCGTTGTACGTGAGTAAGCAGGCAGTGGCATTTGTGTAACAAGATTACCTCTCTGCTGTAATACAAATAATGTCTTAATTCCATTCATAGCTGGTAGTACCTTTGGACATTTTCATCTACAATACAACTTACAGCCTGGTCGCCGAGTGCCACTGCACAAATGTTATAATTTACTGTACAAGTTGTTTTGTGGACAGTAAATGTATGTTAATCTTTCATGTGTTACATTCTCTAATATAGTCCAGTGTAGGCATTTGGTAAATATTAGTTCCCTTGTCTTCCCTGCTGCTGTTTGTTTGTATGAATTTATAAGTATTTTGTAGCATACATACTGTCAGCCTTTTCATAACTTAATTTAAAATATAGGTTACAGCATATGGTCCTGTTCTCTGTTCACTTTTGTAAATCTTCATTTCCCTGCTCTGATTCCAATGCTATTAGTGAACTAAGGGGCAAGCCAGGGGTCATGCATATCATACATGTGGGCTGGACTCTTATTATACATGGACCAAAATTTTACACCAAATTTTTAACAATTCTCGAGAACCTCCCTGAACTCCCCATAGAAACGCCCATATTCGCTTGCTCACTAAAATTCGTTAACCAACCTTCCGCCCTGTTACAAGATGCCTTGATATCAGTATGGGGCCTTTCAGTCTAGGCCTCATGTGAACCCCAGACCTACAAAATGCACATGCACACAGGCATATGATATGGGCAGTAAGACCACGTGCGGTCCATGCCCCTTTATTTTATAGCCTCTGGCCAGCCACGCCTAGCCAGAGGATGGACTTGGTGAACATCTAGGTGAGAGCCTCTCTGTAGAGCCCCAGGTGGCTCACTACATCCCTCCCCAACTCAGTCATAAATCATCATTGTTAGATTTGGCACACAAAGTCCATGAGGCGCTGACTCAGCCGTGTATAGGGCCGAAAGTGATATCGCTGGTGTTGTAAGCTGTCCAGCGTCTCTCCGACATTCCAAGTAGTCTATGCATCCTCGGTTGCCCTGTTTTCTTTGATCATGTTATTGTGAGTTCTTTGGCTGGGAGTGGTCTCATTCAGCCTCCTGCAAGCTGATCTTCTCCATGCCATCATCAGCGAGTGTCTACCGGTTGGCCGTGTCCACCTTCTTGAACTACAAAATATTTCTTGCGACTGGCTTGCTGCCATTACTTGCCGTGATCATGGTGCCATCATTCCTCAGTACCGTCCACATTACTGGTTCAAAAGGTGTCCTGAACTTCCACCATGGCCTGCGATTTCTGATGATGGCTTCATCTCCTTGCAGGACCAGGTGTGTTTTTGCTCACAAGTCTGCCTCATACGCGCGTTGCACCGAGTGCACCTGGTTTGAGTATCTTGAGGGTCATAAGGTGGGGGACTCCATCCCGGTGTGTTGGGATAGTGTCTCACCATGGTCAGTTAAACATTAGAGTCCACAGAACTTGTTGGGTGGGACAGTGAGGTGTTCCACAATACACGCGGAGGAACTTCAGGAGGCTGAGTTCAGGGTTGGCATTCTCTGCAACTGCAATCCTGTGTTTCTTGCTTAAAGTGCGCATGAGTCTTTCAGCTTTGCCATTTTCTGCGGCCTTTGGGGAGTGATGTGGCGGTAGAGTATCCCCAGATGACGGGGAAGATCTTTGAATTTTGAACCCTGGAATGGCGGTCCATTACCAGTTTTGATCTTGGCTGGCATGCCAAACATTGCGAATGTCTTTTCCAGAATTGGTCCCACATGCGTGAAAGCGGTTGAGTCAATTACTTCAACAACGGGATATTTGAAGTAGCTGTCTACTATGACCATTGTGATCCATCCATCTGGAAAACTCCAAAAGTCAAGGCTTAATTTGGACCACAGGGTGGTGCACATTTTCTCCATAATGATGGGTGCCAGATTTTCTGGAGGGCTCATTATTTGACACACCGGGCACTGTCGCACCACTTCATCCTCCATGGCTTCAAGGTCAGGGAACCACACTTTTTCTCACATGCACAACTTCATCAGCACAGTACTTTGATGTCGCCATGAGCCAGCAGTGTCACTTGATGTTGTAGCGTGGCAGGTATTATGAGTCGGTGTCCTCTCAGCAGAATGCCATCTTGAGTGGTTCTGAATTCATTGCGTACTCTCCACATTTTGACCAACCTCTCTTTGTCTTGGCTGCGCCACTCATTGGCATCACACAGGAAATTCTGCCAGGACCCTTTCTGCACAACTGCTTTGACCTTCATCATCATAGAGTCTCCTTTCATAGCCTCCTCAATGTCACTGAGGCTAAGTGCTCTTGGGCAGGCAGCCTGTCAGACCATGTGGATATATTCTTCTGCAGTGTCAACACTGTTAGCCCCAGCATCATCTGTTTGGTGAGGGCAGCGGGAGAAAAAATCTGCTGGGTTTTTGGAGCCAGGGCTATATACTACATCCATGTGGTAATGCTGCAACTGGATGGCCCACCTCTCGATTAGTGATGGGGGTTGTGGTGCTGAGCCTCGGAAGAGTGGGACAAGGGGTTGGTGGTCTGTGATTACCTGGAAAGGTCTACCACTCAAGTACAAGTGGAAATGTCTGCATGCCCAATTGAAAGCCAATGCCTACATTTGATTTGGGCATAGCATGTCTCTGATGGGCTCAGTCTCTTGCGAACGCTAACATTGTCTATCTACCAGGCTCAATCGCTAGGGTGAGGACTGCACCCAGCCCCACTGGACTAGCATCAAGAAGCACTTCTGTTTGTTTCTCTGGATTTAAATTGGCCATGGTGGTTTTATTCAGTAGAGTTTCTTTTATTTTCAGGAACGCGTTGTCCTGTTTTTTGCCCCCTTTCCAGCAAGTATCCGCCTTGGTCAGGGCTCTTAGTGGTTCAGCAACCACCCTTGCGACCAATCCATCTTGACCACTGTAAGGCAGCAGCCCTAAGCCTGAGCATAAGTCAAGTCAGCAGAGGTGACGCGATACACATGATACCCAGTGTGGGAGTCACACTCCTTTTAAAGTCCAGCCTGCAAGAGCATAGCTTGCAAGACTTGTGTCTCATAATGGCCTTGGAATCCGCCCATATTTTTCCATTTGTTGTCTTCGTTTTCGCCCTTCTTTGCTGCCTTCTCCATGGTCAGCGCTTGCCATGCATCACTTCCTTTCCTTTCTGTGGTGCACAGATCAAGTATAGATTAATTAACTTTGATTAGTGTCCCTCTGCTGCCCATCCATTGTTCACGCTGTGATTGAGGTACTATTTCTCTTTTTTTAATATTATTTGTTTTGCCATGTTTTATGCTCTGTGGTTGTGTTTTTAAGCCTACTACATACCCATATTTTAGTTTAATCATGGGTTAATCTTTCAACTCTACTGTCTATCTAAGTACACACTTTTCACTTTGTAGGAACGTGAATTTCTTTTGAGGTAAATGTGGCTTTCATTTTTTCCCCAATATCTTCTTGTTTTACTTTGTGGCACTTTTGTACTTTTCCCAATTTTGAATTTGTCCTTTTCATTTTAGTGTGGTTTGTCTTTTCAGCAGAGCGTTTTTTTTTTTTTTTTTTATGTTCATCAGCCGCCACCACAAGGCTCAACCATTAGATTGCCTATTTCCTCTCTATTATTCTGTTCTGGGCTTCCACAGCCCTTGGCCGATCCAGACCCAGCTTCCCGGCCTATCTGTTCTCAATACTACTTAATCTGATAGAGATTTCTATCTGCAGATTCCTTACCTTAGAATTAGCCCTAGGTGTCAACTAGACCCAGAAAACTTTCGAGCTCTACCCCTGCATGCCAGTAGGTGGCATTGTTCAGCTACACGTTGCGTCGTCCATGCTATAAATGATGTGTGTGGTGGCTATGTAGGCGCCACCCCAGCACACTGACATCAGTTCTTTTCTTTCCGCAACAGAGCACAGATCTGGAGAGAGCTACCCCTTAGTCTTTTTTTACTAACTCTTTTATGACTTTTTGTTGACTCTTTTTTGAGATTTTCTCCTGGTGTGGCAGTTATGTCCTCTAGGAAGGGCATATGTCAGTGACGGACCTGCTTCTTGCATGCCTTTGGTGCCTCAAAGGAGTGTGCCGACTGCTGAGCCATGCACCCGAAGGCTTTGAGGGAGCGCTCCCTCAAGCTCCTGGTAGCTCGGCATATGACGCCGCGACAATCTCATTACCAGGCAGTTACAAACCCAAGATCTTCTTTGCACTCGAAGTCGTTGAGTCACTCCGGTGAGTTTTCACAAGAAGAAAAAGAGTAAGAATGCAAATAGACCTACAAACCCAACCACTCCTCCACTAACTTTCACAGCAGAGCAATTTTCTAACTCAATTAACAAGAGCAGACAAGATGGAGCGCCAAACGGAATCCAGCAAGCACTGTATAAGACAAACCCTGCTTTATGGGTAAACAATCTGTCACCAGTCTTCAACAGTGCTCTTCAACTAGAGACGATTCCGGATTCTTGGAAAGGGTCCATCATCACCCCCATTTTTAAAGGGGATGATAGCCACCGCACCGAAAACTACCGTCTTATAACATTATTAGACACCAAGGCTAAACACTTTGCAGGTCTTCTTCTAACAGATCTACACCTCTGAACAGAAGAAAAACAATTTGTTCACCCTAATCAATCTGGGTTTGTACAATGAGCAGGCAGAGCAACCAACCTCTATGGCCAGGTAGCGCCGAGCCCCCACCCCCAAAAAACCATCTCCTCGTTCCTCCCCCCGAGGCATACATCACACACAATTACTGACAGAAAACCTTTTATGTTAGGGGTCGTAACAACCCCAGCCAAATTTTATTTACATTTTTGAAAAAGTTATCATTTCAAAATATAATTTTTCATAAATATGCAGAACCCCCAATAACAGTCCATACAAGATTATTTATATATGCACGGATGGCTAACCATAACAAAGACATAACATAACAAAGACAAAATGTATTGTTTTTACGTATCCTGCATTGAGCCTACACATAAGATCATGACTGGTCCAAATACCTGTAAGGCCCCCGTACCCCAGAGTGACCTTGCACAGGAGGACTACCTGCCCAGAGGGTTACCTACCTTGTGCACCCCCTACGCCCTCAAAATACCATCCCCCAGGGGCTGCGCTACTATGCTAGTTTGGCGCCCACTCGCCCATGCGGGTATTAGCCGTAAGGGCCTGTTGGAAGCGTGCACTTCCCCACCCTTCGCACCCTGTATCCGACTGGCCGTAAGCGCCCCCTGGAGGAGGTCCATGAGAGACTGCTGTCCTCCTCCTATCCCCATTAACAATGGGGATGCCTTCTAAGGACCGTACATGCCCCACCAATCATGACCTTACCGCCACAGGCCAGCATAGTTTCCGACTATCTGGCCCCCCCCAACCTGACACAAGGTCATGCCTTGCCCTTCCCGAAGGTCTACCATGTCAATAACTTTTCCAAGAAGAACTCGTTCCCCAACTTCAAAAGGTGGACGCCGTCCTGCAAGTAAAACCTCACCCCATGAATGCACCGGTGTGAGAAGGTCTGGAGTTTTGGGGGCCCGAACAGACTCGCCCCCTCGACGCCCGCCACTGTAAGTTTCCAGTGGAGAATTTTTTTTCAATCTTTGTACATAAGAATGACCTACAACCATTACTTCAGTTGTCTCTGGCCCCCAGGCGTGGACCTGGGCTGCAAAGGAATTTGTCGTCAGTTGCTCATCAGAAAGCTTCCTTCCTGCATCACTGGACATGAAAATTGCAGAAAACAAAAAGAAAAAACGTTATTGGCAACACGTCGGAGCTTAAAGCATATGCAGCCTCACATAGTGCTTGTAACATTCCGAGGACCGTCTGCTAATTCTCCGTACCGCCTGCCCCGAAAGACACATTGCTGTGGCCGCACCAATTCTGAAAGAATGTGAACCCAATTCCGTTGGGTCCCTTCCCGCTGCTCTGACGGCCAACTTAAGCACCCTGATGAATTAAAACTTGGTTAAAGGAGTGCCATCCCCGTGGATCAAGAGGGCACCACTTGTCCACCGAGGTCTATGAGACAGGAGTTTCTCCAGGTTGCTCACGGGACAGCACACGTTCCCTTGTGCCCTGTGCAAAAAGACGTGATCCCCTCTGCCAGCCTGGTCCGTTTTTTGACCGTGGAATCGATAGGGACACCAAACAGTCCTACAACTGCATGTGTACCAGCCGTAAGTACCCTCTCCAATCCCTCTTATTGTTCAAAACCAGTTCCCCCACCCTGAAGGCGCCATAGAAGGCTAATACAAAGGTCATCCTGAAATGATGAACCTCCTCAGTGGACCTACAAATGCTCTCCAGCGACCCAATACTGCTGAAAGTGTACCCAAGCCGATAGGGCGCCTAGCGTCCGCTTGGGACCCCTGCAAGCACTGCCATCCCTTCAGAGCCTTCTGAATTATGAAGGTACTGGTTGAATCCTGGTGGCCCCGCATTTTTGCAAAGAAGGAAATGGCCGCAATATCGCGCCGTGCGCATGCTGCAGAATGCCCCCCACTTCTCAATGTCCCCAAGAATGATAGGATAGAGGAGGATTGATTCCAAACCCTCTCCCAACCTTCCCCCAGAAAAGAGTAACAGGTGCTAAACCCCCCCTCAGAAGCCCGCCTCTTCCTGGGTGCTAGGCTGGCTGCCACGAGGTCCGGTAGGTTTGGGCACCAAGCTGTCACAGACGGTCTGGAAAGGGCGTTGGGATTTCCGCTGCTTCTGGGTGGTGCAACCTGAAAACCTGCATCTTGAAATGAGACAGAGCATCAGCTGCGTTATTCAGTACCCCTGGGACATGTCTGGCCCTAAACAACACATTCAGTTTCATGCATTGCAGCACTATCTCATTAACAGCCGCAGAATCATCTTACATTTAGCTGACTGCTGGTTAATGCACTCAACTACTGTCATGTTGTTGGACCAAAATATGACTGATTGGTTGTGAAGCTACTCTGGCCAAATGGTCAATGCCACCAGGATGGGGAAAAGCTCCAAGAAACCTATGTTGGTTGTGACTTCACCCAGGATGGGGGAAAATGCTGCGCACACCATGCTGATCCCAGGATGGCACCTAAACCATGGCTACCTACCACGTCAGTCCGCAGGCCCAACTCCTCACTGGACCAGTGGGGGACTGGGCCACACCATCGTGCCATTTAAATCCCGCAGGAATGCTAACCAAATACGCATGTCATGCCAAACCTCGCTGGACAACCAGGTGTGGTGGTGCTTCTCCCTTAGGTCCAGCATTGTCTGCGCGATGGAGCCTGAAAATGGACGGGCCATGGGCATGACTCTCAAGGCAAAATTGAGCTGTCCTACCATCTTGTGAAGCTGATGCAAGGTGACCTTATCCCTACTTAAGCACTCCTGGAGCGGGAGGAAGAAGGCGGAAACCTTCCATTGTGGGAACCCCTAATTCAGAATCTAGCTCCATACCTAGGAATTCAATGACCGTAGCTGGCCCTACAGTTTTGCCTGGAACTACCGGGACCCCAAATTTACTCATCAGTGTGCAGAAAGACTTCAATGCCTTGCCACACTCTGGGGAGCCTGGTGAGCCAAGTAAGAGGAAATCATCTAAGTAGTGCAGCACCCACTGGTGACCCGCCTCCTGCCTTAACACCCATTCGAGAAAAGAACCGATCTTCTCAAAGTATGAACAGGAAACAGAGCAAACCATGGGCATGCACTTGTCCATATAGTAACTTCCTTCAAACTGAAAACACAGCAGAACCCTGAGGGTGTACCGGGAGTAGGCGGAACGCTGACTCTATGTCTGACTTTGCTAAGAGGGTGCCCAGCCTCAGCTCCTGGAGCATTTGAATCACCTGGTCAAGTGAGGCATACTTAACGGAACATAAGTTGCTGTCTAAGGCCTCATTTAGAGACTGAACCTTGGGAGCGGACAAATTATGTATCTGCCGAAACTCACCGAGTCCTTCCCAGGGGTGAGCAAACAAAATCCTTTGTTGGTACTAATTCGAATGGGCCAGCCACCTTCCCTAATCTCACTTCCTTCTCAATCTTCGCTGCCGCCACCGCCTTGTTTGATCTTAAAGGCTGCTGATTTCTACAGTAGGGAACACCCATGTAGCCTGGTGCTAGGATCCGAAAACCCTCCTGAAAACCTTCAAAAAGTATTTGGGCTGTTGATGGACTATCGTATCTACTAAGCCATGGGATCATTGCCGGTAAATTCACTGGGGAGGGAGCCTTGCAGAGGAGTAAGCCATCAGTCTTGCTTCTCCTGCGCCCTTATCTTTTGATTTCTTGAAACATTTAGACTCGGGGTGAGAAGGAAGGTCACAAAAGAAGCAAGCGTGCTTGAACTTACATGTCCCGGGCATCCTGGCGCAAGTAGGCCTATTATAGTCCCAACACGTCCCTTTCTTCCCACCTCCCCCCGCATTGCCCGAGGGACCTGCATGAAAGGACGGCCCGGGGGTGGTGTCCTGGCGCACCTGCTTCATGTGGCGTAACCACATAATCAGATCAATCTGGTCCCACGTTAAATCAGGGTCAGTTGCCTCTGCCCTCCTAAACTCTTTATCATACTCCTTCCACCCCACACCCCGTACTCATCATGCACGCAAGCAATCCTATTTTGGTAGCAAGCCATCTGGGCGCCAACTCCAGTGAAGTGCTCCACCATAATCGCCTGATAGTTGGAGAAACCTTTGATCCAATTGACTAAAGTCTCCACTATCTTTTTCTTGTAAGGCCAGTGACCACATTCCCTATAGTGAGCACACTCCTTGCACCTTTTAACCTCCCCTCTCTCAGGTTTGTCGAGTAGCAAATCAAACAAGTCCACATATTCCCCTTTCCAGATCTTTTCCTTCACCTCTCGTGAAATGTGCCTGACCAGATGCTCTCGCGGAGACCTGTATCTCCCCCAAACCTAGACTCTGCAGCAATTGTGCTTTACCTGATATTGCTGTGTCTTGCTTCTTGGTGGAAGCTCCCTCCGCTGCTGTACTGGCTCTTGCTGGGTCAGGAGCACTCTTTTCTTTTTCTGCTCTGCCCTGCTCAGCCGTGCTAAGGGCTGCACCACTACTCTCTGCTGCCCCCATAGTCCCAGGCTGGGCCCCTGTCTGCCCAGACCCTTCTAGCTGTGCTACCAGTCTCCTGGCCTTCTCCATATTGTTCCCTTCGAAAACAATGGCCCCGCCACCGGCCGGAGGAGTCCACGTACCAACCTTAGATAATCAAGGCAGCACCGCAGCCAAATTAGCCACTAAATCAGGCTGACTAGGCACTCCCCCTGCACTTGCTCCCCCCGCTGGCACCTCGCTTGGAGCCCCCGGGACCACAGGCACATGCGCCCTCACCTCCTTGCTTGGTTCTGTTCTACTTGGGTTTGAGGGCCCCAGGGTCTCATCCATGAGTAACCGCAAAGGGTCTTGGCTATTGCCCCCAACCCCCTAGCCTTCTTGGGCACTGGTGGGCACTGGTGGAAATGCTGCTCTAAGGGCTATTCCAGCCCGCTTAGGACTCTCTTCCGCCCTCTCTGCTCATCCACCTGAGGGGGGCCCCTCAACTTCTCCAAGGACTGATCCATGGCCTCTATCCTCATCACCTCCTTCATCTGCAATGTAATCTCCTCTGGCAAAAACTGGCCCACTGGGGTATCATTAACAAAAAGGGGGGACGCGGGCGGGCTAGTTTAACGAGGTCCAACGTACAAGCCCGAGAAGACTGTATGCAAGGAGGGGTATGGAGTTCCTCAAAGACAAATAACAGAAAAGAAGAGATACTGTGAGGTGTGAGTAGTATAAAGGTAGCTACTTGCCAAGTCAAAGAAAAAGGCAAACTAAAGGGGGGAACCCCTTGGTGGAACTAGGGCTCTCACACACCCAGCAAGCTAGGTGTCATGCTTCATCATATGAGCCTGCCCCTCGTCCAGTCGGCGCTGCAATACCGGACGGGCTCCCGAACCGGGGCTCTTTAGCGGGGATCTTCTGTTCCTGCCGGTGGGTGCAGTGGGGGTAAGAGGCCTAGTGTGTGTAGACGTGAGAGAGAAGTGAATTAAAACAGGTCAGTTAATCCTAACCGTGATTTAATTTATAAGGTAAACCGCCTGATTAAAAATATATAGAGAGGGACAGTACACTAGATGTAATGTGTCTAGTCATATAGTCCTGCTCTCAGATGATCGACATGTTTCGTGCCTCTAATGTCAGGGGGATCTGGGCACTTCCTCAGGATCAGAGTGAAAAACTATCTACACTACGTGGTCAAGTGACATACTACCTACCACGTGTTAAGGTCGGTGACCTGTAAAACAAATAAAAGATAAACCTCAATCAATCACAAGGTCAATCAATCACAAGGTCTCATTGGCACTTGTATATCATCGTATCTCATCAGCTTTTAAAACAAAACAAAGACAAAAGAAAGAAGGAGAACCTTATTGCACGTACTACTGTGTACTTAAGCAGGTTTGTATAAATAATAGAAATTATTATTGTAAAAATGCACTAGTATCACCATGTTGTGCTCTTGAAACTATTATAAAACATAATGTGATCCGATAGTGCATAGTACTGGACATATAAACACCCATGGTCGTGCCTGATGAACTGATAGGCGATAGAGAGAGTTCAATGACTCACCTATCCTGCTGTCTAGAATTGCTAGCAACAGTACCGGCGGTAAAGAAATGGACTCCGTTGTGGGTCCTGTAAAGGCAAGTCAGAGGATTTGCGTTATGGCTGACAGTGAAAAGAAAGCCAAAGATGGGAAGACAGAGGGCCCAGAGGGGTCAAACCAGCATTCAGATGCTGCAAGGAAGTCAAGCTAACCCCGTGTGGTCACCCATCATACTAGAAGGTTGAAGGCCCACAGGGCAAAACGTGTCCACATGGTGACATAGGGCATCCAAGGAATGGCCCAGCTCAGACAACTGTCTCAGAGGTATTAGTGCCGGGCTAGTATTGGACCCAAGGCAGAACAACACTCAAAGACAGCGACGGGCATTGGAGGAATCTGGATGCTCTAATGTAAATAGTAATGCCGATATGGAGCATGAAAATCGGCGGTAGGGGACCACACTGGCAGCCGAGATCAAAAGCTGCAACTAAATTGGCTTACCTCAACATTGGAGCGATCCAAGGTCCTTGGAAGCCACAGTTTGCACTAAGAAAACACTCACCCGCGTGTGGCCACGCCAAGCCTGCGACCTACCCTGCCGCCGGAACCGGGATGGTAACTGGTTGTAGGACTGTCCAACAGATAAGGCAGTCGCTCGCTCGGCAGTGGGCGGAGTCACGCGAAAAAAGTGTGATCTCGTGTGACTGGGCAGGGTTCGTAAGGGCCTGCACAGGGGACTGGAAAATGAGGCGGCCATATTGGAACGGACCGAAAACGATGGGAAACAGCGCTGTGAGTGGTGAAGCGCCTGTTCTTACTAAGAATATTTAAATTTAGCCAGTCCTGTCATAGTTTAAATTAAATGGATATAAAGATTATAACCAATTTGGAATGTATATACACACAACCCACCATATCAGTGAAGCCAGCCTATGAGCACAGCAAAAACATCTGCTCTAGAGATAAGGCCATCGTTCGCTCAGTGCTGAATAAAGTCGCGTGATAGTGTGTTTAATCGACAAACTAAAAACTGGGGTATCCCCACTTGCCTCCTGAAAGCAATACAGTTTCTGTACTTGGGCACCCAGGCAAGAGTGAGAATAGGTGACGGCTCCTTTCTGTCCAGGAAAATTGACACCACCCAGGGCTTAAAAGAAGGATGAGTGTTGGCACCATACCTGTTTAATCTCTTCCTGGCCAACTTGGCCGTAGCATTGAATGAAGTAAACACACACACCCCAAGACTAGGAGACATGCACATCTCGATCCTGATTTACGCATATGGTGTGATATTATTAAGTCAAACAAAAATCAGCTTGCAATGACTTATTGCCAAGTTACCCCATTATTCATCTGCCAACAAGATGTCAATATATGAGAAAAAAACAAAGGTGATGAAAGTGAGCAACAGAAAGTGGATACCTCAGGGTACTATTTGACGACAAGGCCTCCTTCATCCAACACAAGCATGATTAGCACAGGAAGGGCAACAACCTACTCCTCACATTTCGCATCTTGCAAAGATCCTTAAGAGGTCTGAATTACGTGCCCCTAAAGGTAATAGCAGTATCACTTCAACTGTGCATCTCCTACAGATGCAAGGCCCTATGAGGCAGGGACCAGCTACTTCAAATACGATCATCACAAAAATATTCAGATCACTCTTTCGACTTCTGCACTATGCTTCACCAGCTCAGATGAGAATAGAGTTTGGTTTATTCAACCAAACAACTGCAAGAAAAGGCACCCACATCAAAGTATGGAAGAGGATTAAGGGCCAGATGTACGACCTGTTTTTGCATGCACAAACATGTTTGCGAACTCATTTGCGCATGCAAAAACCTATTGGGCCATGTACATAGCCTATTTAGCGAGTCACAATTTTTTTGCGACTCGCTAAATAGGTTTTGTGACTCGCTATTTGGAAGGGGCGTTCCCTTCCAAATAGCGAGTCTCAAAACCATGTACAAATGTTTTGCAATCGCAATTGCGGTCAGAAAACACTCGCAATTACCACCTACTTTAAGTAGGTGGTAATGCATTCGCAAATGGGAAGGGGTCCCCAGGGGACCCCTTCCCCTTTGCAAATGCCTGCAACATTATTTTTTAAAGGCAGGCAGTGGTCCCAGGGACCACTGCCTGCCCTTAAAAAATGGAACGAAAACGTTTCATTTTTTTTTTTTTAAATGCATCCAAAAAAAAATAAACTGCTTTATTTAAAAGCAGTCCCAGACATGGTGGTCTGCTGAGCCCAGCAGGCCACCATCCCTGGGAGGGCTAGCATTCCCAATGGGCTCGCAAATTGTGAGAGGCTCATTAATATTAATGAGCCTCGCAATTTGCGACCCGATTATGAATCGCAAACAGTGTTAAACACACTGTTGTACATTTCATTTAGCGCCTCGCAATTTGCGACTCGAAATTTGTCGCAAATTGCGAGGCGCTAAATGAAATGGTCGTACATATGGCCCCAAGTCACTCTCAGACAACCAAGTAAGTACAAACTAATAAAAATTTGCCTTTCTGGCAGTACTTAGACCAGGGGATCGATGAACTGGCTGTTCGTCCCTTATGGGAAGGCACTTTGCCCCCAGAATCATTAAAAAAGCCGCTAATGGCACCCTGAAAAAAACATCCATGCTAAAAGATAAAGAGGCCCTCTCAGCCAAATTCCACGCATGAAAGATCCTAGCAGAATAACAATGTCTTAATCCCCAGCCCTACCTAGAAGACGGGTGCTCATTGCAGTTAAAATCAGACACCGCTTTGGTTCCTTCCCAGTTCTTATCCACACCAGATCTCATTCATGAGGTCCATTGTGTCACTTTTGTGCCGTCAGAACGTCACTTTTTTTACGTTCCGGTGGTGCAATGTGCCGCGGCATAATTACAAGGCCACGTAAACCCACTTTACGTAGCTTTTCATAGCCTTGTAAATATGTGCCCCTTTCCCACCGAACACTGCGTGAAAGGGGCGTTCAATGTGTGTTACTGTGGGTGTTCCCACACAACCCCCATGGTATCTGAAGCATTCCCAGATTTACGAGAAATCATAAACCTGGGAATGCGTCAGAATCTAACACACCATTTCTCTTTTTTTTTTTCCATGTTCTATATGTGCTGCATTCTGCAGGACGCATAGAAAGTGGAAATCACCTGTATTGATTGATTTTGTGCCGGAAGGTGTCCTTTCCTGCACGAAATCAATCTGCCCAGCAATGCAGGCACTGTTTCACCATGGTGACCATGGTGCAAGGGTGCCTGCATTGGCGCCTGGCAGCCCATTGTGCACCAGCACAGGGGAAAAGGGCAGGAATGCGCTGTATCTGATAGATTCCTGCCCTTTTCTTTTGATGTAGGGCTTCGCAGTAAGATTCCTTGTAGTGCTGCCCTGTGCCAAAACCTCATAAATGAGGCCCACAGTGCCTTGGCTCAGGACCACAACAACGCTAGATGCAGACTGTGCAAGGCTAGGGAGGAGGACATTGCCCACATAAGGTGCCTGTGCCCTGGTCTGCTGCTCGAAAGAAGGAGGCTATTAAAAACTATTTTCAACCACATACACGCAGGCAGGCCATAACTGCCTGTCTCAAGGCAACGGACCCCACCTTAAATAGCAATTTCACTAAAATTTTAAAACTTAGTGGCAGCAAAACTAGAATCATGAGAATTGCAGCCTCTTTTTATTGTTTCACTAAAAACATGTTTTTCTAAGAGGCTTTAGAAACAGCTGCTAACCAATGTTTGTTTCCAATGCATGTTTGTAGTCCTTGTCTTTTAGGAGTTTTTAGGTCTCGCATAGCGTTGCAGCGCAACGCGCTGCTCGCTTTGCGAGGCATGCAGTATACACTGTAGCAGGGGGAGCTCCGCCGACTTTCTGTCCATAATTTTGATTGGCTTCAATGATAAATTCTGCATTTTGATTAGTTTTTGGCTTGTTAGTCCCGCCTTCTGACGGCCATGTCGTCATTTTTGTTCTTCCGAGGCTATCAGCCCCTTTACTTGAAAAACCGTTTTGTTTCCCTGCCTCTCCCCGTTCCCTCCCGCAGTCCCTAACTTCTTGGACCACAACCACCCCCGCCCCCTCCCGTTCGTGCCTTCTTTCATGCCCACACTTCCGTTTAAAATGCAATAGGTCTCGGGTAAATACGAGTCCTATTGCATTTTCAATGCTTGTTTGTCGTGTGATTGGTGGGTGAATTCGCACTCTTTGTCTCGCATTCGCGCGATGCCTTACATCGTACGCCTGCGTGACAAAACAGTGGCGTTTTCCCAGTTCACGGCAGGAGGCAGAGACAGCACAAGCAGCGAAGCAGGACGAGGCAAACATCGCATTGAACCCGGGCTGGTGTCTTCCACGTCCCCGGAGCGGAGTACATGCTCTCTGACGCCCTGTGGCCTGACCGCAAGGCCTCGCGCAGTAAGGGCTTCAGCCTGGAGCTGCACACGGACCGCGTCATTAAGTTTGTCTCGTTGGGTCTACCGCTTCTCCTCATGTCTCTCGCCTTTGCCCGGGAACTGTCGACAGGTACGTTATTCTGCGCTTCATTTTGCAATTTTTTTAATATTGACTTGTTAATTCATCCAATCCGGGACCTGGAGTTTTTGGCTGGTATAGGACGACTTCTCGATTAGGTAAGGGCTCATTTATTACTGTTTTTATGTTGTTGTGTGGGAAGTAATATTAGTGATTTACAGCGCTTAATGTTGCACTTTTTGCCACTTCTAGGCGCTGTACATAAGAGGTGTTACTTTCACCCGATTGCATGTTGGTTGGGGTATCGACCTCGGAAGGATGAAAGGGCGAGTTCGTCTTTCCTTGATTCTAACTGCTACAGGTTAATCAGAGAGCGTTTAAAGAGAAGAACTATTCTACACATGATACATCGTTGTAAATATATACGTGCTAGTGGTATGGGAAAAAACAACTGGAAACCAAAGCAGAGATACAAAACTTTGACGGGAGTTTTAGAAACATGTTTCTGAGGCAAAAGGTTCTGTGTATGTATGTAGGAGAGAGATTTGTTAATGTCATTTTACCACATTGAACCCGCACAGACATTATTTTTGTAATGCAGGTGTTTTCTGGCAGACAGTGGTGTTAGGACCGTCTGTAACAAATGGTGGGGTGGAGGGTTCTAAATCGCAGCCTTCGTGGGGTGGGGGGGGTGCGGGGAGGATGTTTTGTGTGCTTTGGGCTACCCCTTGGTGATACGGATTCAGAAAGTGCGGCTTGGCTTTGTGCGTGCTGGTAGGGGTGTGGCGCGAATAGCGGTAGGTGCCGGGGGGGGCTGCCATGGCTAACTGACTTCCCGAGTCACTGCCAGCCCATTGGGCCCACGGAGAGCTATTCATCATTTCCTTACAAGTGACAGATGTGCTCGGTGCACGCCAGGCCTGTTAGTTGTCACATGCCCCCCGCGGGAGGGCGTAGGAGGCATGGAGGGTCGAATGCCTCTTTGTTGAGTTCTTGTCCCACTGGTGAAACCGTCCCTCTGCGCGAATAGACTGGGCGAGAGATCTCCATGCTGTGCCCCTGTGCCACCCTCCAAAGTAACTTGGATGGTATGTGCCATTTATGAAACATAACAGGGGACCACCCTGGCAAAGGACGCAGCTGCTATCAGCAAGTGGTCTTTAAAGGCGCATTACATATTTTTCTGGAATTCAATTAAGTAGTGGCAGGATTAGCAAACTGTTTCGAGGAGGGAGTCGTTAAAGCTTTAGACAAACCATGTCCTTATTTACTAAGGAATGAACAGGTCTCCTACATAAAATGTCTCTACAAAAATATAGTAAATGCTAGACTAGCTTCGGCTTAAGTGTACTTTGTAAAACTACTACTATGCCCAAGCTCTGTCACACAGTGTGACCTTTGGCACATAACATTCTTTTTTCACCCAAAGCTACTCCTTATGTATCTGAAGGAGGGATATAATTACGCTATTTTTATTAAAATAAAACACATTTTTAATATTTATAGAACAGATCTTATCCAAAAAGGTAACATTGTTCATATATTTGATTAGGCAGGAACACACCCAAAAAGTTCACACTAGTAGTTTAAAGTCACTATTTCCAAACATGCATCTTTACTGCTGTTCATCTGTAAAGCTGTAATCATATATATTTTTTTGTATTTTGCTACTTTCACACCGAGACAATATTGTAAATAGGGGCCCATAAGCACTCTTGATCACACATTGTGCCACCTGGCGGCTCTGCGACACTAGCTCAGATTGAAGTCTGTAAACTGAGAGGTGGAAATAAAGGAAGTGTCAATTGCAGCACAATTGCAAAAAGCAGTGTTCGTATTCACCTGCTGGGCCATACAAGTGTCGGCCATACAAGTGTCCCTCACACAATGGAATTTGGAGCAATGCCCATAAGATCTTTGGCTCAAGCCGATCACATGGCATCTAAGGACACCACTCTCTTATCTCTAACCAAATATTTCCAGATACCAAGATCTCTAGATTCCAGGCCATAGAAATTGTCTTCCACGAGCACCCGTAGACAATAATATTTTGTTCAAATCTTGTTACTATGGGGTTTTCAAATAGAAACTCTGCTGGAAATAAGTTTACTTAACCACCACTCTGAAATAACAAACTCAGGGGCATATTCTCAATTACTCATCGCCTAGTTAGCGGCACTTTATCGCAGCCAAAGTGGCGATAAATTTATCGCACCATTCACAAGCTGGTGTTAACAGCCCATAACACCATTTTACCCGCGATAGCAGCCGCAAAAAACATCGCCACAGATTACCCCCGCAACTATCGCTAATGAGATGCAGAGTAGGCGTACCCGTGCAAAAAGCCGCGAAAACACCACTCCGCAACATTCTCAACGACCAGCCAGATCGGCGATAAGACCACAAAACAGGCGATAAGGCCCGTTAGCAGCAGGAAACTAACACCTGCTCTGACCTGGTGCAAAGTCGGACCACAGCCTGCACCACAAAATAGAGCCCAGCCCAGAGCCACACCTGAAGGGCTACAGATGCCATGGAGCCACTGATCATGCAGCTCGGAGCCCCAACAGGGCCACAACACCCACCGCCACCACCCCCAGGACCCCCTCCCTGGGCCCCCCTCCCCCGGCCAAAGACATGCCACATCAACTACACGGAATCATGTACCAAATAATCCGCCTGATATCGCACAATCACATTTGGTGGCATGCATGTGTCGTCACAAAAATGAGCATCACACATCCACCTTCGATGTAACAAATGAAAATGTATTCAAAGAAACACAGAACAGAAATGAAGACACATGGCGGATCCCCTAGGGACAATCTGTAGGTCACAGCCTGCAAGACAAAATTCATGATGAGAAGGTGTGTCTTGCGCACATCAAAGGACAGAGAGAGAGCGAAGGAGAGAGAGAGAGAGAAAGAGAGGGAGCGAGAGAAAGACAGACAGAGAGGGGGAGCAAGAGAAAGACGGACAGAGAGGGGGAGCGAGAGAAAGACGGACAGAGAGGGGGAGCGAGTGAAAGACGGACAGAGAGGGGGAGCGAGAGAAAGACGGACAGAGAGGGGGAGCGAGAGAAAGACAGACAGAGAGGGGGAGCGAGAGAAAGACGGAAAGAGAGGGGGAGCGAGAGAAAGACTGACAGAGAGGGGGAGCGAGAGAAAGACGGACAGAGAGGGGGAGCGAGACACAGATAACAGAAGAGATGGACAGGGAGAGTGCCGACAATGCGCACCCAGGCCACACTGCCCATCTGCTGCCACAGGTGTGTCTCCAACCATGTGCCTGTATGTAGTGCAGTTCACCAGGTCACACATCTGAAACAGATCCGTCATCTGAAACAGAGTCCAGACACATGAATGGCAAAGTACATACAATTGCACAAGACATCATCGCCTGTCCGCCCCTGCACACCCAGGCAGATGTACCCCAGCCCCTCCCGCCGCCCAGTGGTGCATGCCCGCCCCTGCGCACCCAGGCCTCACTGCTCACCTTCCGCCCTTGACGTGTAGTAATGATGGCCCACCACATGCCGCTGCAAGCCACATGCGGACATGGCACCCTCCACATCATGCAGCCCCGCTCCGCAGGCCACCAGGTCTCACATATGATTCTGGGTCTTGATTTCGCCATGGCAGAGGACATACCAGTGCACCCGGCATCATCGCAGGTTGCACACCCGCTCAGCACTTAAGGTGCCCTACCTCAGTGCACCCAAAGTCACCGTCCCGTGGCGGTGTGCCTGTGCCGGCCGCAATGTATCTGGTGCCATCAAGTCTGTGTCCTAAAGTCATGGACCCTGTATGATTGGGTATCGTGTTGCGGACGCCATCATGTCACCTCGGGTCCTGGGGAATGTGATGTTTCAGGGCCCGAGGCCCTCATGCCTACATTAACACCACACGGATGCACCCAGATAGAGAGTGGAAATGGCCTCGAGCACGTGCGCCCGGCCCTTTTTATTGGCAGGGTCACATGTCCTGTGATGCGTGTGCTCGATGGGTGTCGTGTGGGTGTAAACCAGCTGTGAGGGAGTGGCTGTGGCATGCTGACAACTAGACTTGTGAGCAGCAGATCACTACAGGAAAGACATGGGACATGTAGCCTTGCCGTCCCCCCCTGTGAGCGTAAGCGGTGTGGGCTGACCTGGCGTATGCCAGTCCAGCGTAAGGGTTTGTAAATGACCCCGGGGCCCTGGGCGTGGTTCCGTACTGGGCTGGACAAGGAAGTAACTCATTCGTGTGTCCCTGTTGTTGTGTCAGCGCCAGCCGGACCGCATTGGGCAATGTGTCACCCTGTGACCCCTGTTCTACGACATGAGCCACATGGACGTAAGAGGAGTCCAGTGAGCCTACATTCATCCATACTTCCACACTTGAAAGACCATAGACATGACACATCTGTGTGAATATTAATGTTTAATGCACATTCAGTGGAGTGTTCCATCTGGAGCAGTACAGGGCCATGCAAACCCCACATGACGATGTTGTCCCGTGGAGGGCCAGCCAGGATCCTTCAGGGAATGACAAGTCCAAAGGAAGAGGAAGAGTTCAGTCCGCAGTCTGATTGCTATGTCAATGGCGATCAAACAGCATAAGGCAGTCCATGTCGAGGTCCAAGGTGAGTGTCGCAGAGTGCATCGGGGGACAGTGGAAGGTGATGATGCAGAGGGCAGTACCAAGCTGAAGCCGGACCTATGGATGAGATGCATGCTGCTGCGACCTTCTTACCAGGAGGGCAGAATCATCCGCATCTTCGTTCTTCATGTGCCTCACGTGTGGGTGGTGGTGTTCTGTCTCCAGCACTGTGTGGGAGTGACACATCAGTGGCCGGTGGTGGAAGGTCTGCCACACTGTGTGGCACTGACACTTCAGGGGGCGGAGATGTGGATGTAGTGGTGGCAGCAGCATGGATCCGTGCCAGGCCTTGTGGCAGCAATGCCATGAGGAGGGTCCTGAGGTCATTGAGGAACCCAGCTATCTCTCGCTGGTGTGCAGCCATGGCAGCCGCTCATTCCGCATTCGCCCGCTCCATGGTCTCCATTAACCTCCGCATGTTTCCCAACTCCCGTGTGACATTGCTAGTGCCACTTGGACTGGACAGTTGTACTATTCTCTGAGTTAGGGCTCCAGCGATGTCAGCCATGGTCCATTGGAGAGCATGGAGCAGACTGTGGGTGTCCGTCAGGGACCGTGAGTGGTCCCTGATGGGACTTAGACACCCACGTATGGCATCTAGTTTGTCTGCCATGCGGTCGAAGCCCACCCGCACCTGTTCAGCCAGATTCTTCTGGCACCCCAAAACACGGCATTGGAAGGCCATGTGTTCTCTGTGGGGGTCCTGGGAGGCAGCAGTGGTGGTGGGTGCTGCCTGCTGTGTGGTCTGTGCAGGGGGTGGGGTCTCCTCGTAGCAGCTGGGCTGCCCAGCTCCTGGAAGTGGGCTGCATAGGCTGTCCACGAGCAGTTGGAGGGCGTCAGAGTCGAAGCTGTGGTGGTCCTCTTCGTCTCCAGAGAAGAGAGGGTCGGGCTGCTCTGTAGGAGGTGTTGATTCTCCCTCTGCAATGTGAAGGGGAGATGCAGTTTAACAATGTGTCCACATGTATGTTGTCGCATTGTACATGTTTACATACAGACAGCATGACTGGGTGCATTGTGGCTGTTTGGGAGGAACTGCCTATTTGATGGGGGACAGTGGACATTTCGACAACAGACGTGTGTGTGTTTGTACTTGTACGTTATCAACGCACATTTCCCTGCAATGCCAAATGTGATTGGCCAGTGTCTGCACCCAAGTGACACCAGTTGTGTCCTGTGTTCTGTTGCAGGTGTTTTGCGGATTGTGTCACATCGTTGTCAATGTAGATGTGCTCTGCATGTGATGTGTGTGCTGCATTTTGGGGGAGTCACCCCTGCAGCTCAGATTTTGCTGCCCCTTATCACTTTCATGAGGTGTGCCTTTGACTTCTGTGCTTGTACAGTGTTGATATGTTGCATACTTGGGTACATTGGTGTATTGGTGGGAGTTGATGGTCTGGGGCATGGTTTGTCCGCAGATGTGCTCAACTTAATTGTGCATGTGTGCCATTGTGCCCATCTCTTCCCGTCCCCCCAGGCCCTGGTCGTTACTCACCCTGTTGCTGTTGTGTCAGGTCCTGTTGAGCAGTGTCCGGGCCCCCAACTCCTGCCACCGTCTTCCCACTGATGACTGTGGACACCATTTCCTCCATGTCGTCCAGCTCCTCCTGTGGCGCTGGGCTCCCACCTTCAGTCTGCATTGCTGCCTTCAGGTTGTTGGCGAGTTTCAGCTTGGTTTTGTGCTTGACATCATTCAAGCGCCTCTTGACCTCGTCCATTGTCCTCTTCAGCACTCCGACTGCATTCACCTTGTCCACGATGGACTGCCATAGTCCATTTTTGTTGCCAATGACACAGTGGAGGTGACGAACAGTTGTTGATGGTGTTCTGTCACCTCCGTTATCAGGATCCTGTTTTCCTGCGGACTGAACTTCGTCTTCCTCTTCTTCTTGTCCTTGCCCTTGCCTGACCCCAAAGTCCCAGGATGGTCCTCCGGGGGGCTTGTGGGGTTCTGGTTCTCCTCCGTACTTGCTCCGGCAACGTCAATTGTGCTTCGCTGTTGTTTGGCATTTGTTTGTCTGTTTTCTTTTTACTTTTATGGTGATTGTTCCCGCCTGACGCGTGTGGATTGCAGGCCTGTAGCTGGGTTTCGCTGATTTTCGTATCGAGATTGGCCTCATCGCAGCTTTTTTTGCGTTAGTGTTTCGCATTTTTCCGGCGTGGCGTTGATTTTAACGCGGTCAGTTGACGCGTTATCTGGGGACTATCGCATGGTACCGCCGTGTTGTGAATACTTGGTTAACAAGACGTAAATTTCCCGCGATAGACTGCGATGTTGAAGGTTGCATTAAGTTACTTTTGCGATGGTTATCACACGTTCTTGAGAATATGCCCCTTAGAGTTACATCCCTGGTTACGCCCATGAGGCCCTCTTATGCTAAAAGTGACTTGCACTTTATTTGGCACATTATGAGCAGTTTAGATTGTTCATTTCTATAGATGTCTGTATTTAAATTTGTATGTGCTGAATTTTATCTGCTGCTCTTGTGTTTAGCATGCGTTTTATGTGTATATCATGAGCGAATTGTAATAACTTTTTAATGAAATAAGTTTAAATACTACTTTGATATGTACTTTAACGGACCTAAATGTCTAAATAAAGTATTTCAAGTATTTAATTCATCACCTCATAACCAGCTGTCAGTATGGGGCCAAGGATCAGAAGAGGAGTCAGGAATTATACCTCAATGTGGGCTTAAGTCACAAAGACAAATGTACCCGAGTAAATGTACTCATGCCTAGATTTACTCCTGTACCTAGGTGTAAATCTACAGTTTTTGGGCTATTTATAATTTCTGAATGTTTACTTACACCTACATTTGGTGATGGAGCCTCCTACAACAGGAATTAGAAGTATAAAGTTACTGCTAACAACTTTTCACATGTAGGTGGAGATTTTCACCACTGTGGTGATCTTCTTATGGGAAAAAATTGCAAAAATTCTTAAAGTTTAAAGTTCTTAAAAAAAAATGTTAAAATATTTTCATGTGTAATATAGAACTAAAATAATTTAAAATATGTATTATTCACATAGAACTAATAGAATATATATTTTTTTAGGTTTATCCACATTAATATTCAATGTACCACAAAAAGGGGATAAAAAGCGTGAATATCCATACATACAAATGCATAAATTTATAGAGTTCTATTTCATTACATTTTTTAAATTCTACAACAAATATTGCCCCTATTCTCTCTTCAACATTTGGTCAGCTACAATTTGGTTTTTGCAGATACGTTCAGAGAACATTTCTGTATTTTTTAACAGAAGAACAGCCATATTGTACAAAGAAGTATATAGTGGCAGTACCTCATTGTCTAGTCTAGCTTATTCCAAAGTGCCTTTGAGCCAGATGTACGATTTGCGAGGCGCAAATTGCGTCGTTTTGCGACTCGCAAAATATAATTTACAACAGTATCTCAGAGACTGTTTGCGATTCCTAATGGGATCACAAATTGAATGCCTCATTAATACTCATGAGGCAGGTGTAATTTGCGACCCAATTGGGAATGGCTATCACTCCAAGGGATGGTGGCCTTCTGGGGTCAGCAGACCACCATGTCTGTGACTGCTTTTTAAATAAAGCAGGTTTTTTCTTTTTTTAAATGCAGCCCATTTTCCTTTAAGGAAAACGGAATGCATTTAAAAAAGAAAAAATGAAACGTTTGTTTCATTTGTTAAGAGTAGGCAGTGGTCCGTGGGACCACTGCCTGCTCTTAAAAAATATTTTCGCATCCATTCACAAAGGGGAAGGGGTCCCCTGAGGACCCCTTCCCTTTTACGAGTGGCTTACCACCCACTTGAAGTAGGTGGTAAACTGTGAGTGTTTTGCAACCGCAATTGCGGGCTCAAAACAATCGTACATCGAAGTGCGAGCCGCTATTAGGAAGGGACACCCTTGGCACGCACCTTCCTAATAGCGAGTCGCAAACCCTATTTTGCGAGTCGGTAATAGGTTAGGAGCAATCTAGTAAATTAGTGCCCCTAAGACGCAGTGCAGTTTAACACGCTAGTGCTGATAGTTTGTAGTGACGTGTAGTGCAGTGTGGTGTGCAAGTATTCATTGGATGGTGGGCTAGTGCTCACCGTATTATGGAATGATATCTGGTGCATATAGGTGGCAGGAACATTTTGCGGCTTAGCATTACTAGGATGTCGTGCAGTGTGGTACTTTGGTGGATAGTGGGTACAAAGTTATCAGTTGGTGTCACTAGAGAGCACTGCAAAGTGACATTCTTGTCTTCCAAGAGTACTGAGTTGTCATTAGTGTCCCCATATTGTGGTGAATAAGCATCCATGGGATGCAGAGTGATAAGATGGTACCAATTGGCTGAAATATGGTGGTATATTATCGCTAGTTTACAATAAACTTTGATTGTTGAATGACCCTAGGCAGACTGCATTGTGATTTGTTAGCTCCTCTATAGTGAGGGTGATGAGTAAGTGTCCATACGACACAGTGCCATACTGTCAGTTAATGCATATATGAGGCCCTGCAGTGGGCTGGGTCAGTGTCCATAGAATTTACTACAATATGGTTACTTAGGGCCTGATTACGAGTTGCACATAATATTACAACCCATGAGTAAAATCCTGTTTACGCATGGGTTGGAATTATAAGTTTGAAGGTATTTAGCACATCTGATATTTAAGAAATGTGTTAAATAACTCAAAATTTGTTAAATTCCTGCAGGTTAAATCTGCCAAAGTTTAACAGGGAAAAACATATGAGACCTGGTTTACAAAGAGCCTCCACACTCGGCCTCGAACACCAAAATCAGCATGTTATTCCCCATGAACTTAACATAGCTGTTATTTATCACACCCAATAATTAATGTACCCCATGGTATCATTACTTATGAGTGGCGATAAATAACAGCTAAACTTGTAATCAGGCCCAAAGTGGATTATTTATTTAGATTTGGCGAATGCTGGACATTCACCAGAAACTAGAAGATGTCCCGCATGTCCTATTTAGAGAAGTCATTCTTTGTGCCCCCTCCTTTCTTTCTGGCAATCATGGGCATGCCATGGGTGAACCCCACTACACCACCACTACTGGTTAGGTAGCCACCACTAACTCTAAATACATATAAGTCCCAGGTTAAATTTTTGTTAACTTACATGATTAAAAAAAAAAAAATTCAAAGTAGCAATGTAATGGTTATAGGTTGCTAATATTTTTGAATTCTAAAAAATATTTAAAATGTAAGGTTAGTATTAAGGTTAGGATAAAGATAAATAAAAAATGAATGTAATTATAGATGAGTGGTTAGTCATAGTCAGTTTTATTCTATTATCTTAATAAAAAAAAACATCACAGTGGTTAGTTTTAGGGTTAGGATTACAGAAAGGATAAGAAACATTAATTGAAAAAATAGGATACTATATGGTGGATAGTTATGTTAATTACATTAAAACCCCCTAAAATCCCCCAAAAATGCACAAATATAAAATTTGATAAAAAATGTAAAATATAAAAGTACAAACTATATGTACAGAATTTATGTACAATCACTAACAATCTGTCCATACAAAGGTTGGCGTTTTGAGGACGTGAGGACGAACCACCGGTATACGGGAGTCTCTTATACGCCAATTTGTGACGGGACCAACGAGAGAAAATTGTTTTTAGGCGAAATTTATTCTAAATATAGAACACCAGGAGTAGAACAGCGGCAAGCAAATTGCGCTTTACGATCAGAATCTAAGGATCTTATAATAACGGACTTCGATTTCATGATGAATGCTATTTTGTAATCAGCGAAAGTTGGAGAACACAATAAAAGACTTGAACAGATTCAAGTCCTGTGAACTCTTAGAAAACATACTGTGGGGACGTGCAGTACCGGAGAGAAAAACGGGGTTGGCCTAGTAACCAATTAGCAGAATCCAACCGTTGTGTTTATGAGCCCCCTCGAAGCAAGGGACAAGAATATACCCATTTAATCTAATGGACCAAGGCTCCAATGACATGAAATAAGGATCAAAATTGAATGGCAACCAATCAGTGCCTAAAAAGAGAGACGTATAAATGGTCTTAATAAAGATGGGATATTAAAATTGAACCATCGAAACGCGTCGACGCTGCACTCTGCACAATCTGTTGGAATAGCTTACCCTATAGATATAAGACGATAAGATTGTACTTAGGACTAGCTTTTAACTTGTTGAACCCGGATGTGTTATTCAATGACAAAACTTACTGTCTGTATTTGTCTCTCTGTCAATTGTGTGTTGTTGGTACATTCAACTGAGGCATAGGCTTCTTCTTTTTAGTACTGAAATCAGAGGTGAATGTTATTGTGATTATCGTCTTTTAGCAAAAATAGGTTTTCTTTCAATGTTTGTGAAACACATATGCTAATGATATATGAATTTGTTTTTTAGTGTAACATATAGATATTTCTATGTGGTTTTTAATTCTCATGATTGCTGGGTTTTAATAAAACATATTTTTAATATACATTTTATATTTGGTTTGTTTATATTTGGTATTGTATATATTCTAACACATGGGCTTTATCTCTGTTGCTGGGAACTTAGCAACCTGGTACAAAATTCAATTGTTCACCAAGGGAATTTTCTCTTTACATACAAAGGTTGGCTCATAACGATTAATTCAGTTCAGTTGAACTACAATTCCACGTCCAGGCCCCTGCAGAGACCTGGTTATTTCTATGAGACCATCGAATGTTCCCAATTAGTCCTGTATGATATTGAATGGAAACGGTTACGTGCAATATTTAAATTATACCATTTATCAAAATGAAAGCCGAAAAATGCTTCCTACCAGACAGCATATAAAAATTTGCTCATGGCAAAAACGACAAGTGGGCTAGTGTTCATTTGAAGTACTCTAGAAGCAATACGATTGTGCCTAAAGTCCAGATCTAACTGCAAGGTGTTGAGTCACTTAATTCTAACCCTTTTGTACTTCTGACACAAAAATAATGCATGTTCAATATTCTCAATTGCATCATTGCAAAATTTGCAGGTGCCTTGATCATCAGAGCTTTGCTTCCACTTGTAGGTGAAACTGTTAATTGATAATATTACTTATCTCAATTGAATGTACAATATTCTAGCTTGGTGTGGAATGATGACATTCTTATGAGGTTCAAGAGCGGGGATAGATTTATGAATAAAAAAACATCTATCAGGCTACTGAGTTTTGTGTTTCTATGACACTGTTCGATCATGTGAACCCAAAAGGTAGATTTTAGAATTTCCAGAGTTTCCCTTTTGATAGTTGAAGGATCACTCCAAAGATTTTCCAACCCAAGGACCTAAAACCAGGATTCTATATGGCGGCTCCAGGGTATAGAGTGTGACTTGTCAATATTCAAAATCTCTTTGAGGCCATTTCTGTATGATGTCAGCTAAAGGGTTGTCAACAATCTAATCCAAAGAAGAAGGGGATTCAAAGCAGCTATATCCCCAATGCTCTTAAAACCTGTGTCAATAAATAAGTGTATGGTGGGAGAGCTTTGAGGCAAATTAAATAAAGATCTTAAAAAACTGTTCTCATTACATGTCAAATCTTTAATGTTACCTATTTGCTAGATTTCTGAGCCATAGAGTGATGCCTTTTGCACCTTAGCTCGGTAGACCTCGATTGACGGCAGGACAGATCTTGGTGTAATAACTTTATACTTTTTAATGACTGCCAAGGAACTTTGTAGCATTGTTGCACCACTCTATAATTAAATGTGTAAATCTTTTGCAGCTGAGTGTACCTCACTTTGAAACCTCATCTAAAAGTCTCATGGGAGTTAAGGATCATATAAATTGATTTTAGAGGTATTCACCTCCAGACCTCGAAGTCTGCAGAAGTCAGCAAATTTGTTTAGCAGAGTTTGCAATCCCCCTGGGGATCACGAGATCCGAGAGTATTGTTTGCGAATAAGAGGCCTGGTATTGGAATGCCTTCTAGTTTTGGGGCATCATGGGTCTAACCCTGAGGCAGTTTATATCATTGTTTTTATTTAAGGGGAACAGGGTGGGGAATAACACGCATCCTTGTTGCACCCCTTTCCTTATAGGTATGCAGTCAGTAAGCTCTCCTTGAGCACCCCAATGCACCTTGACGTAGTGCTTTTCATGGCGTCTGATAAGGATGTTTAGTAGTGTTAGTTGATGTCTATTGAACTAAAGGGGCATACAGGCATTGTCTGGGAGCAAGGTCAAAGCCGCCCTCAGGTCAACAAATGCCACATAAAAATGTTTTTTTTCACGTGATTAAAGTGATATTTGGTCTATCATGCTAACTATAAGCCGAAGCCTGCTTTCGAGGGAGATAGTATCTGGAATTCGTCCATCCAGCCCAAAACTTTATCTAGTATCTAGTGACAAAATACCTTCTGCAAGTTATCAATGAGGTTGATGGGGTGATAGTTCCCAGGGATACTTCTATCACCCTTCTTAAATATTGGGGATAATCTCTCCACAACGTCATGAATCAGGGAGCCTGTCCTCAGTCATGATTCTCTTAGATAGTATGTTTATGTAAAGACCCTATATTGTAGTCTTGGAGCAGTACAAGTCCCCAGGAACCTTGGCAGACCTGGGTGCTTTCTCTCATTGTAAAAGTCACTGATTGTTTCTTTCAAGGAAAAAAGGGTATTAGGCCGGTGTTCATTTTGCAGTTGGGTGACCTCTGATGGTCCAACAACAACAATCGGTAATGAACCAATGTTCAGGTCATGGTCATAATATAATTCAGTGATATGTTTTCCCATACATTAGTTTGTATAAAATATTCTAATAAACTGTTATTAATGAGACTACCATGCATTATGATTTGCCAAAAAGTCAGATGTGTCTCTTCTTTTCGATGCTTCTAAAAGATCAAATCAATTTGCATTGATCCAGTTCTGTCTGGATATGTGTTGGTATCTATTTCTAATCTCTCTGATGCTATTTGGATCACACAATTTGATGGCCATAGTTAATGAAGACTTTGCCTTACAGCAATCACTTGTAAACCACGGGGTCATCTTAATTAATGAACAATTAAAATATTTGGCCGCCTTGGTACATTTGTTTTTCCAAGCCTTGAACATAGTAGAATTCAATTGGGTGACGGGAATATTACCACTACGGTAGTTGACACACGGGCCTAATATGGTGTTTAGTTGGTCATCAATTTGTGCTAAAATATAGAGTTTGGTTCTCAGATGTTGCCATTTAAGAGATCTTCTATTGTTCCTAAAGGTTAAACATGTCACAGGTGACTTGGGAACAACTGTAGAATCAAAGAGCATATTACCCCTCAGTGTTAGATGTAACACATTATAATCACTGTTTGCTGTTTACATTACATCAAAGTCTACCATACTAGACCCTCATTCTATGTCCATAATGATGTAATCTATTCTGCTACTCCCCTTTCTAGAGAAAGTGTATGATCTATGTGTGTCTGCTGTAGAACGGCCATTGCATAGACCGTACTAGAGGGCTATAGATGGTAACTTGATAGCTGCTGCTACCCACAATTTAATTAGGTAAGCATTCAGTCGTTGCTTACATCTTACTTCGTCCTCAAGTAGGTGTAGTGGATGCCTATAGAACTAAGGGGGTCCACAGGCATTGTCTGGGGGAACAAGGTCAAAAGTCACCCTCCGGTCAACAAATGCCACATACAAATGGTATTTCCACGTGATTAAAGAAATATTTGGTCTATCATGCTAACTATAAGTCGAAAGCCTTCTTGTAAGGTAGATAATATCTGTGATTCATCCATCCAGGCCAATAATTTATCTAGTATCTGGTGACAAAATACCTTCTGCAAGTTTTCAATCAGGCTAATGGGGTGATAGTTTCCAGGGATACTTCTTTGACCCTTCTTTAAATTGGGGATCCTTTTCGTACAAGGCCATGAATCAGGAAGACTGTCACCAGTTATGATCTATCCTATGAAACAGTAGGTTTATCTTAAGGCCCTATATTGTAGTCTCGGAGCAATACAAGTCCAACGGAACCTTGCCAAACCTGGGTGCTTTCTCTGGTTTTAAAAGTTCAATTACTCTGATTGTATATTTCAAGGAAATAAAAGGGTTTCAGGACTGTTTTCATTTTGCAATTGAGTGACCTCCGGTAGTGCTGCAGCAACCATCGGTGATGAACCAATGTCCAGATTGCGGTCAGAATATAAATCAGCAATATGTTTTTCCCATACATGAGGTTGTATGAAATATTCTAAAGGACTATTATTAATGAGGCTACCAAATCAATTTGCATCGATCCAGTTCTTTCTGGATATATGTTTGTATCTAGTTCTAACCTCTATGATCCTCTTTGGGTCACACAATTTGATGGCCATAATCAATGTAGACTTTGCCTTACGGCAATCACTTGTAAACCAGGGGTCGTCTTAATTATTGAAAAATAAAAATATTTGCCCGCTTTGGTACACTAGTTTGGTCGAGCATTCGAGACCTCTTGTACATACTTTAGTATATACTTATATGTATATGTACTTTGTGGGCTCTGGAGATCAGCCCTAGGATTTGTCTGCTTCCGCTTAGGGACTTTTTTTCTGTTCAACTGCCTATATTTAACTGTCTTAATAGAAAACAACCAGTAGAGGTCAGTAAAATACCAGAATTGTTTTCTTCTTGTTCAACTGTCTCTATTTAACTGTCTTAATAGAAAACGAGCAGTAAAGGTCAGTAAAATACCAGGATTACTTTCTGCTGAGGGACTTTCTTTTTTTAATTTTTCTGGCAACTGCCTCTATTTAACTTTCTTGATAGAAAACGACCAGCAGAGATCAGTAAAATACGAGAATCACTTTAGCCTTCTCTAGATTCCAGTCAATAGAAATTGTCTTCCATGAGCACCCGTAGACAATAATATTTTTTCAAATCTTGTATTTTCAGTGATATGACCACCGAAGGTCCTGATTTTATATTAAAAATAGAGCTTTGGACTATACCACTTCCTGCTGAAAGGCAATATTTCTCTCCATGTGTTCCCATACTTGGTGTGTCATGCAGTTTGGTGCTTACTTTTCCTCCATGTTAAAGAACAGTAGCTGTTTCAGCACACAGGCTAATGTGCTGCATAGCTAAATACATATAAGGTCCCAAAGGCGAGACTGATTGCATTGCAAATGCTTGTTTTTCTAAGCCTTGAACATAGTAGAATGCAATTGTGTGCAATCAGGCCAATCATGTCAGGGCTATTGAACGTCAAATTTTAAATTGCTCAATTTAAGGATATTTTGACTTAGATTAAAAGGCCCCTAGAGGGCTGCCAGCTTTAGATGGAATTGCTTCAGAGCTGTAAGTTGTGTAACTAGATCTAATTAATGGTGCAAAAGACCAAGGTCTGTATTACAGAAGTCCCCCCGGGAGGCACAATGGGCATTTGCACCTGCTTTGTTCTCCCCCGGACCACATTGGTATTAGAGAAGGGCCACGGACGTTTGTGCAGCCCCTTATGTAATACAGATAGTGCTGGCGCATATGTTGCATCAGCGCTATCTCAAAAGTGAGATCCCCCAGGCAAATGAGGGAATCTCTTTACTCTGCTCCCCCGGCGTATTATGGACCGAGGCGCAAAGGTAAATAAGTTGTCAGGGGGCACACAGACAGTGCTCCACAAAAAGGTGCACACTGTCAGTACGCTGCCTTATGCCAGCCCTTTGGAGGGGGTCATGGGGGTCCTCTGGACCTCCCAGACATCCCCTTGCAGGCAGGAGCAATCACTCACAGCACCCACCTGCAAGGGGATCTCTCTACCCTCTTGAAAGTTCAGGCGGGTGCCGCCTGCACAGTAAAACACGGAGTGTCTTTGAAGAAGCCGCTCCATATTTCACTTCAATGCTCTGCCCCCAGGGCAAACAGGGAAAGTGCTCCCTTTACATAATAGGCCCCAGGTGTCCAGCAGCAGTATTATGTCACATTGATTAATAAAATTACCTCATGTTGGATCTTAACTTTTAACACATAAATCTGCCACATTCCATGACAATAGCTCTAAGGACACCGAGTCCCCAATATACTCAGACGTCGGGTCCCTCCAGCTTAGGATAGGATTACAGGGATCATATTGCCTTGCCAGGGGAGGATTCCCGGGCTCAAATGTTAATCGGGTGTGACTTACTTTCTTCTGCTCATTTATCCTTACCAGGGCTGGAGTCTCAGAAGCAGGATTATGGGGGAGATTTTATATTCTGAGGGAGGCACAGTGGTGAGGTACAAAATAATCTTTGTCTGCTTCTTAGGCTGTAAATTACATAGTCATTCTTAGCTATTGTGAAGACAGTCAGACTTGCTAAAGTGGAAATTTGCTGCTTCCCACTGTAGCTAGGCCCTATAATAGCTTTTGTGGGCTCACTCCGTTGGCTATGTCTAGTTGGACATATATTCACACTCTTTTGATCTTCATCTGCTGGATGACTTAGGTTATGTTGAAACTGTATACTCAAGCCCAACGTTGGAATAGTTTGGGCATCCAGAGGCAGAATTCCATCCACAGGTTTTGGGCTTTTATAAATCAGTGACGTGGAATCAAATCCACTATGTTATCTCATTTATCAGTACACTCCGATACCAATTTTATCACCTGCGACAGTGAGATCTTCGGCCTCACAAGTAAGCTGGGGCTCACTTTGTGATCTCACTAGTGGAGCAAAATGACTAGTACAGACTACAGTGGCCTCATTGGTCTGTTGAACACTTTGAGTAGGCGAGTGCATTTTCGGGGAGAGGGTACATATTTTTTCGGCTAAATGCTTGGCCACTAAGTCAGATGCAGCATCTAATTGCTTTAATTTGAATAGTGTGTATTTCGCTTTGGCATTTCCCTTATACAGTTGTGTTATTTTACTTTTTGAGTTGACAGTTTCCCCTTAGTAGTAAGCATACCTTCTATCTCCTTGATTAATACATCTATATCTTGGAGGGTGAAGTTCTCTGCTGCATGCCTTGCTGCCTTGTGAACTTTCCTTGCTCCCAATGGGGTTTCACAGCCTTTGATCTCCCCGTTTTGGTCCCGAATTGTCCCAAAATGGCTCGCCAGAGCTTAAGTAATTAGCTGCCAGCTGAACTAATCAGAGCAATACTGCAAGGCCAACCTTATATAGATATTAATTCTTGTGACTAATCATGACAGTCAGGAAACATTAAAAGGCCGTTTGGCTACACCAGTTCGCTATTCTTACCATAGGGCCGCAACAAATTCTTGTAGGCTTACCAATCAAGAATAAAACAGCCATAGATTACAAGGGGTGTAGCCTGTCCAGCCTCTTCCTGTTGCTGATAGGCATGGATGGATCTGCCCATAGCCCGGGCGTTTGCCCGCCTGTGGCCCACACAGCAGGGTAGGCAGAATTGTAGTTAACAATAATGAAATTACAACATATGACAAAAACATGAAACTAGTTAACATGGTTGTAGGCCTGAGGCAGTGGTAAATTACATTAAAAACTCACCTTGTCAATGTAGTGGTAAAGAGTGCATTTACCAGGGTGTAATTGTAGCATGATGTAGAGTAGGTGGATGTAATAGTATATCCCATCGTTGTAACAACACCTCACTTCAATGGCGTAGTGAGGGACCCCTACCCCACAGCAAGTGGCACAACCGATAAATGCATATGTCATCCATGTCTATAAGTTTCCCTTCTTTTGCCCAGAGTTCTAAAGATTTCTTCTCTGTGCACCTAGCTAGTTTCAGGTCGTAACTGATGCCACAGCTCAGTAATGTGGCTCACATATTTTTTAAATTTCAAGATCCCCACCATAAAGTTTGAATAGATCAAAATATTGTCTATATAGATGAATAAGCAAACATTTAGAAAGTCTCGGAGGACCTCATTTATACTATATTGAAATGCTGCTGGGGCATTACATAACCCAAAGGGCATTACAGTGTATTCAAACAGCCCAAATTTTGTCCTGAAAGCATTCTCTGTTCATCGCCCTCTTTTACTCGGATTAGGTGATAAGCTCTGCATAAAATGTAACTTTGTATAGATGGTGGAGTTTCTGACTTGATCAAGTAGAACAGGGATCAAAGGGAGTGGATTCCCGTTCTTTATGGTAGCTTTGTTCTCTTCCCTTTAATCTTTGGCAGTCCGTTATTCCCAATTCTTCTTTGCGACAATGAAAAGGGGAGAGGATACAGGTGAGGTGAAATGACGTATGAACCCTAACTCTAGTAACTCATCCAGGACCAGATGTTGAGTCTCGGGCTCAGTAAGGGCATAGATTCTACTACAGGGCAGGGTGGCTCCGGGAAGAAGATCAATGCAGCAATCAAACGCTCTGTGCCGGGGTAATTGTGTAGCTTTGACACAATCAAATCCTGGAACTCATGATAAACTTCAGACAATCCTTGTAAACCAGTTCCCTGGACAACTGCACAATGTAGAGGTGTTACTAAACCCTAGACTTCTTGATAACAGGTAGCCATGCATAGAGTAGAGGTGAGTCTAAAGTTACTGTGCAGTGTCCCCAATGAATTTTAGGGTTCTAATATTCTAACCATGGCACCCCTAAAATGAATTCAAATGTGGGTTGTCAATTAAATCCAAAATTAGTTTCTCTGTGTGACCATTGTGGCAAAGAAGTGTTAAGGGTTTGGCTCGGAAACAGCTCAAATGGGTCAAACCTCAAGATACCTGACTGGTTCCGGTTCCTCTTTAGGTATTTTAGTGATTCCGAGTTTAGCAGCTAAAGACTAATCAAAGAAGGTTCAGGTAGCCCCTGAATCAATCAGCAAATAGAGAACATGTAGTTATTGTGATATTAAGATAACCAACATCCGAATAGTCAGATGGAGTGAAATTCTATTGCCTACGTTAATCAAGTATTGTGAGATTTCTCTCGGCAAGGCGATCTCTTAACTTGTCGAGAATTGCAGTTTTCCTGTACCTTGTCATTTGCCTCAATACTAGCCACTGTTTCGCTCATTTTAGGTCTGGCCATTCAATCCCAGGCAAAATGCCCAGCCTTGCCACACTGAATACATAAATTTAACTAGTGCCACCCTTTTTTCACATCGACGGACAAGGGGCCCTTAACTCTTCCCATCTGCATGGGTTCAGAATCAAGATTCCTATTATCTGTGTCCATTTTGTCAGTTTTATTTGGCTACGACTCTTGTGCCACTTCGAGATCTTTGGCCCTTACGCTCTGTGATCCAATTTGACCACATGATCAATAAGTTCTGGGCAATCGTAGGGTAAGTCTCTGATGGAGCAGGGGAAATGAAATATTTTTTGTACCGCTTGGAATTTAATAACCCCATAACCAAATTAGTACTAACCGTTTGAAACGCATGAATTAATCAACAAATGCACCCTTTTGTTAAACAGTACACGCGGGCAACCTGCTAAATGCATGCAAAAACTAATTTATTTAGAAATGTGAAGCTAACTAACCTAAATTGTGATTTAAGTAGTAGCTAGTGTAAAATTGCATGATTTGTGTTGCATAGTACATTTGTACTGTGGCAGAGAATGCAGGTGGTCAGTAAAATGGCTTTAAATGTCGCTTCTGCTAGGTAATACCTAATACGGGTTTTTAGAATGGCAGGTGGTAAACAGAAAGGATTATTTTCCATGTTTTAATTACCGTTGTGTTTGTTCTTATATTAGTTCCATTCGGGCCTGCTAGGCCATGCTTCCAAAATGGCCGTTGGAAAGGATGAGATGCGTGCGCCGAATAAAATGGCCCCTGCGCATGGGCAGCAGGAAGTTCAAGTCATGGGTATGCGGCCTGTGCCCGGAGTGAGAGATGTCAAGGCCAGTCTGACCTGCCACTAAAGGCTTGCCAAGAGTTCAGCACACATGCCTGGGAACGGATGGGAAAGGCGAACGACAGGGGATGAACTAATGTGTGACCATCGGAATTTGTTACAAATTATATCAACAAATTGAACTACTTTTGGACTTTCTGGATATGAGACTTATTGTATGCCTTATTGTCCCCAAACCGGATCGAACAAGGAGGGCGATGAGGTGACCATCACCACCCCTCCAATTGACCAATTAACGTGATACTTGCCCCTAAAGATTGCAACTTTTGAGTGTAGAGAGCCAGAAAGTAGGGTATAAGAGGGTCTGCTTTGACGTTGTTAAAAAACTTGCTTCTTCATTTTTCTGCCTTGATACTGCGAGAGACTCTGTAATTTTGGACTTTGAACTTTGATTGGGGAAGGAACGAGATTGTTGCGGGAATTCTTCCCGGGAGGTGCGTCTGAGGAGGTTAGCGGGACAGTCAGTCAGTTTGGGAGTCCTATCCAGTGATCTGCGGTTCATCTTCTTTTGGTGAACCTTTCTTGTCATCGCCCCATGGCCGAGGGTAATGCATAATTTCTCATTTTCCTAAAACGTTTCTTAAATGTTTATTGATATTTCTAAATGTTTTGCTTAATAAAGAATTTTTACTTATTTGCTCAAAGAATTTTAGATACAAATATATTCTAACTTTAAAATGAGTCTGTGGTTCTTTAAAACAAGATTATAATTTAATAAATGTTGAAGGTTTTAATTGTGATTGAGCTGGTCTTAATTGCCATCAACTGATTCTACTAGTTGGTCCATCGACCAAATAGCGGAGTACCTTGATGTTTAGAACCGACAGGATCCGAAGTTAATGTATATAATGTATAAATTATTATTCTGTCAATTTTAACAAGGTATCCCGTTTGTCCAGCAGCTCATTCTCCTTAGTGTTTAATCCAGAAATTGAATGAATGTATGTGTGCGGTGTCATGGGCCTCACTGACATCAGTTTTGTGTAAGTGTTTTCCTGGATTGGTGTCCTAAGGAGAAATTTATATTAGCCGCACTGGATCAGATTTCTTGGTAGCAGAGTTATGGTTACTATAGATTAGTTTGGTGATTATTGATTATAGATTTTTTATGTCTAACACTTTATGTCGAGTTTGTAATACGTTATGTGTAAGTCAGAATTTTGAAGCTTCCAGGAAGTAGGACGTGGACACGTGTGGCAAGAGAAGTCACACGGAATTGTGCATTGTCTGATTTCAAATTTGGTGATAACACAGGACTGTGTTATGTTAGGGAAATTTCACGTATGAATTGTGTTTGAATGAAAAAGCAACAGGTTTTCTTGTGAAACTTTGGCCTTAATTCTCAGGAGCAGTGTAGTCTCCACATGTGTTTTATCCCCAGAGAAACGGGTTTACCTCTTGCTTGAGAGAAGGGTAAGGTAGAGGGAAGTGCAACACTTATCAAACAAAACAGTATTCTTGTAAGAAAGAATAAACTATCTCTTTTGTTTAGAGAAACAGACAATGGAAATGTGTTTAATGTTGTAACTAATCGATTTAGTCGAAAAGACAAGTTAAGAAAAGTGTCGATAATTTTTGTAAAGGAGGGGTCAGCAGAAGCAGGAGTAGAGCTGACGTCAACAAGAACCGCGCTGGTATTGGCCAGTTGTGGAAGAAAGAAGAGTTTCCTGATTGGTGCATTGGTGTGAGACGCGCTGGGATAGGTTAGTGTGAGAGTGACGTAAAAGCTTTCTGATTGGTGCATTGGTGTGAAACGCGCTGGGATAGGATCAAATAACCGAGTACTAGAAAGAGCTGATTAGTGAAGGATTGTGTGAATTGCTTCGGCAGAACAAAAGTGAAAAATGCCTTATTATAATGAATACGGTAGAGAGAAACCATCGTGGTTGACAAAGCTTAAAAACATTTAAAAAAAGATAAGAAGGTTGTGACTAGGGAAGGAGGAGTACTTCCTCCGCCGAAAACGCCAGCATCTAATATGATGTTGAAATATGGCTATTATACTTGCATTTGGTTAGAAAATTGGGTGAAGTACACCAAAGATGATGGAGTATTGGCATTTCCAGAAAATGGTTCATTTAGCACAGCGGTACTTCAAAATTTGAGAGAAAAGATGATGAAACTTGAACCAAGACCTAGACCGACACAGTTTGAAGCCTTAGGTGAATGGGAAGACGAGATGTATGAAAGGGAAAGGCACAGAGGTGCAAAGAATTATAGTTTGGTTCATGGAAGAGTATGGGGAGTAAATCATGAGGACAGGATGAGACGATGGCGGTATGCTAACATGACGGATGGTGTGTTTCCTGCCAGAACGGTTGAAGAAATTACAGGGAAAAAGTGTACAGAGAAAAAGAAGCATGCAGTAACAGAGATATATGGATATGGAGGTAGCAACACAGAGGATGAGTTGCTGGAGGACATTTTAAACAAATTACCCCCTCCATATCAACAGGATTCTGCGGTGGTGACACCAAATGCACCGCCAATGAGAACTGTAATAAACCAAAGCCCTGAACGATTGTCCGAAATAAATAGTCAGTTTAATAAATTAGAAACACCACAGACTGTGAGACATGATAATGGTAATACAGATGGATTAGCCAGATCCACCAGAGAATTGACTGAAAAGATAAGAGAACTAACAAAGAATATGGAAGCTGTGACTGTGCCAGTGACTATAGGGCCAGTAATCCCAGTATTTGAAAATCAAAAGATAGATGAACACTCCTTAATAATTCCATTGAATTCTAGTATGCAAAAAGTAAGAGAAGAAATAATTCCAGAAAATAGAGAGAAAGAAGATATTGTCTGTCCATATAGATTAAGTCTACCTGTAAATTTGACAATTAATGAGAGGCAGATAAATAGGACTCCTATGGGAGCTGAGTCAGCAACTGAAACCCCAGAGAGAAGTACAAATTGGATAGAATTAAATAGGACCCCTGTGGGTCCGACTGCAGAGGAATTAAATGATTGGGTAAGGAGCTTGCAGAAAAAAGATGCCGAACCACAACTTCTGGATGTGGTCAGATTAAAAATAGACATGGAAGAATTAATTCTAGGAACTATTGGTTCAGATCGATTGAAGTCCTATCAAGATGAGGAGTTAATGTTTATGTGCAAAAGCATCACTTGGAGAGCTAGTAATTTGCATGAAAAACTGGAAGAAACAGCGAACGAATTAGGAGTAGATTTTGGGAAGATTAAAGGGTTGCAGAAACCGTACAGGGTAGATTTCAGTGAGAAAGACATAGAAAATCTGAACACTTCAGGACGATTAACCCAAATAAAAGAACTAATCGTTTTACTAAGAAAATGGGGTAATCTAGACAAATGGAGAAGTAGGTGGATAGGAAGGAAAGAGGGAACAACTGATAAAGCATCATTGGCTTTTCCAGTAAAAGAGAAAGAACTAACAGTAATGGAATGTCCAATGAGAGAAACTCCAGGAGGAAGTTATGTACATGTCCCATGGTCCAGACAAGATATATTGTCATTTACAAATGATTTTCCAAGATTGAGAGAAAAATCTGTAGAGTGGTATAGGCAGGTAGAAAGGTTTGTAAAGGTTTCAAAAGTATTGTGGGAAGATCTGGATGGATTATTTGAGATTGTCGTTCCTGCAGATTTATGGACAGAGTGTAAAATTACAATTGATTGGCCAAAGGAAGAATATCCTAGAGATGCAAAAACAGGAGCGCCAGGTCCAGAAGTAATGAGAAAATATGAACAGGCAATTACGTTTCTGAAAAAATAAAATTCCACCAAAAGAGACGGATTGGGTAAAGTTTGATAGAACAACTCAGGAGAGTAAGGAATCTGTACATACCTACTATGAAAGGTTGCTTTTGGTCTTTAAACAGTATAGTGGATACGAGAATTTGAGTGAAAAGGACATGAGTCATTTTGTATATAGATTTGTGTATGGCCTAAGACCTGGGATAAGTGAAATGATTAAGCAGCATATGTTATGTTGGCAGAATAGCACAGTAGATGAGGTATTACGGTATGCCAAATATTGCAGTGACGATATTGAGTGTAGACAGCGTAAACTCAAGGAAAAGGCAATGTGGGCAGAAGTAAAGGTTGCAGAGAAGCAAGAAGCTCAAATAAATAATCAATCTAGTGATGCAGGACAGACGAAATCCAAACCAAATATAGGTAAGGGAAAAGGTCAGATGAGTATAGATGAAGCTAAAAATAAATGGCCATATCACAATGGCGGAAAATTAGGGCACTGGAGAAACGAGTGTAAATGTCCTCCGAAAACTAATACAGAGAATCAATCATTGAATCCACAGGTGCAGAATGAGGTGAGTTACCAACAGCTGCAACAGCCGCAGGTAGTTACTCAACAGTGTCAGGTGCCACAACCACCTCTTCCAAACAGTGTAAATCCTCAGAGATACAGTACAGAGGCAGGATTCTACAGAGGAGAGCAGGTGACAAAGATGCTGCGCGCAGCTGCAATTTCGCAGTATTGGTTACGGCAGGATGGAAATGAATCTACATGGCACCCCTCGCCCACGTCGCCCGACAGCACAACCTCAACATCATCTCCTACGCCGACGACACCCAGCTGATCCTCTCCCTCACCAAAGACCCTCACACCGCCAAAGCCCACCTCCACGAAGGAATGAAGGCCGTCGCCGAATGGATGAGGACCAGCCGCCTGAAGCTGAACTCGGACAAGACGGAGGTCCTCATCCTTGGTTCCAACCCTTCAGCATGGGACGACTCCTAGTGGCCGACATCACTGGGAACAGCCCCGACACCCACCGACCACGCACGCAACCTAGGGGTCATCCTCGACCCCACCCTCTCCATGACTAAGCAGGTCAACGCCGTTTCCTCATCCTGCTTCAACACCCTCCGAATGCTCCGCAGGGTCTTCAAGTGGATCCCCACCGAAACAAGAACAACAGTCACCCAGGCCCTCGTCACCAGCAGGCTGGACTACGGAAACGCCCTCTACGCAGGAACGACGGCTAAGCTCCTGAGACGGCTGCAACGCATCCAGAACGCCTCTGCACGTCTTATCCTCGACATCCCCCGACGCAGCCACATCACACCCCACCTGAGAGACCTGCACTGGCTCCCTGTCAACAAGAGGATAACCTTCAAGCTCCTCACCCACGCACACAAAGCACTCCACAACTCCGGACCAGCCTACCTCAACAGACGACTCAGCTTCTACACCCCCACCGGCCAGCTCCGCTCCACCAGCCTCGCCCTCGCCACAGTCCCCCGCATCCGGAAAACGACCGCCGGCGGCAGATCCTTCTCCCACCTCGCCGCCAAGACCTGGAACACCCTCCCCACCAACCTTCAGCAGACCCAAGACCTACTGGCCTTCAGAAGACTCCTCAAGACCTGGCTCTTCGATCAGTAGCAGCACCACCCCCCTCTTCCCCCAGCGCCGTGAGACCCTCGTGGGTATGTAGTGCACTTTATAAGTGACATGATTGATTGATTGATTGATGAAAGCTTATGACGGTGCCTAGGAGAGGAAGAAGAGTGCGTGCTTGGCGCAACTCTAGAGGTAGATCAGTCAGGTCCATTTGTGGATGGAAAGGTGAATGGTGTAATGTTACTTTCCTTGTGGACACTGGTGCTACCCGTTCTACTGTCAGGTCAGTGGAAATTCCAAACCTTCCTCTCTCAGGAGAATACATCCAAGTTGTAGGTGTTTCAAACAGGCAAATTAAAACCCCACTTACAAAACCAATAGAGGTGGAAATTGGTCCATTCAAAGACATGCATCTTTTTGTGGTGTGTGATTGTAGTCCTGTAAATTTGTTAGGACGCGATATGCTTTGTAAAATTATTTGTACCATCTACTGTACTCCAGATGGTATTGCTTTCCAGACACGAGATGATGATGTTCTGTATAAATTAACACTGACAGAACTGGAACCAGGACTGTATGATACATTTCCTGTATTTGATGCAGAGAAAATCCATGCTGAACTGAAAGAAATAGTCAGGTCTGATGTATGGGATTTCACAGGGGAAGATATTGGACTAATGAGAGGAATTGATCCCGTAAAAATTACCGTAAAAGAAGGAACGAATTACCCAAACACCCCGCAATACAAACTGACACCAGAAATTATTGAGGGAATAACACCTGTGATTAATAAGATGATTGAACAAGGGATTCTGAGAGAAATAATGAGCAGCCCATATAATTCTCCTATAATGGGACTGAAAAAGCCAACTGGAACATATAGAATAGTTCAAGATTTGAGAAAGGTAAATAAAATTGTTATTCCTTGTTGCCTAATTGTGCCAAACCCTGCTGTAATACTGTATCAAATCCCACATGATGCAGAATGGTACAAAGTCATTGATTTGTGCCATGCATTCTTTTCTATTCCATTGCACCCTGACAGCCAGCCATTATTTGCGTTCCGGTTCGGAGAGCGTATTTTGGCATGGTGCCAAATTCCTCAAGGGTATACTGAAAGTCCTTCTATATTTAATCAGATTCTGAAGAAATCATTAGAAGATTTAAAAATGCCTGAAAAATCTGTGATGGTCCAATATATCGATGACCTAATGGTAGCATCGAAGACCAGAGAAGCATGTGTTACGGACACAATTGCTTTACTGAATCACTTGGCAGATGGAGGACACAAGGTGTCCCCATCAAAACTGCAATTCTGACAGCAAGAAGTACAGTACCTAGGTCATAAGATTGAGAAAGGGATGAGAAAAGTGACAACCGAAAGAATAAGGATTATTAAAGGAATGAGAGCCCCAATGACACAAAGAGAGGTGAGAATGATCCTTGGAATGGTTGGTTATTGCCGACAGTGGATACGTGGATTTTCATTGATTGCAAAACCTTTACAGCGATTGACAAAGAAAGATGTCAACGATCCGATTAAATTGTAAGGGGATCTCTCTACCCTCTTGAAAGTTCAGGCGGGTGCCGCCTGCACAGTAAAACACGGAGTGTCTTTGAAGAAGCCGCTTCATATTTCACTTCAATGCTCTGTCCCCTTCAATGCTCTGCCCCCAGGGCAAACAGGGAAAGTGCTCCCTTTACATAATAGGCCCCAGGTGTCCAGCAACAGTATTATGTCACATTGATTAACAAAATTACCTCATGTTGGATCTTAACTTTTAACACATAAATCTGCCACATTCCATGACAATAGCTCTAAGGACACCGAATCCCCAATATACTCAGACGTCGGGTCCCTCCAGCTTAGGATAGGATTACAGGGATCATATTGCCTTGCCAGGGGAGGATTCCCGGGCTCAAATGTTAATCGGGTGTGACTTACTTTCTTCTGCTCATTTATCCTTACCAGGGCTGGAGTCTCAGAAGCAGGATTATGGGGGAGATTTTATATTCTGAGGGAGGCACAGTGGTGAGGTACAAAATAATATTTGTCTGCTTCTTAGGCTGTAAATTACATAGTCATTCTTAGCTATTGTGAAGACAGTCAGACTTGCTAAAGTGGAAATTTGCTGCTTCCCACTGTAGCTAGGCCCTATAATAGCTTTTGTGGGCTCACTCCGTTGGCTATGTCTAGTTGGACATATATTCACACTCTTTTGATCTTCATCTGCTGGATGACATAGGTTACGTTGAAACTGTATACTCAAGCCCAACGTTGGAATAGTTTGGGCATCCAGAGGCAGAATTCCATCCACAGGTATTGGGCTTTTATAAATCAGTGACGTGGAATCAAATCCACTATGTTATCTCATTTATCAGTACACTCCGATACCAATTTTATCACCTGCGACAGTGAGATCTTCGGCCTCACAAGTAAGCTGGGGCTCACTTTGTGATCTCACTAGTGGAGCAAAATGACTAGTACAGACTACAGTGGCCTCATTGGTCTGTTGAACACTTTGAGTAGGCAAGTGCATTTTTGGGGAGAGGGTACATATTTTTTCGGCTAAATGCTTGGCCACTAAGTCAGCATCTAATTGCTTTAATTTGAATAGTGTGGATTTCGCTTTGGCATTTCCCTTATACAGTTGTGTTATTTTACTTTTTGAGTTGACAGTTTCCCCTTAGTAGTAAGCATACCTTCTATCTCCTTGATTAATACATCTATATCTTGGAGGGTGAAGTTCTCTGCTGCATGCCTTGCTGCCTTGTGAACTTTCCTTGCTCCCAATGGGGTTTCACAGCCTTTGATCTCCCCGTTTTGGTCCCGAATTGTCCCAAAATGGCTCGCCAGAGCTTAAGTAATTAGCTGCCAGCTGAACTAATCAGAGCAATACTGCAAGGCCAACCTTATATAGATATTAATTCTTGTGACTAATCATGACAGTCAGGAAACATTAAAAGGCCGTTTGGCTACACCAGTTCACTATTCTTACCATAGGGCCGCAACAAATTCGTGTAGGCTTACCAATCAAGAATAAAACAGCCATAGATTACAAGGGGTGTAGCCTGTCCAGCCTCTTCCTGTTGCTGATAGGCATGGATGGATCTGCCCATAGCCCGGGCGTTTGCCCGCCTGTGGCCCACACAGCAGGGTAGGCAGAATTGTAGTTAACAATAATGAAATTACAACATATGACAAAAACATGAAACTAGTTAACATGGTTGTAGGCCTGAGGCAGTGGTAAATTACATTAAAAACTCACCTTGTCAATGTAGTGGTAAAGAGTGCATTTACCAGGGTGTAATTGTAGCATGATGTAGAGTAGGTGGATGTAATAGTATATCCCAACGTTGTAACAACACCTCACTTCAATGGCGTAGTGAGGGACCCCTACCCCTCAGCAAGTGGCACAACCGATAAACGCATATGTCATCCATGTCTATAAGTTTCCCTTCTTTTGCCCAGAGTTCTAAAGATTTCTTCTCTGTGCACCTAGGTTTCAGACTAGATAGTTTCAGGTCGTAACTGATGCCACAGCTCAGTAATGTGGCTCACATATTTTTTAAATTTCAAGATCCCCACCATAAAGTTTGAATAGATCAAAATATTGTCTATATAGATGAATAAGCAAACATTTAGAAAGTCTCGGAGGACCTCATTTATACCATACTGAAATGCTGCTGAGGCATTACATAACCCAAAGGGCATTACAGTGTATTCAAACAGCCCAAATTTTGTCCTGAAAGCATTCTCTGTTCATCGCCCTCTTTTACTCGGATTAGGTGATAAGCTCTGCATAATTGTAACTTTGTATAGATGGTGGAGTTTCTGACTTGATCAAGTAGAACAGGGATCAAAGGGAGTGGATTCCCGTTCTTTATGGTAGCTTTGTTCTCTTCCCTTTAATCTTTGGCAGTCCGTTATTCCCAATTCTTCTTTGGGACAATGAAAAGGGGAGAGGATACAAGTGAGGTGAAATGACGTATGAACCCTAACTCTAGTAACTCATCCAGGACCAGATGTTGAGTCTCGGGCTCAGTAAGGGCATAGATTCTACTACAGGGCAGGGTGGCTCCGGGAAGAAGATCAATGCAGCAATCAAACGCTCTGTGCCGGGGTAATTGTGTAGCTTTGACACGATCAAATCCTGGAACTCATGATAAACTTCAGACAATCCTTGTAAACCAGTTCCCTGGACATCTGCACAATGTAGAGGTGTTACTAAACCCTAGACTTCTTGATAACAGGTAGCCATGCATAGAGTAGAGGTGAGTCTAAAGTTACTGTGCAGTGTCCCCAATGAATTTTAGGGTTCTAATATTCTAACCATGGCACCCCTAAAATGAATTCAAATGTGGGTTGCCAATTAAATCCAAAATGAGTTTCTCTGTGTGACCATTGTGGCAAAGAAGTGTTAAGGGTTTGGCTCGGAAACAGCTCAAATGGGTCAAACCTCAAGATACCTGAATGGTTCCGGTTCCTCTTTAGGTATTTTAGTGATTCCGAGTTTAGCAGCTAAAGACTAATTAAAGAAGTTTCAGGTAGCCCCTGAATCAATCAGCAAATAGAGAACATGTAGTTATTGTGATATTAAGATAACCAACATCCGAATAGTCAGATGGAGTGAAATTCTATTGCCTACGTTAATCAAGTATTGTGAGATTTCTCTCGGCAAGGCGATCTCTTAACTTGTCGAGAATTGCAGTTTTCCTGTACCTTATCGTTTGCCTCAATACTAGCCACTGTTTCACTCATTTTAGGTCTGGCCATTCAATCCCAGGCAAAATGCCCAGCCTTGCCACACTGAATACATAAATTTAACTAGTGCCACCCTTTTTTCACCTCGACGGACAAGGGGCCCTTAACTCTTCCCATCTGCATGGGTACAGAATCAAGATTCCTATTATCTGTGTCCATTTTGTCAGTTTTATTTGGCTACGACTCTTGTGCCACTTCGAGATCTTTGGCCCTTACGCTCTGTGATCCAATTTGACCACATAATCAATAAGTTCTGGGCAATCGTAGGGTAAGTCTCTGATGGAGCAGGGGAAATGAAATATTTTTTGTACCGCTTGGAATTTAATAACCCCATAACCAAATTAGTACTAACCGTTTGAAACGCATGAATTAATCAACAAATGCACCCTTTTGTTAAACAGTACACGCGGGCAACCTGCTAAATGCATGCAAAAACTAATTTATTTACTAATGTGAAGCTAACTAACCTAAATTGTGATTTAAGTAGTAGCTAGTGTAAAATTGCATGATTTGTGTTGCATAGTAAATTTGTACTGTGGCAGAGAATGCAGGTGGTCAGTAAAATGGCTTTAAATGTCGCTTCTGCTAGGTAATACCTAATACGGGTTTTTAGAATGGCGGGTGGTAAACAGAAAAGATTATTTTCCATGTTTTAATTACCGTTGTGTTTGTTCTTATATTAGTTCCGTTCGGGCCTGCTAGGCCATGCTTCCAAAATGGCAGTTGGAAAGGATGAGATGCGTGCGCCGAATAAAATGGCCCCTGCGCATGGGCAGCATGAAGTTCAAGTCACGTGTATGCGGCCTGTGCCCGGAGTGAGAGATGTCAAGGCCAGTCTGACCTGCCACTAAAGGCTTGCCAAGAGTTCAGCACACATGCCTGGGAACGGATGGGAAAGGCGAACGACAGGGGATGAACTAATGTGTGACCATCGGAATTTGTTACAAATTATATCAACAAATTGAACTACTTTTGGACTTTCTGGATATGAGACTTATTGTATGCCTTATTGTCCCCAAACCGGATCGAACAAGGAGGGCGATGAGGTGACCATCACCACCCCTCCAATGGACCAATTAACGTGATTCTTGCCCCTAAAGATTGCAACTTTTGAGTGTAGAGAGCCAGAAAGTAGGGTATAAGAGGGTCTGCTTTGACGTTGTTAAAAAACTTGCTTCTTCATTTTTCTGCCTTGATACTGCGAGAGACTCTGTCATTTTGGACTTTGAACTTTGATTGGGGAAGGAACGAGATTGTTGCGGGAATTCTTCCCGGGAGGTGCGTCTGAGGAGGTTAGCGGGACAGTCAGTCAGTTTGGGAGTCCTATCCAGTGATCTGCGGTTCATCTTCTTTTGGTGAAACTTTCTTGTCATCGCCCCATGGCCGAGGGTAATGCATAATTTCTCATTTTCCTAAAACTTTTCTTAAATGTTTATTGATATTTCTAAATGTTTTGCTTAATAAAGAATTTTTACTTATTTGCTCAAAGAATTTTAGATAAAAATATATTCTAACTTTAAAATGAGTCTGTGGTTCTTTAAAACAAGATTATAATTTAATAAATGTTGAAGGTTTTAATTGTGATTGAGCTGGTCTTAATTGCCATCAACTGATTCTACTAGTTGGTCCATCGACCAAATAGCGGAGTACCTTGATGTTTAGAACCGACAGGATCCGAAGTTAATGTATATAATGTATAAATTATTATTCTGTCAATTTTAACAAGGTATCCCGTTTGTCCAGCAGCTCATTCTCCTTAGTGTTTAATCCAGAAATTGAATGAATGTATGTGTGCGGTGTCATGGGCCTCACCGACATCAGTTTTGTGTAAGTGTTTTCCTGGATTGGTGTCCTAAGGAGAAATTTATATTAGCCACGCTGGATCAGATTTCTTGGTAGCAGAGTTATGGTTACTATAGATTAGTTTGGTGATTATTGATTATAGATTTTTTATGTCTAACACTTTATGTCGAGTTTGTATTACGTTATGTGTAAGTCAGAATTTTGAAGCTTCCGGGAAGTAGGACGTGGACACGTGTGGCAAGAGAAGTCACACGGAATTGTGCATTGTCTGATTTCAAATTTGGTGATAACACAGGACTGTGTTATGTTAGGGAAATTTCACGTATGAATTGTGTTTGAATGAAAAAGCAACAGGTTTTCTTGTGAAACTTTGGCCTTAATTCTCAGGAGCAGTGTAGTCTCCACATGTGTTTTATCCCCAGAGAAACGGGTTTACCTCTTGCTTGAGAGAAGGGTAAGGTAGAGGGAAGTGCAACACTTATCAAACAAAACAGTATTCTTGTAAGAAAGAATAAACTATCTCTTTTGTTTAGAGAAACAGACAATGGAAATGTGTTTAATGTTGTAACTAATCGATTTAGTCGAAAAGACAAGTTAAGAAAAGTGTCGATAATTTTTGTAAAGGAGGGGTCAGCAGAAGCAGGAGTAGAGCTGACGTCAACAAGAACCGCGCTGGTATTGGCCAGTTGTGGAAGAAAGAAGAGTTTCCTCATTGGTGCATTGGTGTGAGACGCGCTGGGATAGGTTAGTGTGAGAGTGACGTAAAAGCTTTCTGATTGGTGCATTGGTGTGAAACGCGCTGGGATAGGATCAAATAACCGAGTACTAGAAAGAGCTGATTAGTGAAGGATTGTGTGAATTGCTTCGGCAGAACAAAAGTGAAAAATGCCTTATTATAACGAATACGGTAGAGAGAAACCATCGTGGTTGACAAAGCTTAAAAACATTTTAAGAAAGATAAGAAGGTTGTGACTAGGGAAGGAGAAGTACTTCCTCCGCTGAAAACGCCAGCATCTCTTATGATGTTGAAATATGGCTATTATACTTGCATTTGGTTAGAAAATTGGGTGAAGTACACCAAAGATGATGGAGTATTGGCATTTCCAGAAAATGGTTCATTTAGCACAGCGGTACTTCAAAATTTGAGAGAAAAGATGATGAAACTTGAACCAAGACCTAGACCGACACAGTTTGAAGCCTTAGGTGAATGGGAAGACGAGATGTATGAAAGGGAAAGGCACAGAGGTGCAAAGAATTATAGTTTGGTTCATGGAAGAGTATGGGGAGTAAATCATGAGGACAGGATGAGACGATGGCGGTATGCTAACATGACGGATGGTATGTTTCCTGCCAGAACGGTTGAAGAAATTACAGGGAAAAAGTGTACAGAGAAAAAGAAGCATGCAGTAACAGAGAGATATGGATATGGAGGTAGCAACACAGAGGATGAGTTGCTGGAGGACATTTTAAACAAATTACCCCCTCCATATCAACAGGATTCTGTGGTGGTGACACCAAATGCACCGCCAATGAGAACTGTAATAAACCAAAGCCCTGAACGATTATCCTAAATAAATAGTCAGTTTAATAAATTAGAAACACCACAGACTGTGAGACATGATAATGGTAATACAGATGAATTAGCCAGAACCAGCAGAGAATTGACTGAAAAGATAAGAGAACTAACAAAGAATATGGAAGCTGTGACTGTGCCAGTGACTATAGGGCCAGTAATCCCAGTATTTGAAAATCAAAAGATAGATGAACACTCCTTAATAATTCCATTGAATTCTAGTATGCAAAAAGTAAGAGAAGAAATAATTCCAGAAAATAGAGAGAAAGAAGATATTGTCTGTCCATATAGATTAAGTCTACCTGTAAATTTGACAATTAATGAGAGGCAGATAAATAGGACTCCTATGGGAGCTGAGTCAGCAACTGAAACCCCAGAGAGAAGTACAAATTGGATAGAATTAAATAGGACCCCTGTGGGTCCGACTGCAGAGGAATTAAATGATTGGGTAAGGAGCTTGCAGAAAAAAGATGCCGAACCACAACTTCTGGATGTGGTCAGATTAAAAATAGACATGGAAGAATTAATTCTAGGAAGTATTGGTTCAGATCGATTGAAGTCCTATCAAGATGAGGAGTTAATGTTTATGTGCAAAAGCATCACTTGGAGAGCTAGTAATTTGCATGAAAAACTGGAAGAAACAGCGAACGAATTAGGAGTAGATTTTGGGAAGATTAAAGGGTTGCAGAAACCGTACAGGGTAGATTTCAGTGAGAAAGACATAGAAAATCTGAACACTTCAGGACGATTAACCCAAATAAAAGAACTAATCGTTTTACTAAGAAAATGGGGTAATCTAGACAAATGGAGAAGTAGGTGGATAAGAAGAAAAGAGGGAACAACTGATAAAGCATCATTGGCTTTTCCAGTAAAAGAGAAAGAACTAACAGTAATGGAATGTCCTATGAGAGAAACTCCAGGAGGAAGTTATGTACATGTCCCATGGTCCAGACAAGATATATTGTCATTTACAAATGATTTTCCAAGATTGAGAGAAAAACCTATAGAGTGGTATAGGCAGGTAGAAAGGTTTGTAAAGGTTTCAAAAGTATTGTGGGAAGATCTGGATGGATTATTTGAGATTGTCGTTCCTGCAGATTTATGGACAGAGTGTAAAATTACAATTGATTGGCCAAAGGAAGAATATCCTAGAGATGCAAAAACAGGAGCGCCAGGTCTAGAAGTAATGAGAAAATATGAACAGGCAATTACGTTTCTGAAAAAATAAAATTCCACCAAAAGAGACGGATTGGGTAAAGTTTGATAGAACAACTCAGGAGAGTAAGGAATCTGTACATACCTACTATGAAAGGTTGCTTTTGGTCTTTAAACAGTATAGTGGATACGAGAATTTGAGTGAAAAGGACATGAGTCATTTTGTATATAGATTTGTGTATGGCCTAAGACCTGAGATAAGTGAAATGATTAAGCAGCATATGTTATGTTGGCAGAATAGCACAGTAGATGAGGTATTACGGTATGCCAAATATTGCAGTGACGATATTGAGTGTAGACAGCGTAAACTCAAGGAAAAGGCAATGTGGGCAGAAGTAAAGGTTGCAGAGAAGCAAGAAGCTCAAATAAATAATCAATATAGTGATGCAGGACAGACGAAATCCAAACCAAATATAGGTAAGGGAAAAGGTCAGATGAGTATAGATGAAGCTAAAAATAAATGGCCATATCACAATGGCGGAAAATTAGGGCACTGGAGAAACGAGTGTAAATTTCCTCCGAAAACTAATACAGAGAATCAATCATTGAATCCACAGGTGCAGAATGAGGTGAGTTACCAACAGCTGCAACAGCCGCAGGTAGTTACTCAACAGTGTCAGGTGCCACAACCACCTCTTCCAAACAGTGTAAATCCTCAGAGATACAGTACAGAGGCAGGATTCTACAGAGGAGAGCAGGTGACAAAGATGCTGCGCGCAGCTGCAATTTCGCAGTATTGGTTACGGCAGGATGGAAATGAATCTACATGGCACCCCTCGCCCACGTCGCCTGACAGCACAACCTCAACATCATCTCCTACGCCGACGACACCCAGCTGATCCTCTCCCTCACCAAAGACCCTCACACCGCCAAAGCCCACCTCCACGAAGGAATGAAGGCCGTCGCCGAATGGATGAGGACCAGCCGCCTGAAGCTGAACTCGGACAAGACGGAGGTCCTCATCCTTGGTTCCAACCCTTCAGCATGGGACGACTCCTAGTGGCCGACATCACTGGGAACAGCCCCGACACCCACCGACCACGCACGCAACCTAGGGGTCATCCTCGACCCCACCCTCTCCATGACTAAGCAGGTCAACGCCGTTTCCTCATCCTGCTTCAACACCCTCCGAATGCTCCGCAGGGTCTTCAAGTGGATCCCCACCGAAACAAGAACAACAGTCACCCAGGCCCTCGTCACCAGCAGGCTGGACTACGGAAACGCCCTCTACGCAGGAACGACGGCTAAGCTCCTGAGACGGCTGCAACGCATCCAGAACGCCTCTGCACGTCTTATCCTCGACATCCCCCGACGCAGCCACATCACACCCCACCTGAGAGACCTGCACTGGCTCCCTGTCAACAAGAGGATAACCTTCAAGCTCCTCACCCACGCACACAAAGCACTCCACAACTCCGGACCAGCCTACCTCAACAGACGACTCAGCTTCTACACCCCCACCCGCCAGCTCCGCTCCACCAGCCTCGCCCTCGCCACAGTCCCCCGCATCCGGAAAACGACCGCCGGCGGCAGATCCTTCTCCCACCTCGCCGCCAAGACCTGGAACACCCTCCCCACCAACCTTCAGCAGACCCAAGACCTACTGGCCTTCAGAAGACTCCTCAAGACCTGGCTCTTCGATCAGTAGCAGCACCACCCCCCTCTTCCCCCAGCGCCTTGAGACCCTCGCGGGTATGTAGTGCACTTTATAAGTGACATGATTGATTGATTGATTGATGAAAGCTTATGACGGTGCCTAGGAGAGGAAGAAGAGTGCGTGCTTGGCGCAACTCTAGAGGTAGATCAGTCAGGTCCATTTGTGGATGGAAAGGTGAATGGTGTAATGTTACTTTCCTTGTGGACACTGGTGCTACCCGTTCTAGTGTCAGGTCAGTGGAAATTCCAAACCTTCCTCTCTCAGGAGAATACATCCAAGTTGTAGGTGTTTCAAACAGGCAAATTAAAACCCCACTTACAAAACCAATAGAGGTGGAAATTGGTCCATTCAAAGACATGCATCTTTTTGTGGTGTGTGATTGTAGTCCTGTAAATTTGTTAGGACGCGATATGCTTTGTAAAATTATTTGTACCATCTACTGTACTCCAGATGGTATTGCTTTCCAGACACGAGATGATGATGTTCTGTATAAATTAACACTGACAGAACTGGAACCAGGACTGTATGATACATTTCCTGTATTTGATGCAGAGAAAATCCATGCTGAACTGAAAGAAATAGTCAGGTCTGATGTATGGGATTTCACAGGGGAAGATATTGGACTAATGAGAGGAATTGATCCCGTAAAAATTACCGTAAAAGAAGGAACGAATTACCCAAACACCCCGCAATACAAACTGACACCAGAAATTATTGAGGGAATAACACCTGTGATTAATAAGATGATTGAACAAGGGATTCTGAGAGAAATAATGAGCAGCCCATATAATTCTCCTATAATGGGACTGAAAAAGCCAACTGGAACATATAGAATAGTTCAAGATTTGAGAAAGGTAAATAAAATTGTTATTCCTTGTTGCCTAATTGTGCCAAACCCTGCTGTAATACTGTATCAAATCCCACATGATGCAGAATGGTACACAGTCATTGATTTGTGCCATGCATTCTTTTCTATTCCATTGCACCCTGACAGCCAGCCATTATTTGCGTTCCGGTTCGGAGAGCGGATTTTGGCATGGTGCCGAATTCCTCAAGGGTATACTGAAAGTCCTTCTATATTTAATCAGATTCTGAAGAAATCATTAGAAGATTTAAAAATGCCTGAAAAATCTGTGATGGTCCAATATATCGATGACCTATTGGTAGCATCGAAGACCAGAGAAGCATGTGTTACGGACACAATTGCTTTACTGAATCACTTGGCAGATGGAGGACACAAGGTGTCCCCATCAAAACTGCAATTCTGTCAGCAAGAAGTACAGTACCTAGGTCATAAGATTGAGAAAGGGATGAGAAAAGTGACAACCGAAAGAATAAGGATTATTAAAGGAATGAGAGCCCCAATGACACAAAGAGAGGTGAGAATGATCCTTGGAATGGTTGGTTATTGCCGACAGTGGATAAGTGGATTTTCATTGATTGCAAAACCTTTACAGCGATTGACAAAGAAAGATGTCAACGATCCGATTGAATTGAATGATGAGGAAATTAAAGCTTTCGAGGAATTGAGAACAAGTTTGTGCGAGGCACCAGCATTGGGAATGCCTGATTATGAGAAAGAGTTTGAGCTGTATTGTAGTGAAAGAGATGGATGTGCACTTTCAGTTTTGGTACAAAGGCATGGAAGAATGAAACGACCAATCGCTTACTTTTCAGCTGTTTTGGACCCGGTAGCAAAGGCGTTGCCTGGATGTCTAAAAGCAGTAGCTGCTACTTGTGTGAGTCTGGAACAGAGTGAAGGCATTGTGATGGGATATCCTTTAAAAGTATATGTCTCTCACTCAGTTGAAATCCTTTTGACCCGAACAAAAACCCAATTCATGACACATAGTCGGCTGATTAGGTATGAAAAAGTGATCTTGGGTGCAGACAATGTAGCCATTGTAAGATGCACGAGTGTGAATCCTTCCACTTCACTGCCAGATGCAGTAAATCCAGAAGTCAAAGATGATGTTGATCATAACTGTTTGGATGTGCTTGAGTTTTGCACAATGCCCCGCCCTGATATTAGGGATGAACCTTTGAAAGAATCAGATTATGTAATGTTTGTGGATGGGTCGTGCTTGAGAACGAATGAAGAAGTTTTAAGTGCTGCGTATGCTGTATGTACGGTGGCAACCATAATGGAAGCATCCTGTTTGAGAGGAATACGTTCAGCCCAAGTTGCTGAGCTGATTGCTCTAATTCGAGCGTGCATACTGGGAAGGAATTTCCGAATCACTGTGATCACGGATAGCCACTATGGCTTCGGAGTGGTCCATGATTTTGGACAGATCTGGTCCCAGAGGGGATTCCTGACTTCCTCGGGGTCTCCTATTAGAAATGGTGAATTTGTGAAGAAGTTGCTTGAGGCGATACAGCTGCCTAAACAGATTGCGGTGGTAAAATGTACTGCTCACAAAAATGGATCCGACTATATTGCAGTAGGTAACGAATTTGCTGATGAAATAGCCCAATATTGCACCAGAAACAAGACCTCATTGAATCGGAGAAGGGAGAAAGAAAATGTTTCATGTCCCTTGCTGTTTACTAACCCAGTTGAAACATGGGGAGAGGTGAAAGAATTGCAAGAAGAGGCAAGGGATGAAGAAAAAGACATTTGGATAAAATCAGGTTGCAGACAGAGAGAGGAAGATGAAGTATGCGTTTACAGGGATGAAAGACCAGTTATGCCTGATAGCATGATCTCTAACATGGCACAGATGTACCATGGACAGGCACACATAGGTAGAGATGCCATGATCAGACTTTTCAAACAAACCTGGTACAACCCAAAATTTAGGGCTATAGCTGAAAGTCTTTGCCAAAGATGCCTTATTTGCCAACAGCTAAATCCTGGCAGGAAAACAGTGGTGAGTTTGGGAACAATAGGATGAGAAGGAGGTCCTTTTACCAGAATGCAACTAGATTTTATTGAAATGCCCCCGAGTAACAGATTGAGGTATGTCTTGGTGGTTGTTTGTTTGTTTTCTCATTGGGTGGAAGCCTATCCGACAAGAAGGAATGATGGAGTTACTGTAGCTAAGCTCCTGCTGAGAGAATTCATTCCTAGATACGGTTTTCCAGTAACGATAGAGACAGATAGAGGAACACATTTCCAAAATGAAATTATCCAACTGATATGTGAAGCACTAGATATTCAACAAAAGCTGCATTGTGCCTACAGACCAGAGGCTTCTGGAGTGGTAGAGCAAGTAAATGGCACCATAAAGAATAGGTTGGGGAAAATGTGTCAAGCCACAGGACTCAAATGGCCCGATGCCTTGCCATTGGTGCTGATGAGCATAAGAAGCATACCTGACAGAAAGACAGGTTTAAGTCCCCACGAGATAATAATGGGACGAGCAATGAGACAAGCATACGTACCTGTGAACAAATTGCTGACGATAACTGATGATCTCGTACTGGACTATTGCAAAGGATTGGCTGGTGTGGTGCATTCTGTGTTTCATCAGGTTGGACCGGATGCAACCACTCTTGAGAGAAAACCAGCTCATGATCTGAGTCCAGGAGATTGGGTCCGCATAAAAGTTCACAGAAGAAGAAATTGCTTGGTTCCACGTTGGGATAAGCCACATCAAGTGATTCTGGTGACGACAACTGCAGTAAAGTGTGCAGGGGTGAAAAATTGGATTCATGCCAGCCATACAATCAGAGTTCCAGATCCTGAAGCTCAACCTGTAAGTCGACATCTGGATATATCAGATACCAGTTCTGCATCTGAAACAGACCAACCTGAATGCAGAGAAAAGCAAACAAAAGAATCCGAAAACATAAGAACTGATATTGAAACGGGAGAAACTGAACAAATAGACAATGACGGTGAACAGCCAAATACAAGCTATGGGAAAATCCCACCAGAAATTGTAGAGGTAACTCAAGAAAGTTCAGATTCAGATAGAGAGATTGAGAAAAATGCTGAAGAAACACGAGGAGGATTAGACTCAAAATTTCAAGCGGAAGAAACACGAGGAGGATCAGACTCAGAAATACAAGCGGAAGAAATACAAGGAGGTTTAGATTCAGACGAAGGAGCGGAGATCATAAAATTCAAAGTTAGAGGAAGTTAAGTGAGATCTGAGACAGAATCTGAGGAAAGTGAAGACGAGAGAAGGCAAAGAATAGGTCCAAGAAAAAGAACTTGGAGACTAGAACGAGAAGAAAAGGAAAGTGAACTGAAAAGGCCAAGAAAAGGAGACAATTGGCCCAACAAAATTAAAAGGCTGAGATATAAGATAATAAATTTGAACAAAGACACTGCAGAACAAGTAAACGAAATAACAAGTCAAGAGAGACAAGGAAAGACGAATAAAAGAAAATTGCAGAGACCTAAAAGAGTGAAAATACCTAACTTGAAATACAAGTCACCTGAATGGGTATACATAGCACTGTCTGACATAAAAGAAGTGGATAGTAGTCACGAAAACCCAGACAAAGACTGTGAACAAGTGGGTGAGAGTGAACTACGCCAATCTTGAAAGTCAGAGAAAACAAACCAGACTAGACACAAAACTGATAAAGACAAAGAAGGTTTCTGAGAAAACTGAAAAGTGCAGCAAAAATAGTTGATCCCAATCAACACTAAGACATTTGAGGTGTGGGAACACATTTCTGTACATATAACCAGATAATATTTCAACATGGTAGACACTGAAAATAGAAGATCTAGATGTGGGTTTTTCCGTAGATGGTGTAAGATGTGTTTCTGTTGTACAGGCTTTCTGATGCTTATTTGGTTCATTTTAACAATAGTAATCCCATTAAGATTAGTTGTAGAAAATACATCTGCAATCATAAATGACACAAATAATGACAAGAAAACTAACATAAAGAACACTGCAACACTGATAGATAGTACTGAATTCCATAGGGGTAAGTCAATAACTGATTTCTCCAAGAATGTCTTCACGAAACTCTTATATGAATATGTGGAGACAATGGATGTCAGAGATTGTTATGTATGTATGCAGTTACCTGCGTCTGTAACAGAAGGTGTGACCTATCATCACCTTCCTTTGACGTATGGAATAACTTGTAGTGTTTTAGCTAGTTTGTTTTACAAAACAGGTAAATTAGAGTATTACTCCACTGACACAGATGCTGTTTTTGCTAAGGTTCCCATAGTCCCTGAACTAAATAGGCTGAAATTTGCAAAGACGTTTGGAGAATTTTTCTTAGAAACAAAAGAATTAACATTAGAAAATGTATTTAGATATAACCTTACTTGTAGGTTAAGAAAAGAAGAAAAGGTTTTCTTAGACATGGTAGAAGACAGAAGGGTTAAGTTTCAAAGAAAGGCAACCGAAGAAAAGACAAAAACCCCAACTTGGGCGTTTGAGGAAGGAGGTCAAGATAAAGGTGAAACAAATGCAGCTATGGTTTTAGATTGGCCCCAACAGGGAAAATTGTGTATTAGTAGAGACAACACTCTGTATGATAACTATTTTGTGGGTTCTAGTGAGTGCCGAGATACATACAAAATTTTAGGGGGATGGGGAGTCAAAGGAGGAAACGATCCAGTATTCCCAGGGATCTATTATATTTGTGGAAACCGAGCATACTATAGGTTGCCGGACCATTGGTACGGATCATGCTATCTAGGCCTAGTCTTTCCAAAGATTTTTCATGTGGAAAGAGGAACGAAAGGAATTCATGAGATAGGTACACCATTAACCCGTAGGAGAAGGGAAAGCTTTTCAGAGATAATAGGCGACATGTTTGGAGCATTGATACCAGCAGTGGGTGTATCTTTGAATGCATACAAGATTCGGAAATTGTCTACAGTGGTAGATCGTTTATCAGCGAATACTGCTGGAGGGATCTTGATGATAAATACTGAAATGATTGCCATGAGTGCTATGGTAATGCAAAATCGACTTGCCCTTGACATTCTTTTGGCAAAAGAGGGTGGAGTCTGTGGAATGCTGAAAGTACAACATTTTTGCACCTACATTCCAGATAAAAGTCAGAATATACAGAAGTATATAAAGAACATTACTGATTTTCATATAGAAATTGCCCCACTGGAGGTTGAAGGTGCTTGGGAGAAACTTGGTATAGGTTTTTCCTCAATAAGGAAATGGTTTACCGAGATAGGTAGTTCACTAATTGGAAAAGTACTAATTCCAGTGACTTTAGTAGTAATGATAATATTGTTATTGAGATTAGCATATGTGTGTGTTAAAAGAAGAAAAAGACAAAATAAAGTAAAAAGAGAAAATGAGAAAAACAAAGAAAGAGAACGGGAGATGGGAGAGATCGAATTGGAAGAGTTTAAGGAGAATATGTACAAAAGGTCTAAGAAACAAGATGAAGAGAACACGATTGTCTAGATTAACAAATGCAAGTGGACAAGAAACATTTATCTGATTAAATTTGGTAGGGATAGGTTTTAGTGGTGATGTTAAAAATCACCAAAGGGGGGAATTGATGGAGCAGGGGAAACAAAATATTTTTTGTACCCCTTGGAATTTAATAACCCCATAACCAAATTAGTACTAACCGTTTGAAACGCATGAATTAATCAACAAATGCACCCTTTTGTTAAACAGTACACGCGGGCAACCTGCTAAATGCATGCAAAATCTAACTTATTTACAAATGTGAAGCTAACTAACCTAAATTGTGATTTAAGTAGTAGCTAGTGTAAAATTGCATGATTTGTGTCGCATAGTAAATTTGTACTGTGGCAAAGAATGCAGGTGGTAAGTAAAATGGCTTTAAATGTCGCTTCTGCTAGGTAATACCTAATACAGGTTTTTAGAATGGCGGGTGGTAAACAGAAAGGTTTATTTTCCATGTTTTAATTACTGTTGTGTTTGTTCTTATATTTGTTCCGTTCGGGCCTGCTAGGCCATGCTTCAAAAATGGCCGTTGGAAAGGATGAGATGCGTGCGCCGAATAAAATGGCTCCTGCGCATGAGCAGCATGAAGTTCCAGTCACGTGTATGTGGCCTGTGCCCGGAGTGAGAGATGTCAAGGCCAGTCTGACCTGCCACTAAAGGCTTGCCAAGAGTTCAGCACACATGCCTGGGAACGGATGGGAAAGGCGAACGACAGGGGATGAACTAATGTGTGACCATCGGAATTTGTTACAAATTATATCAACAAATTGAACTACTTTTGGACTTTCTGGATATGAGACTTATTGTATGCCTTATTGTCCCCAAACCGGATCGAACAAGGAGGGCGATGAGGTGACCATCACCACCCCTCCAATGGACCAATTAGCGTGATTCTTGCCCCTAAAGATTGCAACCTTTGAGTGTAGAGAGCCAGAAAGTAGGGTATAAGAGGGTCTGCTCTGACATTGTTAAAAAACTTGCTTCTTCATTTTTCTGCCTTGATACTGCGAGAGACTCTGTCATTTTGGACTTTGAACTTTGATTGGGGAAGGAACGAGATCGTTGCGGGAATTCTTCCCGGGAGGTGCGTCTGAGGAGGTTAGCAGGACAGTCAGTCAGTTTGGGAGTCCTATCCAGTGATCTGCGGTTCATCTTCTTTTGGTGAACCTTTCTTGTCATCGCCCCATGGCCGAGGGTAATGCATCATTTCTCATTTTCCTAAAACTTTTCTTAAATGTTTATTGATATTTCTAAATGTTTTGCTTAATAAAGAATTTGTACTTATTTGCTAAAAGAATTTTAGATAAAAATATATTCTAACTTTAAAATGAGTCTGTGGTTCTTTAAAACAAGATTATAATTTAATAAATGTTGAAGGTTTTAATTGTGATTGAGCTGGTCTTAATTGCCATCAACTGATTCTACTAGTTGGTCCATCGACCAAATAGCGGAGTACCTTGATGTTTAGAACCGACAGGATCCGAAGTTAATGTATATAATGTATAAATTATTATTCTGTCAATTTTAACAAGGTATCCCGTTTGTCCAGCAGCTCATTCTCCTTAGTGTTTAATCCAGAAATTGAATGAATGTATGTGTGCGGTGTCATGGGCCCCACCGACATAAGTTTTGTGTAAGTGTTTTCCTGAATTGGTGTCCTAAGGAGAAATTTATATTAGCCGCGCTGGATCATCTGCAATATGTGATAGTGAATCCTTTAAATCGTTCCTTAGACCTTGGTAGAATAATGATGTTCTTTTTTGTTCAGGTAAATGAGTTTCTGCCTCTAACCAGTTGAATTCAAGCTAGCCTGGCTGATGACGGCTGAATAGCCAGAAACCGGTTCCAGGATGCTTGTTTCCGGTCCAGGGAAGACATTGCTTGGCAGTTCGGGCTGGACTGTTCCCATGAGGTACAGGGTCAGACTGATTTGCATATGGCCATGTCTGAACTGGGGTGGTGGAGTGAGCTAAAGAATGATGATGGATTAAACCCAGATCAGTTGACTGGGGGTGAGTGTTTGATTAGCTCAAACGCTCCGTCCATCATCCCCTTTGGTATCGTCTAACCAGTTGAATGCAGTAACATACGTCAGCAGGTCTTTGAAGCCTAGCAAAGGTTTAGTCATTTGTTATCGCTAGATTGGACGAAGACATGTTTTGCGTAGAACCTAGTCATTGCAGCCTTGAAGGCAGTTCAATTATACAAAATGGGATCATTAGTTTCTTTTAAGGGAATAGACCAATTAGCCACTACTCCCCCTAGATAGGAAATTATAAAGGTACTTTAGCTGCATCATTGATAAATGTTTGTGGTTTAAACAAAAAGTGCCATTGACATTGACTCATAAAGACAGCAAATTTCTGCTTCGGGGGCAGCCAAAGGCACAGGACAGGGCGTCATTCTTGTTACATGAAATTTTTTAGGTCTTACTATATGATTCCAGGAGTTTAGGATGATTTAAGATGGGACGAGGTTCTTTGTGTGTGGTGTCCCTCCAATGAGTAAACCGAGGTTTGCGTTGCTGTGTCTCCACTCTAAGCTCTGCATTTTCTGTCCTAAGCTTGTGCATTTCTATTTGTAAATGATGTACCATATCCTCCAACCTATTGGCATCAGTAGTATCCATTGCTAAGGCTTGGGTTAGGTCTTGTGTAAAAATCTGATCTTGGTATTTTTTGTAGCTTAGCCTTCTGCAGTAAGCCACTCACCTGCAACTCCAGGTGGTCCCGATGTGGCAATGTTATTCCCTGAATCCCTCTGAGGTCTAGCTTTGGTAGCAGGTAAGTCCTCTGCACCAGCGGTAGTCCCCAAGGGGAAGGAAGCTTGGGATGAAAAAAGAGAGAGACTGAAGGACTGCCAATTATTCTGGCACCTCTTGTCGAAAGGAACACCCACGCAGAAAACTGAAACAGATTTCTACATACAGCCCCATGTCTGGGAGGAGTATTTCACAAATCTTTATACAGGCAAATTGGCTGACTTTATCTAGATCCACAGATGAGTAGTACAGATCTAGTACAAGCTGATGAAATTAGTTTCTCAATAGAGGAAACTGTCAAAGCTATTAGCTCTTTGCAGAATGGGAGAGCTCCGGGTTTGGACAAGCTTTCTGGAGATTTGTTTAAAGCGGAGCCTACTATATGGGGACCCCTGCTACAAACTGTTTTTAATGCCATCCTGCGTGGTGGAGATATTCCTGAGACCTGGAGAGGTGCGGAAATAATCCCGATATTCAAAAAGGGAGATAAGGGGTCACCTGTGAATTATAGGACAATTAGCCTTATAGATGTCTCTCAAAAAGTTTTTAGTAAAATCATTTTAAACCGGATCCAAAATTGGATCGAGGACAATAATATATTATCTAACTTGCAGGCAGGATTCAGGGCTTTATCGAGCACTCTAGACCAGGTATTTAGATTTCTCCTGCTTATATGGAAAGAAGTGACTATTAGGAGGGGTCATTTGTATGTTGTGTTTGTTGATCCTAAAACGGCTTTCGATTCCATAGACCGTACCCACCTCTGGACTGCCCTTCGAGACTTAGGACTCCCTACTTACTTACTTAAAATTTTGATTCGCCTGCATCAAGATAATTATGCCAAAGTCAGGTGGAACCTAGATGGTAGTTTATCCAATGACATTTTGGTTTGTAAGGGAGTATGACAGAGCTGTGTACTTGCCCCAACCCTATTTACCCTGTACATAAACAGGCTTATAGGAGAGTTGGACGATTGTGGAGGTGACCACTAGCAGGTAGCCCTGTGCCCTCCTTGCTATTCGCAGACGACACGCTGCCTATGTCAAAGACGCCAATGGGAATACAGAACGTCCTTTACAAATTCGCAAAAGCATGTAAGGAAAGGGGCTTAGAAATTAATTGCTCCAAAACTAAATACATGGGGGCAGATTTACAAGGCCCTTGCACCACTTTTGCGTCATTTTTAACATGGGAAAAGTGACGCGAAAGTGGCGCAAGGGCCTTGTAAATCTGCCCCATGGCGTTTAACCCCTATAAATACATCAAGGGTAAACTTAGGTTGGGCACCCAAGTCTTGGAGCAGGTCAAGGTATTTGACTACTTGGGAGTACGAATCATCGACAGTTTAGCTTGGACACTCCAAATAGAAAAGAGCGTTTTAACCCTTCAACATGTCGACTGCAATAACTGGGAGGGTCAGGGGTTCTGCTTTTCGACTCTCTTCTCCAATTCTGGAACTACATAGGGCAAAAGGATTAGGAGCGGCCTTATATGGGGCTGAGCTATGGGGGTTGGAGAGCTTAGAGCACTAAGAACTTGCTGAGAATAAATTCCTAAGGGTGATCCAGCGGGTTACTAGCAACAAGCATTCATACACAGAATACTCACCTGGGCCCATTCATTCATACTACGCTAGCAATTTCCGCTGGTGGGTCAGTTGTACTCTTTATCAATATCCCTGCTACCAATTACTTTTCTGATTGAAGAGTAATGACTTACCAATGGACCCTTTGATAATTGGGAAGTTTAAAATGAGTGACATTCATTACAATTCATAAATTCTAAAATAATCACTGAGTCAAGAAGTTTTAAAATGTTTATCTAAAGTTTAGCAGAGTAAAATACAGAACCACATGATACTTAATCGTATATCAAGGATGAAGCATAATATCAATTATCGATCAATGACGGTCCCTCAGAAAGAAGAAGATAGAGACAGCAGCACAACTAAAGGTTGCGTTTATATTTACCTAAAGGTGCGAGAACCAAACCCCTTGGTCAAGGAGTTGGAAAGATAGGTCCCAAGAAAGATGAAGATCAAAGACCTCCGGACCCGGTACAGGACAGGACAGGTGACCTCTCTATCAACGACGCCAGCGTTGTTCCCCTCTCTGATACTTCGCTTCTCCTCGATTCTCCCGTGTCTTCCTTCTAATGAAATCCGCCGCCCCCACCTCAGGACCTCTCGGGACAACGGTTCAGCCTGCAATCGATCAGCTCGTCGAGCACCAAAGCCTGGTCTTGAACTCCCGTGCCTGTGCTATCTAATTAACTAATTCTATATCTATTATACCCTTCTACACCCAGGTACCTCCCATTAATGTTGGAGAATTATGGGCCCACTACTTCTGATTGGACAGGACAGGGGGTTGATCCTCACACCATGTCAGTTTAGTTCAATTTCTTTAAGCCCATTGGCTTAAAATACTGCCCCTCACAATTAATTAATTTGCTTTATTTTCCCACCCGTCTCACGACAAAGTTTAATACAATGTTTATATAATTTGTTTCATTCTGTAGGAACACCTCGGGTACAATAATGTTGGCCACCAGGTCACGGCCTTGGACAACGTCCAAGTTGACTTCATCGCTTCCTCTGGGTAGCCTTGTAGGGCGCATGCGCAGAACCAATGTCTCTCGAGCTGCAGTTCAACCAACCCAGGCCCATTTATGAACTAATAAAAGTCAAAGAAGAAAATATTAAAATCACAAATAAATGTTTTCACTGTATACCCATTATGTCTACTCTATTCCCATTTAATTATAAATTCTATCCCGCATTAATAGTATTAGAATACCACAGTTTTAATTGCAGCATATGCGCAAGCTGTAGCACGTGAAAACATTAAGCAGCCATTTTAACACACACTGTGCAGAAGCAAAGATTTCCCTCCAAGCAAAGAAAGACGTCATACCACGTGATATGGTTGACACATGCGCACTGAAATTCCCGTGCTTTAGCGGCCATTTTGGATTTAGACAAGCGTTACTTATTAGTTCAAACACATAGGCAAGCTTCTCTAGGATGGTGTTTATGTGTGCATCTGTTAATAAAGACATTACAAAGATTAATAATTAATACTGTGAGAGGATTGCTTACGAGCAAGTCTCATTGTGAGTTCTTGCTCCATCAATCCCCTCTCTGATGGCGTTTCTGACCCATCAAAATACTACCCACAACCAGATGCCAACTTTTAGCATAAAATTGTCTCAGCTTCATTTTCACACTTTCTATTTTTAACGTCTCTTTTTAGTTTCTTGTATAATTCACTTTTCAGATCTTCTAGTTCAATTTCATCAAATTTTCGTTTCTTTCCTTTTCCTGTCACTCTATGCATCTTATTCTTTCTACAACATTTGCACCATATTATTATTGACACAACTATTATTGCTATCCCTGCTAAGGGTACTAATATTTGACCTTTCCCTACATTAGCAAACCAGGTACCAATTGACGTAACACTATTTGTCAATCTTTCCCATACACTATCAACTTCCAGTGGTTTTAGTTCATTCTCAAGTTTTGTTATATTCTGTGTATATGTTCTAATTTCTGCACTTTTGTCAGGTATGTACGTGCAACAATGTTTCATTTTCAATAATTTACAGACTCCGCCCTCTTTTGCCAATATAATGTCAAGAGCAAGTCGATTTTGCATAACCATAGATCTAATCGCAACCATCTCCGCATTAATCATTACAAATCCTCCAGCAGTGTCCGTTGATAAACGATCAACAACTGTAGATAATTTACATATTTTCCTTGAGTTCAGAATTATTCCCACTGAAGGTATCAATGCACCAAATATATCACCTACAATTTCGGAAAAACTAGCTCTTTTACTACGTGTTAATTCACTATCATTTTCATTGCTCCCAGTGTTTCTTTTTACGTGGCATATTTTTGGAAAAACTATTCCAAAATAACAACTTCCATACCACCGTGCAGGAAGCCTAAAGTAAGCCTTATTCCCACACTTATAATATATTCCAGGAAAAACTGAATCTGTTCCTCCTTTTAGTCCCCAACCTCCAAGAATTAAGAAATGATGTTCACATTCACTGGTACCAATGAAAACATTGTTATAATCAGTCTTTAACCTATGTAGACAAATTTTCCCTGTCTTTACAAAATCCAAAGCCATAGCAGTTTGAGCCTTGCCAGGTGTGTAACTACCCTCTTTCTCAGCCCAAGGTGGCAGATGAGCCTTATGCTCAGATGCTTTCTTTTGGAAATCTTGTCTTCTACCTTCTACTAAATTCAAAAATAGCTTTTCTTCTTCATGTAACGAACATGTTAGATTGCTTCTATGTGCATGTGTTATATCTATCGATTTCATTGTTAAGAAAAATTCTCCCATAAACTGTGCGTTTTGACTACTAAGCACTGGGTTCATATTCTTTCGAATCGGAACCTCAGAAAATATCACATCTATATTTGAATAATAATACTGAAGTCTCCCCGTTTTATAAAATAAACTAGTCAATACACACCATGATATGCCATAAGTTAATGGTAAATGATGGTATGTTAATCCTTCTGCTACTGATTCGGGTAACTTCATACAAACGTAACAATTACTAACTTCCATGGTATCTACATATTGAAACAATAATTGTGTGAAAACATTCAAACTAGTGTCGTTATCTGTTACCTTATGATGAAACTCTGGTTCATCTTCTGCCTTTAATTCTACTCTATTACCTTTCAAGTTATTTGTCCTTCGCTTCGTTTCGTTGTTAATCTTTTTATCCATTATCAGAAGGTAAGGAATTGCTACGATCACAACTAACCATACTATAAGCACCACTACCAGACTACATATGCATATAGCACAGCATCTTTTACAACATTTCCGTTTCGGTCTCCCAGAAACTCTGTCGTCAGGCATTTTTGACAAGGAAGAATTCTCTTCTTATCTTGATTTCAAGTCTTTTAACGTTATCAAGGTGGTTTTATTTCTTTCTCATTAGTCAGTTCCGCACTTGTTCCTTCGTCACCACTTTCACTTGATTCTGAACTTTCGTAGTCTTCAAGGATTATATAAGTCCAATCAGGACCTTTAAATTTATTGTTCACAAGTTTCAGTCGTTTGCTTTTTCGTTTTTCAGTTTCACTTGTTTGTCCTGTTAAGCTTGTTACTTCATTTACTTGTTCCGGATCTTCGCTCCTGGTTTTTATATGGTATTTCACTCTTTTAATGACACTAGGCCAATGATCACCTTTTCTGGCTTTCTTTGTTTGCACTGTCTCTTCACTTCTTATTTCTTCTTCAGAAGTTCTTTTATTTTCAGGTTGTGGCACAGTTTGTTTTTCTTCATTCTCAGTTTCTTCTTCTATTTGTTCTTTTTCAGGTCATATTGGGTTTTCTTCGGTTGCTCCAATGTGAGTTTCTAATAGCTGACCTTGTTCAGGATTTACGTCTTCATGCTTGAGGTTTTTGTGATTTTCTTCTCCCTGAACGTATTTTTCTAGTTCTAACTGGTCCTGATCAGGGCTTATTGCACTTTGTACTCCTGCAGCCTGACCGGGTTCTTCTAAACCTATCTGTCCCTGCTCAAATTTTGTTGCTTCGATGTCGATTTGAGCCCAATTTCCTCTCCTTATCTGGTCCTGCTCAGGTTCTTTTATTGTTTCATTTTCCTCTTCCTGAGCTGCTTCTTCTTCACCTATCTGGTCTTCCCTAATTTCTTCTAAATTTGCTCGGCTTCTTGTTCTGTTGTAAACCTCTGGTATATCAACCAGTGGTATCCAGTCCTGACTTGTGCTCAGTTGTTCTTCCTCAGCTTCTCTCGAATCTCTCACCTGGGATTCTTCAGCTGGCCAACCTTCAGCTTCCTTGGTTATTGATGCTGTCTGAGGATTTTGTCCTTCAGGCTCTGGCACCCTTTTGATGTGGCTTACATGAATCCAATTAGGCAATCCTGCACATTTCACTGCTGTGTTCGTAACTAGTATAACCTGACAAGGTTCGCCCCACCTGGGTGATAGACACGTTTCTCTGGTGTGATGCTTCACTACCACTCAGTCTCCGGGGTTCAGATCATGCTCTTGTTCAGGCTGCCTGGAAACTGCGTCTTCTCCAACCTGGTGAGAGACAGAATGCACTAGGTCAGCCAATCCTTTGCAATAATCCAGAACCATATCATCAGTTATGTTCAGCAGTTTATTTGTAGGTACATGTTCTTGTCTCATTGCTCTTCCCATGATTATCTCATGTGGACTCAATCCGGTATTTCTATCAGGAATGCTTCTGAGTCCCATTAGAACAAGTGGCAATGCATCTGGCCAATCTAATGATGTTGATGCACACATTTTTGCCAATCTTGATTTTATTGTGCCATTTATTTGTTCAACCACTCCAGAAGCCTCTGGGCGGTACGCACAGTGCAATTTCTGCTCAATTTGGAATGCTTCACAGATTATTCGAATTACATCGTTGTTGAAATGACATCCTCTATCTGATTCCAAAGTTACTGGGAAGCCGAACCTAGGAATGGGTTCTCGTAACAATAGTTTTGCAACTGTAATACTGTCATTCCTTCTGGTAGTGTAAGCCTCCACCCACCTTGAAAACAGACACACTATGACGAGTACATATTTCAGTCCTCTACATGGGGGTAATTGTATGAAGTCTAGCTGTAATCTCACAAAGTGACCCTCAGCCTTTCCAATTTTTCCCAAACCAATCACTGTTTTTCTTCCTGGATTATTCATTTTGCAAGTTAAACACCTTTGGCAAAGACTTTCTGCTGCAGCCCTAAACCTTGGATTATACCAATTTTGTCTGAAGAGTCTAATCATGGCATCTCTCCCTACATGTGTGTCTCCATGATACATTCTGGCCATTTGTGAAATCAGACAGTCAGGCGTCATGGTCTGCCGTCAGCATAAATCCATACATCGTCGTCTGCCCTTCGAGAAAATCCTATTTTTATCCATGCATCTCTCTCACTCTCGTCAGCATCATCTTGCAGTCTTTTCACATCATTCCATGTTTCAGGTGGTGCATATAGCATAAGTTGGCAGCTGATTCCCATTCTTTCAACCCTTTTATTTACTGACAATCTATTTTTGGCACAATGTTGAGCCACCAGATCTGCATATCTGTTGCCGACTACCACCCAGTCATCTCCTGACTGGTGTGCGGCACACTTCACCACCGCCAATTCTTTTGGTGCTTGTATTGCTTCCAGTAATTCTTTTACAAACTGTCCATTTTTAATAGGGGATCCTGAAGAAGTCATGAAATCCCTCTGCATCCACAATTGGCCAAAGTCATGCACAACCCCGTACCCATATTCACTGTCCGTAAATATGGTTACTCTTAAATTTTTCCCAATTTTGGAAGCTTTGATCAGAGCAATTAATTCAGCTACTTGTGCAGACTTGACTCCTGGTAAATAGGATGCTTCGACTATTCCAGTTAATTCACATACAGCATATGCTGCACTTAATTTGCCATCTTCATGCCTTAAGCATGAGCCATCCACAAACAGCTCCCTGTCTGGATCCCTGAGAGGCAGTTCCTGTATATCAGGACGTGGTTTTGTGCACAATTCTGTGACTTGTAAACAATCATGTTCCTCTTCATCATCTTTGACTTCCTCATGATACGAATCTGGTAGTAAAGTAGCAGGGATTACTATTGTGCACCTGACGATAGTCACATTTTCAGCACCTAAGATTATTCTCTCATATTTAGTCGGCCGACTAGGAGTAAGATGCTGAGTTCTGGTTCTTGTCAGCAGAATCACAACTGAGTGTGGAACAAACACTTTTACAGGATGTCCCATTACAATTGATTCACTTTGTTCAATACTCAAACATGTAGCAGCTACTGCTTTTAAGCAGCCTGGCAACGCTGCTGCCACTGGGTCCAACGTAGCAGAAAAATATGCTATAGGACGTCTGTCCAAACCATGTCTCTGAGTTAGGACTGAAAGTGCACAATTTTCTCTCTCATGACAGAATAAAGCGAATCCTCTTGTATAGTCAGGCATACCTAGGGCAGGTGCTTCACATAAAGCACTTCTCAATTTTACAAAAGCTCCTACACCCTCATCATCCCACTCAACTGGGTCCTTTGCTTTCTTTTTCGTCATTTGAATCAACGGCTTTGCTAGCAGAGAAAACCCTACTATCCATTGTCGACAATATCCCACTATTCCAAGGAACATTCTCACTTCTCTTTGGGTTACAGGCATTTGCATTTTCTTGATTAATTTTACTCTTTCAGAGGTTATCCTTCTTTTTCCCCACTCAATTTGGTGTCCTAAATACTTAACTGCTGTTGTACAAAACTGCAGTTTTTCAGGTGACACTTTATCCCCTTCTTCAGCCAAGTGATTTAATAATGCAATGGAGTCGACAACACAATCCTCTCGGGTGTTGGATGCCACTAGCAGGTCGTCTATATACTGCACTAAGACTGAACTTCCTGGCATCACTAGCTTCTCTAAGCACTTTTTCAATATTTGATTACAGATGGAAGGACTTTCCGTGTACCCTTGAGGAACACGATTCCATACATAGACTTTGTTTTCAAATTTAAATGAAAAAAGATACTGGCTATCCGGGTGCAATGGTATTGGAAAAAATGCTTGGCATAAATCAATCACAGTAAACCATTCTGCACTCCCGGGAATCTGGTATAGGATCACTGCAGGATTTGGCACTATATGACAACATGGTACCACAATCTTATTAATTTTGCGTAGATCCTGAACAATCCTATACTTTCCACTAGGTTTCTTCAAGCCCATGATTGGTGAATTACAAGGGCTACTCATAACTTCTTTTAATATGCCTTGTGTTACCATTCTGTTTATTTCTTCAACAACTCCTGCTTTTACTTCTGCACTCATTTTGTACTGTCTGGTATTTGGGAAAATTGCACCTTCCTTTATATTTATTTTTACTGGGTCTATTTTGGCCATAAGTCCTACTTCTTTCTCGGGGAAATCCCATACCTTGAAATTTACTGTAGTTCTTAATTCTTCAGGTAATTCATCTTTTGTTATCAAAGAGAACATCTCATCTACTTCTGTACCTTGTTTTGCAATCATAATTTTATATACATGGTCTTCATCCGGGGTCTGAACAGCAACACCATCCGGTGTGCAGAAAATTGAGCAGTTCATTTTGCACAACAAATCTCGGCCCAGTAAGTTTACTGGACTGGAATCACACACTACAAATTGATGCATTTCTCTAAAATTTCCAATTTTTACTTCCATTGGTTCGGTAAGAGGTGTTTTAATTTTTCGATTAGCTACACCTACAACTTGGATAGCTTCTCCAGCGAGAGGAAGGTCTGGGATGTCTGCTGTTCTCACAGTAGAATGGGTAGCACCAGTGTCCAAAAGGAAAGTGATATCATTACCTCTTACTTTCCCTTCAACATATGGACCTGACTGATCTACCGGCAAGGATACGCCAAGTACGCACTCCTTCTCCCCCTCTCTTAGGCACCGTCATTGGTTACATGGATAAAAGTCATCCTGTAAAAGGAATTGTGAAGTTACATAATCATTCTTACCACTTCCTCCTTGATATCCGACGTCTGTACCGTGCTTTGCTCTGCTTACATTACCCTGTCTAGGTGCAGGTGGTAACTGACTCTGAGGATTTACACCCTGCTGTGAGTCATTCTGCGTCTGTGGATTTAAATTATGATTAGGGACATTATTATTTTGAATCTTTTTACATTCGTTCTTCCAATGCCCCAATTTTCCGCATCCATGACAAGGAAATTTCTTTTTAGCCTCTTCTCTGCTCATTCGTCCTCTCACTTTACCACCATTTCCTGCGTCACCATTCGTTCCAGAATCTTTTCCCTGATTATCAGTTGGATTATCCAAATTAATTCCCTGTCGCTCAGCCATTTTCACCTGCGCCCACATCTCTTTCTCTTGCAGTTTCTTGTGCCTATCCTCAATATCGTCTCCACAAAATTTGGCATATTTCAAAATTTCGTCTATGGGTTTCCCTTGCCAGCACAACATGTGCTGCTTGATCATTTGACAAATCTCTGGCTTTAGACCATAAACAAATCGATAGACAAACTGACTCATGTTTTTATCTCCAATATCCTCAAATCCACTATACTGTTTGAATACCTGCAATAAGCGTTCATAATAGGCATGCACTGATTCATTTGCTTCTTGGGTAGTCCTGTCTATTTTCACCCAGTCTGTTTCTTTGGGTGGTATTTTCCCTTTCAGGTAAGTTATCACCTGCTGATACTTTTTCATCACATCACTTGATGGAGCACCTGTCTTTGGATCTCTAGGATACTCTTCACTCGGCCAGTCAACCGTAATCTTACAATCTGTCCACAAATCGGCAGGTACCACTATGTCGAACAAACCATCCAAGTCCTTCAACAATACCTTTGACACTTTCACAAACCTCTCAACCTGCTTGTACCATTCAATTGGCATTTCTCTCAATTTTGAAAAATCATTAGTAAATGACAAAATATCCTGTCTACTCCATGGGACATGAACATAACCTCCTCCAGGTACTTCTCGCATTGGGTACATCTGGTCTGCTTTCCCTGTTTCCTTCAATAAATATTAAGAAGTTGTTCTACTGTATCGTGCCTCTTCCTTTTTCTTTGTCCATCTAGCTTTCCATTTATCTAAATCTCCCCATTTTTGCAAAACTGACATCAATTCCTTCACTTGTAGTTTTCTTCCAGAGGTATTCATGTTTTCTAAATCTTTGTCAGAAAAATCTGCTCTATAGGGTTTTTGTAATACTTTTGACTTCCCTATTTCAATTCCCATCTGTAAGGCCAAATCTGATAATTTCTCATGGAATATCTTTACATTTCTTGTGATACTTCTGCATACGAACAATAGTTCTTCTTCATCATAAGTATTTAGACGATCTACCCCTACATTTCCTGCTATCATTTCTTCTAACTCAACTTTTAATTTGTAGATATCCATGATCTTTGGGGGTGAACTCTGTTTGTCTGATCCTTGTGCCCACCTTTCTAAGTCTTCTGGCGTTACTACTGTGGTACTTTTGGTTCCCGATGAGGTTACTATATTTACATCTTTGGAGCAACCAGGTGTTATTCTTCTAGGAGTGCTATTTACAGATCCTCGAATGGGTAAATCCATTAGGGATATCATAGATTCACAGTCACTGATTTGATCATCGATTATTACAGGTTCAGGTTTAGGGATTTCTACAGGTGTGGGCATCGCTAATGGTTTCGGATAATTTACCTTGTCACCATATAAGGGAACCACTGGACCAATGGTTACAGGTATGGTCAGGGAATCAGGATGTACATTCAACTGTGTTATTTTCTGTATCAATTCTGCTCTGTTTTTGTCTATAGCTTCCTTTTCTTTATCCTGAAGTACCCTATTAACTGGGGGATTATGCAATACTTGCGGTACCAATGGTGTTCTTAACAGTGGTGCGCTTGGGGTGCATCCACTTGCCCCTTCCTGATATGGTGGCGGGTTCTTTAATATTTCTTCCATAAACTCATCTTCAGAATCTCCAAACCCTGTCAAATGTTTTGTCTTTTCTGTGCATTTGCTCCCTAACGATTCTTCTGCCATTAATACGGGATACAAACTTTCTGTAAGCATCGCTCTTCTCCACTGTTTCATCTGACCGTCCCTTGACTCATTATGATATCTAGGAAAACAAATTCCGATAACCCCTACTACTTCTGGATCGGTCACGTTCGAATGCCTCGGTTTTCCACTCTTCTAAGGCTTGGTCTGGGTTCGAAGTCATTCATCCTTAATCTCAAATTTTGAAGAATTCTCCCATTGAAAGTACCATTCTCTGGGAATGCTAATATCCCATCGTTTTTGGTATACTCTATCCAATTTTCTAACCATACGCAAGTATGATAACCTCTCTCCATCATCATGAATGAAGCGGGCGTTTTTGCTGGTGGAATGATAATTCCTTCTCTAGTTTTGATAGGTTTATCCTTCTTAAAATAATTCTTAACCTTTTGTAGAAATGACATTTTTCTCTTTTCTCTGTACATTTTGGGTAAATATCTGTGTATAAAATTATATTCTGCAAAACCTAGGAATCTCCTATCCGGACGAGTTCCTGTTAAAGTCGGATCGCGTTTCCACGTACAATCTCCACTATCCACTAGGATTTCGACTTCTATGCTGACAACCAATGAAATTCCAGCTAACGTTTGTTTTCTGAACCAATCCTATTGCGGCTTTTCAGTGACGTCTATTCTGACGACCCCTCCTTTACAATCTGCGCCTTTCTGTCCCTCGCTGTTTCAACCAATCCCAGCGCGACACCTGTGACGTCAGTACTACTCCTGACTACTGACCCCTCCTTTACAAGAGTCGTTCCACACCCTCTGATTCAACCAATCCGAGCGCGGCGTTTGTGACGTCAGCTTCCTCTCCGGCAGCTGACTCTCCCTTTCTCTACGCTTCTTATTAAAATTCATTAACAACATAAAACATTCGCTATCGTGCCAGTTTCTCTAATATTTGGAAAAGATAGTTTCTCTCACACTTAGTAAAACCTTTCCGTTTACTAAACATACACTATGAGTAAAACCCTTCCGTTTACTCTTCACGTAAGCTTCAGAAATACCTGCTACTTCTTCAATGTTACCCTTTCTAGGTGATATAACATCAAATTTTGACCAGCGTATTCCTTTGCTATACTCACACGCATAGAGTCCCTTACAAGTACTGATAGCCCTACCTAACTTTTCAGTACTATTTCTGCCTGACAGATAACCTCACTGCAGTATGGCTTCCACTTACCATCAGCTATTCAATTTTCCCTGGGGAATTGTGGACAACATAAAACAAAACTTTTGAACAAACGGATGTTAGTTTATAAAAATAAAATTCTCATTACCCAATTAACAAAGTACAACCATCCTCTGATAACCAGAAAACTGATCCAGCGGGTTACTAGCAACAAGCATTCATACACAGAATACTCACCTGGGCCCATTCATTCATACTACGCAAGCAATTTCCGCTGGTGGGTCAGTTGTACTCTTTATCAATATCCCTGCTACCAGTTACTTTTCTGATTGAAGAGTAATGACTTACCAATGGACCCTTTGATAATTGGGAAGTTTAAAATGAGTGACATTCATTACAATTCATAAATTCTAAAATAATCACTGAGTCAAGAAGTTTTAAAATGTTTATCTAAAGTTTAGCAGAGTAAAATACAGAACCACATGATACTTAATCGTATATCAAGGATGAAGCATAATATCAATTATCGATCAATGACGGTCCCTCAGAAAGAAGAAGATAGAGACAGCAGCACAACTAAAGGTTGCGTTTATATTTACCTAAAGGTGCGAGAACCAAACCCCTTGGCCAAGGAGTTGGAAAGATAGGTCCCAAGAAAGATGAAGATCAAAGACCTCCGGACCCGGTACAGGACAGGACAGGTGACCTCTCTATCAACGACGCCAGCGTCGTTCCCCTCTCTGATACTTCGCATCTCCTCGATTCTCCCGTGTCTTCCTTCTAATGAAATCCGCCGCCCCCACCTCAGGACCTCTCGGGACAACGGTTCAGCCTGCAATCGATCAGCTCGTCGAGCACCAAAGCCTGGTCTTGAACTCCCGTGCCTGCGCTATCTAATTAACTAATTCTATATCTATTATACCCTTCTACACCCAGGTACCTCCCATTAATGTTGCAGAATTATGGGCCCACTACTTCTGATTGGACAGGACAGGGGGTTGATCCTCACACCATGTCAGTTTAGTTCAATTTCTTTAAGCCCATTGTTTTAAAATACCGCCCCTCACAATTAATTCATTTGCTTTATTTTCCCACCCGTCTCACGACAAAGTTTAATACAATGTTTATATAATTTGTTTCATTCTGTAGGAACATCGCGGGTGCAATAATGTTGGTCACGGCCTTGGACGACGTCCAAGTTGACTTCATCGCTTCCTCTGGTTAGCCTTGTAGGGCGCATGCGCAGAACCAATGTCTCTCGAGCTGCAGTTCAACCAACCCAGGCCCATTTATGAACTAATAAAAGTCAAATAAGAAAATATTAAAATCACAAATAAATGTTTTCACTGTATACCCATTATGTCTACTCTATTCCCATTTAATTATAAATTCTATCCCGCATTAATAGTATTAGAATACCACAGTTTTAATTGCAGCATATGCGCAAGCTGTAGCACGTGAAAACATTAAGCAGCCATTTTAATACACACTGCGCAGAAGCAAAGATTTCCCTCCAAGCAAAGAAAGACGTCTTACCACGTGATATGGTTGACACATGCGCACTGAAATTCCCGCGCTTTAGCGGCCATTTTGGATTTAGACAAGCGTTACTTATTAGTTCAAACACATAGGCAAGCTTCTCTAGGATGGTGTTTATGTGTGCATCTGTTAATAAAGACATTACAAAGATTAATAATTAATACTGTGAGAGCATTGCTTACGAGCAAGTCTCATTGTGAGTTCTTGCTCCATCAAGGGCGATCCTTAATCTACCAGTGAATATCCCCCTTATGCCGTTAAGACCTGACCTCGGTCTTAAACCCTTTAATTACTTTGCTATCCTCAAGGCACTCTTTTTCTGGTTAAGATTATGGACCAGATTATGGACCAGTAGTACACAGGTCCCGGTAAAGGCGGCCTTGGAAGAGCTATTAACTTTACAATGACAATCAGGATGTCTTGCCTGGTTCAATAAGGTCAAGGATTGGTTTACAAAGTTGGGTCTGGGGTTCATGTGGGAGGACCCAGGGTCCATCACAAAAAAAATGGTAACCCTGCTCAAAAAAGGTACTGGGAGTACGTTGATTCACAATGCACTGACGTTAATGCACATGGCACTTTAACCTCCAGTTTTATGAATGTTAAGGAATGCTTTGGTTTTGAGATGTTTATGGATGATATTGAACCTCCGCAGGCACGAGCACTTTATATCCAATTTAGGTACGGGGTTCTCCCTCTAAGTTCTAGTAAAAGTACCTGGGCCAATGCCTCTGTAACATCCCTGTGCCCGACCTGTCACTCTTCTCCTGAGACTCTAGAACAGTTTGTTTTTTTCTGTTCCTCCGATGCTAATCTCAGGATGCCTGTCGTCTGCTCTCTTTCTCACGTCCCTCCGATGCCTTACGTATTTTTAGGTCCAACACCACAAGGTGGCTCGTATTCATAATCTCGAGATACTTGCTCCATTCTTGGTGGACGAGATTAAAAATGATAAAAAATTACTCTGAGAAAGACAAATGATCATGTAAGTAACCTGGTCTTAGGGTTATCAGTGGATCATTGGGGTTTAGAATTATTGAACTTTTATAATTTAGACTTGATGTAAATGGGGAATTCTCCCCTTTAAACACATATGAATTTAAAATTTTTATAAACTTTTAAACTGTTGGAGGGATGCGATACCCTGTTTTATTTTATATCTGATTTTTATGCTGTAATGAATTTTTATATTGGTTGTGATACTTGATGTAAATGATCATGTTATTGATCAAATAAATTTATATATATATAAGAGAGAGACAATGAAAACGCTGTGGTTACTTATCCACGTATGCACCTCTGGGTGCTTGAGGAAATGTCGCCCACAGGTTCTACATTTAGCAATGTCTTTATATATATATATATCTGTGAAAGAAAAATATAATTTACTAGGATTTCAGTGAGACAGCACAACATAACACATGCCAAGTATGCTTGTTCCTTCAAATGTTCATATGATAATGGTGTCTGTATCATGAACTGAATACAAGTTGCCCTCTCAACTCCGAATTGACTTTTCGTAGAACTTGTATGTTACTTCACAAGCCTTGAAAAAGCTAGTACTCAACCAGAGTAAGCCATTGCACAACAAATGTCCAGTATTCCTTATCATCAATAGTTTGCACAGTACATAATGTCCATGGTCCACCTTGCATCAAAGTCTCAAAAAATTATTTACTGCATAGCCTTGAACAACAGTTCTTGTCAAAGTCTTTTAATGCTTCAAAGTCTTTCAAAACGCTTCACAGAGGTGATTCGGCATCGCAAATTTCACCAACTCAGAGCGCTGCCAAATACAGTGTCGGCCAAGTTATCACAGGTTTTGCACAATGCGGTGTTTACCTTGGTTAGCATTTTGTTTTCCAATGCTGCTCCTCTGAAAGCGGAGCCGCAATATCTTTGTTTAGTTGTCCTATCTTTTTTTCTTTCTCCTACAGGAGCTTCTGATGCATTGTGCACAGCGGAGCGGAAGCAACAACCAGGATCGAAGCCAGGATGGAGACGAGGCGTCTAGACATCTGGTGAGTGGGGAATCAAAGAGGCTCAGCATTAAAGCAAGGCAAGGGTGGAGTTTAAAAAAGGGCTCCGAGTCTTCCGCATGTTCACTGTACACATGGAGAGCATAGCGGTTGGGTCAGCGGAGGCCTGCACTCTAGGCCTACGCAGTGAACTCTGCTCCGTTTGCGGAGTTTTCTGCACTCCGCGGAGATTGCGGAGTGCAGAAAATTCCACTCCGCGTGGTGCAGCAGAGTTTTTTCCCTGCTCGCGCTTGCAAACGGTAAGTTCCGAGCGCGAGCTGCCGCTCAGGTAGAATTTCTACCCGAGTGGCATGCAGACCAGCGCAAACGGCAATTCCCACTACACTCCACCACTTGCGGAACTTCGTGGAGTTTTTATGTCACTTTGCAGAGTTCCGCGTAGCGAAACTCTGTGAACTACGCCCAGGCCTGCTGCACACCACGCATGAAGTAGTGACTCAGGGAGATTGTGCATCAGAGATGATTACACATGCCGGCTCCTGCAGAACAGTGAAGAGTGGTTAGCACATGCCAGTTAATACATTTGCACATGCCTACCACTGCCACCAGGCTTAAAACATGGATATAAAATAAAGGAAACAACGCTCTGAATTCAATGCATTCAGTAGATCTAGCACACCTACCACTCCCACCAAGGGAAGAGTATACATACAAAGCAGCACAAGAGATAATCATAACAAGGGGAGGAGAGCCTCTTTTAAAAGATAATAAAGGGATGTAAACGTCCATAGATACATTCATGAGTGCACAGTGACATGACCAGTTGCAGGAACCATGGCATCGGGTATCTCTACCCTGTCCCTGTATGTTATTTCTTTTTTTTTTTACTTCAGGATATGGTCCTGAAATGGCTGCCAGCAGCATTTTTCTCAGAATGCTGTCAGCCAATCAGAGCACTTGGTCCCGCGGGCGCAAGTTATAATTGCTTTAGGGTATGAGTTATAGTTACTTGAGGTAAGTATAACTGGTGAATTTCAGTGGTTTTGTTAGTTTCAAATTGTATGTTTTATGGGACATTTTCATCTAACTATAACATTCCTTCAACCTTTGTTTTTTCAGTGGATTTCTAAACTTTTTCAAAAGTAAAGTTAGATATTCTTACAATTCCCCCTACCATCCTTCCCACACCTTGCGTTCAAGCAATCATTCTCTTTTTACAGTTCCTAGAATCAATCGAGTCGGGATGGGCGGCCGGTCCTTCTCAACACGCTGTCCTAGATTGTGGAACATTCTCCCGGAATCCCTACGACTCTGTACCTCCCTACTGGCCTTCTGCAGGAAGCTAAAAACCTGGTTATTTTAATCCTCCAGTTCATGCTGATAAGCCTAACTAAACCTGGCTAATTTCAGTATCACTCCTGAAGCTGTTTAGTCTTCCACCTAAGCACTGGGAAACTCTATGGGAAGCTACATGCTATATAAAACTGTAATAATAATAATAATCTTAGACCTATCTCTCTCATGCCCTTTTTGCGAAAATTTTCGAAGAAAGAGAACTACTTCACCTCTCTCAATCTGGTTTTTGGGCTGTCCACTCAACAGAATCTGCCCTTCTTCTTGTGACTGAGATGCTAAGACACAATGCGGATCAGGGTCATACTTCAGCTTTAGTATTACTTGACTTGAGTGCCACCTTTGACACTGTATCCCACAGCCTCTTGTGTCACAGGCTAATGGAATGTGGCATTTGTGGCTTGGCCCTAAGATGGCTTTCCTCTTTTTTGTCTAACCGCTCATTTTATGTAACCCAGAGACCTTTCAACTCTGAGACACTGACTCTTCCTCAAGGAGTTCCACAAGCCTCTATTTTGAGTCCTACCCGGTTTAATATTTACATGTGCCCTCTGGCAGAGATTATTGAAAAACATAATGTCAGAGTAGTATCATATGCTGATAACACACAATTGATTGTGACTCTTTCTCAGTATGAGGCTGGTTCGACTCTCCAGTTTAAATCCTGCCTGGTAGAACTGGCCTCCTGGATGACTGAGAGCTGCTTAAAGCTCAATGCTAACAAAACGGACATCCTGATAGTTGGTAAGACTCCTTCCATATGGTCAACAGCGTGGTGCCCAGATTCCCTTGGCCAAATCCCTGAACCGAAGCCGAAGGTTAAACATTTGGAAGTTTGGTTCAACACTAATTTTTCTTTTGAACCCCATATCAACTATGTGGCTGGAAAATGCTTTGGCACCCCGAAAATTTTAAGAAAGATGCTGGACCTCCTCCCTAATGAATCACGTAAAACAGTGGTTCACGCACTTGTCACTTCCCAGTTAGATTACTGTAATGTGCTCTACCTGGGAGCTAGGAAGGAAGCCTAAAAAAACTTCAAAGAGTGCTAAAATCAGCGGCACGCCTGGTCCTTATTCTCCCCAGAAGGGCTTCCGCTACGGCGGCTATTGCCACCCTCCACTGGCTTTCGTTGGAAAAGAGAATCTGCTTCAAGGCTCTGTGTTTCTGCCATAGGATTCTAGCTTCGAAAGGTCCCAAATGTTTGTGCCCCCTGATAAAGCCCTATTCCCCGCAATGTTACCTAATATCCTCTAAGGCTAACTTGGTGCAAATATATATTTTCCTTTCTGGTGGCTAAGTTTTGGAATTCCCTCCCGGTATCGATAAGAGCCGAACCTTCAGAGACTCGGTTTAGGAATTTGTTTAAAATATGGCCCTCAGTTCCGCATAATCACCCACCCGGGCTTCGATGTCGCTTCTGTCGGGTTTCGGCAACCTGATCGTGGTGTTAGCGCGGAGACACACCGGTGTGTTGTAACCAGGTGCTCTATAAATTTACATAATATTATTATTATTATAATAATTCCTAAAGATAACGTCACCCTAACCTATTTTTTCAGTGAATTTCTAGGTTTTTTTCCACATAAAGTAAGATGTCTATCGTAATTCACGGCAGGGGGGTGGACACAGGGTCTGGCCTGGCATTGTCTGTAATGCTGCCTTCTGTTTAAGGTTGCTGCCCCGGCCCTCTTCTCCTTGCCCTCTATTTTTCAAGTCCATACCTCGTTCCCCTCATTGTTCTGCAACTGCCCTTCCTGCCTGTCCTGCACAGTTAATTTGCTGCCCCTACCTACCTCCTCCCTGCCCTCTGAAGTCTGATTCAAAGCACCTGCACCCTTCCTCCTGCTCTGCATGGTCTGATGTGCTGCCACTGTCCACCAATTAGCTTGATGTCCCTGTCCACTCCTCCTGCCCTCCTTTACCTGAGGTTATGTCCCTATCATTTCCCTCCTGCTTAGCCTCTGTGCTTAGATTGCAGTCCCTACCCTACTTACCCTGCCCTCAGATATCTGTGTGCATGCACCGGTTCCCTAATTTCTACCTACCATGTTCCCTAGATATGCCACTGCCCCTCCTGTCTACACTGAAAGTTTTGTTAAGCTGCCACTGCCCCTCCCACTTGACCAGCATGATCCGATGGCTGCTGCCTGTCCCTGCCCCCTCCACCCTGCCTTCTATTGTCTGAGTTCCATGCCCCTATCCCCTCCCTCCTGTCCTCCATGGCCCATTATGCTGCACTACTTTCTGCCCTCCATGCTCGGTTGTGCTGCAACTGCTCCTCCAGCCCATCTTGCGTTGTCTGTTGTAAAGCCCCTACCATCTTCTACTGCCTTCTCTTGTCTGTGTCCAGCCCCTATCTCTCTTCCTTCTGCCTTCCATGGTCCTTTGTATATGGCCCTGCCCCCTCCTTCTTGCCCACCATGGCCATTGTGCTGCCACTAACCCTCCCTCCTGCGCTATGTGGTCAACTTGCTGCCCCTGACCCCCTCCCACCTTCCCTCCATGTTCTGTGTGTATGCCATTATAGCCTCCCTATTGTCCTCTGTGTTGTGCTGTGCTTCCAGTGCTTATCTAGTCTGCCCTTGCTTGCTTGCTGCTCCTGCCCTGTCCCATTCCCCCCAGCCCTCCATTTTCCATGTGCGGGCCTCTATCCCCTGCCTCCTGTCTTCTACAGTCTGTTGGCATGCCACTGCCCCGTCCCTCCTGCCCTGCATGGTCCGTTGTGCTGCACTGCCCTCTCACTTGCATTGTGTGATGTATTCTGCTGCTGCAAATCCTGGCTCCTGCCCTGTAAGGTCAGTTTGTTGCCCTGGCCAACCTCCCTCCTGCGCTCTATTGTCCGAGTTCATGCCCCTATCCCATTCCTCCTGCCCACTGTGGTCCAATGTACAATACTTGCCAATATTTTAAACTTTGTAACAGGGAGATTTTGAAAAACAAATCTGGGGAATTGATTTTTGCTGTTGACTTACGTTTAAAAAGAGATTTTAGATCGGAGATGGATAAATTAAAACTCTTTTGGTCTTAAAAACATTGTGAGTCTCCTGCCTGCATCGGGTCTGATGGCATGTATGGTTGTACTGCCACTGCCTCGCCATTCTGCTCTCAATGGTCTTTTTTATTGCCACAGCCTGTCTTCCCTGCACTGCATGGTTGGTTTATGGCCCCTTCCCTCTATGGTTTGTTGTACTGCTACTGCCCCTCCCACCTGCTCAGCATGATTATCTTGCTGCTTCTGCCCCCTCCTCCCTGCCCTCAGTTGTCGGAGTCCGTGCCCCTGACCTCTGCCTCCCCACAGTGTTCTAATGAACAACAAGATTGCTATCATTCTATATTACAAAAGTGGGGCATGCCTGAAGTCATCTTGATGTAATCATAACTGTAATTCTTAAAGCATTTCCTGTAGAAATTATAAAAATGAGGGGATCTTGTTCCCATAGGAATTATGGCTAGTGCTCTAAAAGCTAAAATGAGGACACATTTTCTGACAAAGTGCTTTTTAATTATTGGCTATATACATATATATTTTTATCCAGTTGATCACTTCATTATTTGTTGAAGTTAGGGGAGAAGATATTGCACCCAGAGCTGCCAACTTTGCAAATGGGGAACCAGTTTTGAGTTCCGGCGTTGGTTCAACATCCTGTTATTCTTGGTAAAACACTTAGGGACAGATTTACAAGCCCCTTGCGCCACTTTTGCGTCACTTTTAACATGGGGAAAGTGACGCAAAAGTGGCGCAAGGGGCTTGTAAATCTGCCCCCTAATCTCCCCATGCCTAAAACCAAAATGATTGTGTCCTTGTGTAATATACAAGTCTGTGCTATATCCTATTGCAAAAAAAATAATATTAAGCCCTTTACACACTTCTGCCTTTTGGATACACTTGGGCTACATTTGGATGATATTTGTGCTATATTTGGACACTTTTGTCCATGGTGACCATCTTGGGAAAATTTTCATTATGAAGCTCACTATTTCCATCGTAGGACTGGAGGCGAGAATTATACGGGAAACAGCCATTACAATGACTCATTGACAACAAAGGACCCGAACCACTACTCCTTAACAACGACCTGAACCTGAATCACGAGTCTTTTAACCACTAATGCATTTACAACTACCAAGTCTTAACAACGACCTATAATAGTATTAAGTTTAAAATTACCTCATAAGGCCAGTAGATGGCACTCTTGGATTGCATATGACAGATGTATACTATTGATAAAGTGGTGGATGGCCGTATTTTATATGGTTTGGATGTTTTATTTTTTAACAAAATAAGTTTAGCAAACCGTTTTTTAAAATAGTGTTTATTATGTGAAAACGTGTATGAATTCCGTTGTAAATGCATTAAAGGTAAAGGCATACTCGTAGTAAAAAACAAATTACATTAAAATGTAAGGATTTTGGTAAGTATTAAAGGTAAGTATTACGTATATACATATTATGGATTGTGTGGATTTTTGGGTGGCAAGGGTAATTTTAGGGTTTAGGGTAGGTATGGGTTTTTGGGATTGCAAGTGTATTTTTAAGGTTTAGGGTGGGTGTAGGTTTTTGTGTGGAAAGGGAAGTTTTAAGGTTTGGGGTGGGTGTAGGTTTTTTGGGTTGAAAAGGATATTATAACATTAATAGTGAGTATACGGGTGTGTGTGTATGTATATATATGTATATATATATTACAGGTAACCTTTTTTCCTTTGACGATTCAATGCTTGAGAATCGGAAAACATGAACGGACGCCTCTTATTTTGTGCAATTATTTTACTTTATTTTCTTTTGCGCTGTGCCGCCATGACGCGTTTCGGCCCATGCGGGCCTTGATCACATGACGCGCTGACAACACCTCCCCATTTTTAAAGTGCAAGTGCCTACAATTGATATGGACAGCAGACTGTCATGTTTTAAAATTGCTTCGGAGCATTTAGCAGCAAGAATGGTATTTAGTGCAACAGCAGATTGTGTTTTGCAACACTCGATGTATACATATACATATATAAATTGTATAAATACAATACATAATTATAACATATACAATGATTGTCAAAAAACTCCCTGTTTATCCCTTTGGTATTATTTGTCTATACCAAAGTTGTTTACCGCCTATTAAACCAAATGTGCAAATACCCGTGTAAAAACTATTTGTATAAATACAATAAATAGAATAAATACACACAACATGTGGGTTAAAAGGCTGTTTTTCTCCATTTTGAAATTTACCAATGTGAAGCCCAAATTTTGTTTTCTCTGTTAAATACATTGTGGTGCTATGTTTGGGCAAACAGATTGATGTTACTGCTGATTTTTAAAGGTATCCCGCCCCAGTGGGCTTAGACTCTGCTGTCACATGACAATTAATGTGCGAAGTTTATGTGCCGGTTAAAACTAGTGTGCACCCTGTGCAACAGCGACTTCCTGAACTCAGGAGAGTTCGGTTACGCTTTAAGTGACAGTGCTGAACTAAAACTATATTTGGTGTATTTAAAAGGCTTTTGCTTAAATTGCTGATGCAATTTATAAAAAGAAAGTGAACAGGCATGAGGTGTGGGAGCAGTAGGATTTGTTTCTCTTTCTAAATGCCTAAATGCATGTTGCTTTAGTTACTGAGATATTACTGCATAATGCTGGCTATCAAGGTGACTGGTTCTCAGTTACTACCCCATTACAGCCAGGTATACAGATCTTCAGTTGTGTTGAGCCCATGTGGGCTCTCACTGTCTAGCTCCAAGATGAATTTAGTTTCAAGTTTGCGTAGGAGTGCCTCTCTATCACCACCTTGTCTTGGCAAGGGAATAGAATCTATGGCATAGTAGTTGAGTTGGGATGTATCATTGCCATGCACCTCCCTGAAGTGGCGGGCCACTGGATAAGTTTCATCCGAATTGGTTATGGCCCGTAAGTGCTGGAGAATCCTCTTGTGGACCTGCAGTTTTGTGCTTCCCACATACTGCAGTCCACAAGAGCACTCCAGCACATAGATGGCAAACTCCGTTTTGCAAGTTATTAATTTGTCGATCTTGGTAGGTTTAACATCAAAGGCTGTCTGAAAAATCGTTCTACTGATGCCATGTTTGCAGGCCTTACATGAAGGGCATCTGACAAAGCCCTTTCGCCCTGAAAGCCAACCCGACCGTGTTGTTGCTTCCGGGCTGCTGCTCACTAAAAAATCACTAGTGGAGGGGGCCTTCCTATAAGTAATGGTAGGTTTAGCTGGTACTACTGTCCCCATTACTGGATCACTGAGTAACAGATGCCAATTACTCGTAATGATCTTCCGTAGGCTATCTTTTTGTTTATTGTACGTTAAGATAAGTCTAGGATTGTAGTTACTTGTTTGTGATCCTATCTCACTACACCGATTTACAATGCTGTGAGATGGTTTGAATAACAAGTCATTTCTAGACAACTTCCTAGTCTTTTGTATGGCTTTGTCTATTGTTTGCTCAGCATACCCTCTTTCTAGAAAGCGTAATTTACTTGCTTGTTGTGCCTCCAGAAGATCTTCCTCAGTGCTGCAAACACGGCGAATCCTGAGCTTCTCTCCGTAGGGGATGCTGCAGATGGTATGTCTAGGATGGAAACTAGTTGAATGAAGTGTCGTGTTACCTGCGGTTGGTTTTCGATGCAGTTTAGTGTGTAATTGATCCTGTATTACATATACCTCTACATCTAAAAAACAGATCGACTCTTTGCTTATATTGCATGTAAAGTGCAGGTTTAAATCGTTATCATTGATTTTCTTAATGAATGCCTCTGCACTTTGTTTGGTGCCCCGGCAAATGACGAATAAATCGTCTATATACCGAATCCATTCAACCACATGTTCTGCTAAAGTGTCTGCGAATTTGATTTTAAGAACAACTTCCTCCCATCACCCCATGTGGAGGCAGGCGTAGCTCGGCGAGAAGCTCGCCCCCATAGCTACCCCCCTCACTTGCTGGTAGATTTGCTGGTGGAATAAAAAATAATTGTTATCTAGGCAAAATTGAATCAGACTGAGTAACATTTTGTTATGTTGATAATATTGGATTGGTCTGGAGCCTAAGAAATATTCCACCGCCCTTAAGCCATCCTTGTGATGGATTGATGTGTACAAATTTGTTACATCCAAAGTCAAAAGTACATAATCACTTTGCCACGAGACATCTTGTAACTTCTTTAAAAAGTCCGTAGTATCCTGTACAAAGGATGGCAGAGTTTTAACGTGGCTTTGTAGGAAGAAGTCTATATATACCAACACATTTTCTAGTAGACTTAGTTTGGCCGATATTATTGGCCTGCCTGGAGGTTTTTTTTTATCTTTATGGACCTTCGGTATAAAATATATAACCGCCGTGATTGGGTGATCGTTTTTCATGTATTTGTATTCATCCTGGTTGATTAAGCCCACACTTTTCCAGGCCAAAAGTCTTGTATGTAGGTAGTTTTGAGCTGCCAGTATTGCCTGTTTGTTACCCAATCTGTAACAGTTCCGGTCATTCAGTTGTGACATGGCCTCTTTCAGATATTGTTGCTTTGGCCAAATCACAACATTACCACCTTTATCCGAATTGCGGATGACAATAGTGTCGTTGTTACGAAGTGATTGTGTCCTTGTGTAATATAGAGGTGTGTGCTATATCCTATTGCAAAAATAAAAATATTAAGCCCTTTACACACTTCTGTCTTTTGGATACATTCGGGCTACATTTGGATGATATTTTTGCTATATTTGGACACTTTTGGCCATCTTGGGAAAATATTTATTATGAAGCTCCCTATTTCTATCGTAGGACTGGAGGCGAGAATTATACAGGAAACAGCCATTACAATGACTCATTGACAACAAAGGACCTGAACCACTACTCCTTAACAACGACCTGAACCTGAATCACGAGTCTTTTAACCACTAATACATTTACAACTACCAAGTCTAAACAACGACCTATAATAGTATTAAGTTTAAAATTACCTCATAAGGCCAGTAGATGGCACTCTTGGATTGTATATGACAGATGTATTACTATTGATAAAATGGTGGATGGCCGTATTTTATATGGTTTGGATGTTTTATCTTTTAACAAAATAAGTTTAGCAAACCGTTTTTTAAAATATTGTTTATTATGTGAAAACGTGTTTGAATTTCAATGTAAATGCATTAAAGGTAAAGGCATACTCGTAGTAAAAAAAAAATGACATTAAAATGTAAGTATTTTGGTAAGTATTAAAGGTAAGTATTACGTATATACATATTATGGATTGTGTGGATTTTTGGGTGGCAAGGGTAATTTTAGGGTTTAGGGTAGGTATGGGTTTTTGGGATTGCAAGGGTATTTTTAGGGTTTAGGTTGGGTGTGGGTTTTTGGGTGGAAAGGGAATTCATAGGGTTTAGGGTGGGTATAGGTTTTTGGGTATAAAGGGAAGTTTTAAGGTTTGGGGTGGGTGTAGGTTTTTTGGGTTGAAAAGGATTTTATAACATTAATAGTGAGTATAGGGGTGTGTGTATATATATATATATATATATATATATATATATATATATATATATAATTTCCACCTGGGAGTGCATCCCACCTAGAGGCAACTCTTTTTGCACATTATGTATATATATTAACCCTGGGCAAAGCACTACGCTACGCTCGCGTAGTTTGCGAAGTTTGCGCTACTTCGCACAACGCGAATTGCACGTAGCACAGTGCAAACACGCGTAGCGTAGTGCAGCGGTCATTTTTGCTTGCTCGCGGTCCTCAACGTCAAGTTGGCGACCGCGAGCAAGCAAAATGACATCCAGGCGAGACTTTTTCCTCGTTCGCGATCAGCAACATCAAGTTGCCGATCGCAAGCGTGGAAAATAAACCTCCGGCGAGATTCTCAACGCGGGGAGGTCAGGTTTCTCATTGCGAGTGGTCGCGTATGCTCGCGACCGCTCGCGATGAGAAACTACCAGTCCGCGTTGAGAAAGCTGCCGCTCGAGTAAAAATCTACTCGAGCGGCAGTAAAAGACACCTCGCACTGTGCAAGATGCCGTTTTCAATGATTGCACAGTGCGGACAAGCATCCGGCACTGTGCAATCATTGCGAACAGCGCACTACGCAGTTCGCGTTGTGCTACGCGTAGCTCGCGTAGTGCGAACTGCACTTTGCGTAGCTTCGCGTAGCGCTCCTTCGCGAACTACGCCCAGGCTTAAAATATATATATATATATATATATATATATCAAAAAACAAATGGTCCGTAATCGGTGCGCGCTATGTCCGCTGGTGCTCTTGTCGAGGTCAGACCACACCTCGCTCAATTATTTTCTACAAAAAGATGCCACTGCACTCCAGAAGTCGTGAAAAATCCAAGCTTTTAATAAAGCATAATTGCCACCACCATTACCACCACCAAACGTTTTGACCAAGAGATGGTCTTTGTCACGGTTATGAGAGTCCTTCTTTGCTTTCACCCTTTATAGTGTTCAGTCATATGTCCCTTTCTAATGCATTCTGGGACTTGTATTTCACAGAGTCACGACTTTTGGGGTGAGGAGTTATTACTTCATTTAGTTGTCAGGTATAGGCACCATAATTATGTTGCTGCCACATGTTGCAATTTTAATGCTTGGCGGAATAGTTCTGCTTCCTTATTTGCGATAAATTTTGCATTTCATTGTTCTATTATGTTCAATATTGCAATTTTACTCAAGGATATAGTACCTGTTAATCGCAAGTTCACAATTATAGAGCAATCATTGACAGTTCCATTCTCGGGTTTAGTACCCATTCCTATTGATGCCCATCATTAATCATGAAAGTTTATTATAAGTGTATGTGCAATTCCTCATCCCCATTAAGCCCAAATGGGATCTCAGTTTTAAATTTTATAATTAGGTGCGATTCCAGTCTTCTTAGTTTGAGGGTGCGATTGCCTCCTCTTTCGTAGAATGGGACCGTTGCTATTCCAAAGTATCTTATATTTTCCCAACTTGTTTTATGTTCAGTGTCAATGATTACTCTATAATTGTGACTGACTGGGGGTGAATGTTTTGATTTGTTCTGCATTCCGTCCATCAATTGTGTGTCTTTTGATTTCTCGCCCTAAGTGCGCCAGGTATGCCCAGACGTGGGTCCTGGGCTCACTGTGCCACTGGAATCAAGCTATCCTGGCTGAAGAGGGGTGAAACCCCAAAACCGGTCCTAGGATGCTTGTTTCCGGTCCAGGGAGGACCTGGCTTGGCAGTTCGGGCTGGACTGTTCCCATGAGGCACAGGGTCAAGACTGATTTGCATATGGCCAGGTCTAAACTGGGGTGGCATGGTGAGCAAAAGAATGATGGATTTAACCCAGATCTCTTGACTGGGGGTGAATGGTTTGATTTGTTCTGCATTCCATCCATCAATTGTGTGTCTTTTGCTTTCTCGCCCTAAGTGCGCCAGGTATGCCCAGACGTGGGTCCTGGGCTCACTGTGCCACTGGAATCAAGCTATCCTGGCTGAAGAGGGGGTGAAACCCTGAAACCGGTCCTAGGATGCTTGTTTCCGGTCCAGGGAGGACCTGGCTTGGAAGTTCGGGCTGGGCTGTTTTCATGAGGCACAGGGTCAAGACTGATTTGCATATGGCCAGGTCGAAACTGGGGTGGCATGGTGAGCAAAAGAATGAAGGATTTCAATCAATCAATCAATCAATCAATCAATCATGTCACTTATAAAGCGCACTACATACCCGCGAGGGTCTCAAGGCGCTGGGGGAAGAGGGGGGTGGTGCTGCTACTGATCGAAGAGCCAGGTCTTTAGGAGTCTTCTGAAGGCCAGTAGGTCTTGGGTCTGTCGGAGGTTGGTGGGGAGGGTGTTCCAGGTCTTGGCGGCGAGGTGGGAGAAGGATCTGCCGCCGGCGGTCGTTTTCCGGATGCGGGGGACTGTGGCGAGGGCGAGGGTGGTCGAGCGGAGCTGGCGGGTGGGGGTGTAGAAGCTGAGTCGTCTGTTGAGGTAGGCTGGTCCGGAGTTGTGGAGTGCTTTGTGTGCGTGGGTGAGGAGCTTGAAGGTTATCCTCTTGTTGACAGGGAGCCAGTGCAGGTCTCTCAGGTGGGGTGTGATGTGGCTGCGTCAGGGGATGTCGAGGATAAGACGTGCAGAGGCGTTCTGGATGCGTTGCAGCCGTCTCAGGAGCTTAGCCGTCGTTCCTGCGTAGAGGGCGTTTCCGTAGTCCAGCCTGCTGGTGACGAGGGCCTGGGTGACTGTTTTTCTTGTTTCGGTGGGGATCCACTTGAAGATCCTGCGGAGCATTCGGAGGATGTTGAAGCAGGATGAGGAAACGGCGTTGACCTGCTTAGTCATGGAGAGGGTGGGGTCGAGGATGACCCCTAGGTTGCGTACGTGGTCGGTGGGTGGCGGGGCTGTTCCCAGTGATGTTGGCCACCAGGAGTCGTCCCAGGCTGAAGGGTTGGAACCAAGGATGAGGACCTCCGTCTTGTCCGAGTTCAGCTTCAGGCGGCTGGTCCTCATCCATTCGGCGACGGCCTTCATTCCTTCGTGGAGGTGGGCTTTGGCGGTGTGAGGGTCTTTGGTGAGGGAGAGGATCAGCTGGGTGTCGTCGGCGTAGGAGATGATGTTGAGGTTGTGCTGTCGGGCGACGTGGGCGAGGGTGCCATGTAGATGTTGAACAGCGTTGGGCTGAGGGAGGAGCCTTGGGGTACGCCGCAGATGATCTTGGTGGCCTTGGATCGGAAGGGGCGAGGCGGACGCTTTGTGTTCTGCCGGAAAGGAAGGATGTGGTCCAGTCCAGGGCCTTCTCTTGGATCCCGGCGTCGTGAAGGCGTGTTCGTAGTGTGTGGTGGCAGACCGTGTCGAAGGCGGCTGATAGGTCCAGGAGGATGAGGGCTGCTGTTTCTCCGTTGTCTAGCAGGGTCCTGATGTCATCGGTGGCGGCGATGAGGGCGGTTTCGGTGCTGTGGTTGCTGCGGAAGCCGGACTGGGAAGGGTCCAGGATGTTGTTCTCCTCGAGGTAGCGGGTCAGTTGTTTGTTGACGATTTTCTCGGTGACCTTCGCGGGGAACGGGAGCAGAGAGATGGGTCGGAAGTTCTTGAGGTCCTTGGGGTTTGCCTTGGGTTTCTTGAGTAAGGCGGTGATCTCGGCATGCTTCCAGCTTTCCGGGAAGGTTGCTGTCTCGAAGGAGATGTTGATTATTTTCCGGAGATGGGGCGCGATGGCTGTACTGGCTTTGTTGAAGATGTGGTGAGGGCACGGGTCTAGCGGTGAACCGGAGTGGATGGTGTTCATGATCTCGCTGGTGTCCTCGTCGTTGATGTTGGTCCAGGAGAGCAGGCGGTTGGTGGTTGTGGGGGCAGTGGTCTCGGTGGTTGCCGGGGCGGTCGTGGTGTTGAAGCTGTCGTGGATGTCGGCGATTTTGCGGTGGAAGAAGGTGGCCAGTGAGTCGCACAGGTCTCGCGATGGCTGGATGTCGTTGGTGTTGGAGCTGGGGTTGGAGAGTTCCTTCACGATGTTGAAGAGCTCTTTGCTGTTGTGTGCGTTGTTGTCTAGGCGGTCTTTGAGTGAGGCCCTTTTGGCGGATCTGATGAGGTGATGGTGACTGCGGGTGGCGCTCTTGTGGGCGGCGTAGCTGTCCGCTGTCCGTTCGTGGAGCCAGATCTTCTCCAGTTTTCGGCATGTTCGTTTGGAGGCCTGGAGGTCTTCGGTGAACCAGGTGGCTTTCTTGCTGGTGTGGCTGTTGGGCGGATTCTTGAGCGGGGCGAGGGTGTTGGCGCAGTCGTCGATCCACTGTCTGAGGTTGCGGGCGGCGGTGTCGGGGTCGGAGGGTTCGGCGGGTGGGCTCAGGGCGAGGGTTGTGGTTAGCTGGTCTTCCGTGACTCTGCTCCAGCAGCGGCGAGGCATTTGTTCGATGCGGTGGTGCGTGATGGGCTTCCTGTAGGTGAAGTGGATGCAGTGGTGGTCAGTCCAGTGGGGTTCGGAGGTGTGGTTGAAGGAGACGTGTGGGCTTGCGGAAAAGATGGAGTCTAGCGTGTGGCCGGCGGCGTGGGTGGGTGTAGTCACGAGCTGTCTGAGTCCGAGGGTGGCGAGGTTGTCGATCAGGGTGGTGGAGTTGGTGTCCTTGTTGTTCTCGAGGTGGAAGTTCAGGTCCCCGAGGAGGATGTAGTCCGTGGAGGCGATGGCGTGTGTGCTGACGAAGTCAGCGATGGAATCGCTGAACTGTGGTCGGGGTCCGGGGGTCTGTAGATGAGGGTTCCTCTGAGGGTGGTGTTGGGTTCGGTGTGGATCTGGAAGTGCATGTGTTCGGCGGTGCTGAGGGTGTCGTCGGTGTTGGTTGAGACTCTGAGGGTGTTCCTGTGGACGATGGCGATGCCTCCTCCGACTCCGTTGGTGCGGTCCCTGCGGGTGATCTTGTATCCGTCCGGGATGGCAATGGCGATGTCGGGGGCTGAAGCGGGATTCAGCCAGGTCTCCGTCAGGAATGCGACATCTGGGGAGGTTGAGTCGAGAAGGTCCCAGAGTTCGATGGCGTGTTTGCGGGCGGAGCGGGTGTTGAGGAGGATGCATCTGAGGTAGTTGGGTTCTTTCCTGGGCGGTGGTTTGGCGGGGCGGGTGCTGGCGAAGCTGCAGTTCCGGCAGGTGAAGGGCCCTTGGGTGCGCTTCGGGGTGGCCTGGTAGCAGGCGTGATCTTTTCCGGGGTTGAGTGCGTGGAGGGTGCTGGCGTCGTATCGGCGTCTGTTGATGTGGCGGGCGCGGGGGATGCCCGGACCAGGGGGTCTGGCGCTGGGCGCGGTCACGGCACGGACGGGCGCAGACGGGCTTGCCTTAGGCGCGCCTTCGGCGCTCCATAATGGGGAGGTGGGAGGGAGGAGCAGGGAATGGGGCAGCGAATGGGCAGTGAGGGGGCGGGGCCGCAGGGGCGCAGCGGCGGGAAACAGGCACAGAAGGGAAAGCGAGGCACAATCAGGGCATCAAGGGGGCACAGAAAGGAAAAACGAGCACAATCAGGGGCAGCAAGGGGGCACAGAAAGGAAAAAAACCGAGCACAATCAGGGGCAGCAAGGGGGCACAGAAAGGAAAAACGAGCACAATCGGGGGCAGCAAGGGGGCACAGAAAGGAAAAACGAGCACAATCAGGGGCAGCAAGGGGGCACAGAAAGGAAAAAAAAGCGAGCACAATCAGGGGCAGCAAGGGGCACAGAAAGGAAAAGCGAGCACAATCAGGGGCAGCAAGGGGGCACAGAAAGGAAAAACTAGCACAATCAGGGGCAGCAAGGGGGCACAGAAAGGAAAAACGAGCACAATCAGGGGCAGCAAGGGGGCACAGAAAGGAAAAAACGAGCACAATCAGGGGCAGCAGCAGGGCACACAGACGGAGCTGTGTGGTGGGGGAGCGACCTACCAGTCAAGGTCAAGATCTCTTGACTGGGGTGAATGTTTTGATTTGTTCTGCATTCCGTCCATCAATTGTGTGTCTTTTCCTTTCTTGCCCTAAGTGCGCCAGGTATGCCCAGACGTGGGTCCTGGGCTCACTGTGCCACTGGAATCAAGCTATCCTGGCTGAAGAGGGGTACAACCCCGAAACAGGTCCTAGGATGCTTGTTTCCGGTCCAGGGAGGACCTGGCTTGGCAGTCCGGGCTGGACTGTTCCCATGAGGCACAGGGTCAAGACTGATTTGCATATGGCCAGGTCTAAACTGGGGTGGCATGGTGAGCAAAAGAATGATGGATTTAACCCAGATCTCTTGACTGGGGGTGAATGTTTTGATTTGTTCTGCATTCCGTCCATCAATTGTGTGTCTTTTGCTTTCTCGCCCTAAGTGCGCCAGGTATGCCCAGACGTGGGTCCTGGGCTCACTGTGCCACTGGAATCAAGCTATCCTGGCTGAAGAGGGGGTGAAACCCTGAAACCGGTCCTAGGATGCTTGTTTCTGGTCCAGGGAGGACCTGGCTTGGAAGTTCGGGCTGGACTGTTCCCATGAGGCACAGGGTCAAGACTGATTTGCATATGTCCAGGTCGAAACTGGGGTGGCATGGAGAGCAAAAGAATGAAGGATTTAACCCAGATCTCTTGACTGGGGTGAATGTTTTGATTTGTTCTGCATTCCGTCCATCAATTGTGTGTCTTTTGCTTTCTTGCCCTAAGTGCGCCAGGTATGCCCAGACGTGGGTCCTGGGCTCACAGTGCCACTGGAATCAAGCTATCCTGGCTGAAGAGGGGTGAAACCCCGAAACCGGTCCTAGGATGCTTGTTTCCGGTCCAGGGAGGACGTGGCTTGGCAGTTCGGGCTGTACTGTTCCCATGAGGCACAGGGTCAAGACTGATTTGCATATGGCCAGGTCTAAACTGGGGTGGCATCGTGAGCAAAAGAATGATGGATTTAACCCAGATCTCTTGACTGGGGGTGAATGTTTTGATTTGTTCTGCATTCCGTCCATCAATTGTGTGTCTTTTGCTTTCTGGAGTGCAGTGGCATCTTCTTGTAGAAAATATATATATATATATATATATATATATATATATATATATATATATATATATATATATATATATATATATATATATATATATATATATATATATATATATATATATATATATATATATTACCTACTGGCGGTCACCAGTAGGTAGTTATAGTTAGGACCTAGTTTCCATAGGAAAAGCGTTTTTTGTTTTCCGAATAACTTTGGCGCAGGTTTACGAATCTTTGCGAAATTTTCAAAACTAGTGATCAGCTCCGATCAGCTCCTGTCTTGAAAGTTTCGGGGTGATTTGCCAAGCGGGGGTCGAGAAAAAAGGGGGGTCCCAAAACGTGTTTTCCCCATGTATTTTTCCATAGGAAACTTTAGACAAAGCTACAGCCCGAACTGCTGAACGGAACTACACCAAATTTGGCAAAAAGGTAGGTCATGGTTCAGAAAGAGTCCTTTTTGTTAAATGGTGTAAATACATTCAGTAGTTGCTGAGAAATTAGAAAAAGAAAAAATATTGATATCTGGGCGGAGCCTAACCACACATCTCATGGTGAGATCTGATTGGCTGTCAGCACTTCATCCTGGAATTGCTGGCAGCCATCTTGGGACCAATATACATGATAGCACCCCATTGAAATGCATTGTAGTGAATAGAAGATTTTGAGGGTCACCAAAAGGAGAACTATAAAGGGTGATAACAGACTTAAGTTACATTAGAATTCATTTGTTGATGGTACCATACTAATTTTAGGAATTGTGGTGTGTTCTAAGGTGATTTTACCCTGTGAAAAACCTTCTGCTGGGATATCATGAATCATGTTTGAGAGAAAACTATTTTCTCATGCTTGTCCCATAGAGGTTTGGAAGGTGCTCCAGAAGCTAAAATGAGAGCATATTTTCTGTAAATTCACATTATCTTTCTCAGTCATGTGAGAATGAAGTCTGACATTCTCAGTAAAACAAGTACATCCAACAAGGGCAGAGACTGTCAGTTGATTCCTTTGTGTTCTACTGCAGCTTCCCAGAGTGTTCTAAAGAACAACTAGAGCGCTAACAGCCTTACTTATGACAAAAGTATGGTACACCTGAAGCCATCTTGTTTGGAATAAACTGGTAACACTTAAAACATTTAATTTAAAAAGGAACAAAATGATGGGGTTCATTTTGTCATAGAAATTATGGTTAGTGCTGTAGAAAGAAAAATTAGGACATGTTTTAAGTGAGATCTCAAATATCTTTCTGTTATATTTCAACAGGAGCAGCCTGTCAGTTGATTCCTTTGTGTTCTACTGCAGCTTCCCAGAGTGTTCTAAAGAACAACTAGAGCGCTAACAGTCATACTTGAGACAAAATTATGGCACACCTGGAGCCATCTTGATTGGAATAAATTGGTAACACTTAAAACATTTAATTTAAAAAGGAACAAAATGAGGGGATTCATTTTGCCATAGAAATTATGGTTAGTGCTGCAGAAAGAAAAATTAGGGAATGTTTGAAGTGAGATCTCAAATCCTCTTCTATTTCATTAGAAAATTCTGACATGCAGACTGAAACAATCACTTTCAATACCAGCAGTAGACTTCCAGTTAACTCCCTGGTGAGCAGTAGCTTTACTACAGTGATCTAATGAACAACTAAAGTGCTAACATTCTGAATTTATGGCAAATGTGTGACACATCTGAATGCCTTCTTGATGGAATCAAAGTAAAAAACTGAAAGCATTTCCTACTGAGGAGACTGCAGTAAATGAGGAAATTAGGAAACTTCATAACAAATAAGTCTCCCAAGATGGCCACCAGAGAATAAAGAGCCCAAATGTAGCACAAATATCACCCAGATGTAGCCCACATATAGCCCAATGACAGAAGTGTACAAAACACTTTTTATTTTTTGTGTTTTTGCAGTTTTATATAGTGCAGACTGGTCAGGTATTGGAGCGTTGCATCTTACTTGGACCCCTTATTGCGTATTTTGCACAAAGTACATGAAATTGATCTTGCGAAACATTGAACTTTACTATTCTGTTAACCTGAAGTTGCTCTGAACCGGGCTTTGTAACACCCGTTTTTACCTACTGGTTTTAATTAATTCTCACAGTATTGTATTAAGAAAGAGGATTTACTCTTTTTATGTACACTTTTATGATCTATGTTTCTAAATCAGATCGAATAAAGTTTAATGAATTTAATTTAAGTCTCCCAAGATTGCCACCAGAGAAAAAGGAGCCCAAATGTAGCACAAATATCACCCAGATGTAGCCCACGTATAGCCCAATGACAGAAGTGTGGAAAACACTTTTTATCCTTTGTTTTTTTGCAGTTTTATATAGTGCAGGCTGGTCAGATATTGGAGATATTTACATGAGCATTGGTTACATCATACAAGGACAACCTCATTTTGGTTGTAGGCATGGGGAGATTAAGTGATTTGACCAGAATCACAGAATGTCGAGCTGAAGCAGAAACTCCAACTTGGTTCCCCAGTTGCAAAGTCTGCAGCTCTGGAAGTAACACCACATTCTCTCCCCTGAGCATAACATTTAATCAAGTGGTCAACTGGATAAAAAAACATTAAGATAACAAATAATTTAAAAGTGCTTTGTCGCTATTGGAGAACTCAGAAAATATGTCCTCATTTTAGTTTTTTAGAGCACTAACCATAATTTCTATGCAAATAAAACCCTCTCATTTCTATAATTTGTAAAGGAAATGCTTTAGGTATTACAGTTTTGATTACATCAAGATGACGTCAGGCGTACCACACTTTTGTAATAAATATAGAATGTTAGCAATCTATTTGTCTTTTGACTCTTTCTGCACGTCTCTTGCCACTTTCTGCACCTCTCTTGCCTCTTTCTGCAGCTCACTCTCTTCTTTCTGCACCTCTCTTGCCTCTTTCTGCACCTCTCTTCCCTCATTCTGCAGCTCACTCTTGCCTCTTTTGTACCTCTCTTGCCTCTTTTGCACCTCTCTTGCCTCTTTCTACACATCTCTTGCCTCTTTCTGCACCACTCTTGCCTCTTTCTACATCTCTCTTGCATCTTTCTGTACCTCTCTTGCCTCTTTCTGTACCTCTCTTGCCTCTTTCTGCACCTCTCTTCTTTCTGCACCTCTCATGCCTGTTTCTGCACCTCTGTTGCCTCTTTATGCACCTCTCTTGCCTCTGTCTGCACTTCTCTTGCCTATTTCTGCAGCTCACTCTCTTCTTTCTGCACTTCTTGCCTCTTTCTGCACCCCTCTTCCCTCTTTCTGCAGCTCACTCTCTTCTTTCTGCACCTCTCTTGCCTCTTTCTGCACCTCTCTTTCCTCTTTCTGCACCTCTCTTTCCTCTTTCTGCACCTCTATTGGTTCTTTCTGTAGCTCACTCTCTTCTTTCTGTACCTCTCTTGCCTCTTTCTGTACCTCTCTTGCCTCTTTCTGCATCTCTCTTGCCTCTTTCTACAGCTCACTCTCTTCTTTCTGCACCTCTCCAGTCTCTTTCTGCACCTCTCTTGCTTCTTTCTGCACCTTTCCTTGCTCTTTCTGTACCTCTCTTGACTCTTTCTACACCTCTTACCTCTTTCTGCACCTCTCTTGCCTCTTTCTGCACCTCTCTTGCCTCTTTCTGCACCTTTCTTGCCTCGTTCTGCACCTCTGTTGCCTCTTTCTACACCTCTCTTCCCTCTTTCTGCAGCTCACTCTCTTCTTTCTGCACCCCTCTTGCCTCTTTATGCACCTCTCTTGCCTCTTTCAGCACCTCTATCGCCTCTTTCTGCACATCTCTTGCCTCTTTCTGCACCAGTCTTGTCTCTTTCTACACCTCTCATGCCTATTTCTGTACCTCTCTTGCCTCTTTCTGTACCTCTATTGCCTCTTTCTTCACCTCTCTTGCCTCTTTCTTCACCTCTCTTGCCTCTATCTGCACCTCTCTTGGCTTTCTACTCCACTCTTGGCTCTTTCTGCCCCTCTCTTGCCTCTTTCTGCACCTCTCTTGCCTCTTTCTGCACCCCTCTTGCTTCTTTCTGCGCTTCTCTTGCTTCTTTCTGCACCTTTCTTCCTTTTTCTGGTTTTTCTTTCCTCTTTCTGCCTTTTCTTCCTCTTTCTGGACCTCTCTTGCCTCTTTCTGCTCCTCTCTTGCCTCTTTCTGCACCTCTCTTGCCTCTTTCTGCACCTCTCTTGCCTCTTTCTGCGCCTTTCTTCCTCTTTCTGCACCTCACTCTTTTCTTTTTGCAACTCTCTTGCTTCTTTCTGTGCCTCTCTTGCTTATTTCCGCACTTCTCTTGCTTCTTTCTGCACCTCTCTTGCCTCTTTCATCACTTCTCCTGCTTCTTTCTGCACCTTTCTTTCTCTTTTTGCACCTCTCTTGCTTCTTTCTGCACTTCTCTTGCTTCTTTCTTTCTCTTTCTGCACATGTATAACCTATCTAGGTGTAGTTAGAAATTAGCATTTAAAAAACCTTAGAAATTCACTGAAACAACCACAGGTTTCAGGGATGTTATAGTTAGAAATTAGCATTTAAAAAACCTTAGAAATTCACTGAAAAAATCACAGGTTTCAGGGACGTAATAGATCAAAATTAGCATTTAAAAATCCTTAGAAATTCACTGAAAAAACCATAGGTTTCAGGGACATTATAGTTAGAAATTAGCATTTAAAAAACCTTAGAAATTCACTGAAAAAACCATAGGTTTCTGGGACGTTATAGTTAGAAATTATCATTTAAAAAACCTTTGAAATTCACTGAAAAAACCATAGGTTTTAGGGACGTTATAGTTAGTTGGACATTTCACTAGTACAAAACCAGAGAAATTCACCCGTTATAGTTAGTTGAGCTAACTATAACTTGCACTCCCGCAATGCACTGCTGATGACGTCACATATTACATCATTCATGACATGGTCAGTGACATCACTGATGACATCTCAAATGACATCACTGATGACATCATCCAGTGACTATGTGTTTCTGTAAAGTTTAAATATGTTTTATATATATATATATATATATATATATACCAAGGTGTATTGAAGAATGAGTGGGTGTATAAGTGTCTGAATAGATGATTTAGTAGGTGCGTGACTGACTTTATAAGTGAGTGATTAATCGTGTCTTACTGAATGCATGGGTTAGTGACTAAACTGTGTGAATGTCTGTATTAGTCTGTTAGTTGGTGTGTAAGCGGCTGCATGGGTTGGTGAGTAGCTATGTGAGTGTCTATATGGGTTATTGATTGGTTGTCTGAGTATCTGTATGGGTGCCTGAGTGTCTCTGTGGGTGGGTGGGGGTGTGTGACTCTGTGCATAGATGTGTGAGTAGGTGATTCACTGGGTGTATGGGTTCAAGAGTGCATCTGTGAAGGGCTGTATGGGTGGGTGAGTGTGTATATGGGTGTGTTGGTGAGTGAATGGATGTCTCAGTGGTACATGTATGAGTAACTACATATGTGAAAGGCATTATATGTCAGTGTTGGAGTATATAAATGACTATATGTGAGAGTGAGTGATTGTGAGAGTGGCTGTATGGATGAGTGTGTGCTTTTGTCAGTGATTGTAGAAGAGAGTAAGTATGCGTTAGTATCTGTATGAATAAGTGAAATGGTGTGTGTATAACTGTATAGGTGAGTAAATGGGAGTATGATTGATTCTTTGCATGACTGACTAGGTGTGTGAGTAACTCTATGGGTGAGTGGTGGTGTGTGAGTGTCTGTATAGGTGTATGAGTGCATATGATAGTGCTTTATTGATGAGTGACTGCATGTATGAGTAACTGTATGGATGAATGAGTGGACATGTGTGTAGACCTAGGAATCAGTGAGTGGGTATGTAGTAACTGGTATTGGTGTGTCTACGGTTGCTAAAATGGTAGTCTGCATGTTAGAGTGGGTGTATCAAAGGTTATATTAGGGTGTGAGGAGGTGCATCAGATTATCACGTGGATGATGTCATCAGTGATGTAATTTGAGATGTCATCAGTGATGTCACTGACCATGTCATGAATGATGTAATATGTGACGTCATCATCAGTGCATTGCAGGGGCGTGAGTTATAGTTAGCTCAACTAACTATAACGGGCGAATTTCTCTGGTTTTGTACTAGTGAAATGTCCAACTAACTATAACGTCCCTGAAACCTATGGTTTTTTCAGTGAATATATATATTTTCTGTGTAAATTTTATGGGTTAAGAATACAAAATAATAATTAAATAATGTGAGACCATAGTGAATGAAAAGATTGACAACACTAACATGATGCACTTGTTTGAGAAAACATTTTTTTCCATGGAAATACAAATAGAATATATCTTCAAAGAGATTTTATTAAAGGAGAAGAATAGTGATTTTATAATGACTTTTTTACTTATGCATGAATTTTAATGCATTGAAGTAGTGATGACAGTATAAAGGGAGTCCATGGTACTAGACAATAAAGTGAGAATGTAATCAATTTTACAAGTGCAGTTTTAATGATGAAATGATAAATATTAAGTAGTGTGATGGAAATTTGTAACTATATTCAACACATTGGATTGAATTGGTGTTTTCTTAATTGTTGTATCTTCCCAAATGCTGAATCCAAAGTCTTTCTTCCGTATCTATTTTAAAAAGATCATGTGACCAGAAATCCTCTGTTCAAAAACATTGTGTTTTATGTGATTGCCTATGTGAACAAGGCAGGTGTGCCGAAACGCGTCAGAGCGAAAGAAAATAAACCTGAAAGCTGAATGGCAAAGCTAACCCTGTGTTGGTGTCCGATTCTTATGAGAAAGTCGGAAGTGTTGGAGTGTTAAGCCGCTAATTGCAGGGATAGCGGCGGAACCGACGCGACCTCGATTTGGTGCTTCTTCAAAATTCTGGCCAAGTTGGATTTGCGTGTTTGTAACACTACGAGGAAGCCCCCGCCTAAACTTGAAAGATTTTGACCAGTGTGCCGAGTGACGATACCGCTGGCTGCAAGCTTCAATGGAAGCTGAACGCCAAAGGAACCCGACACGGAAGGTAACGGTCTGCGATTTAGAGGCAGCGGGGAGAGGAGTCTGGAAAGTATAACCCGGCGGATGTGCGAAGCAAGCTTATAGTTGTGTCAAGCAAAAAATTTTGTGAAGAGCAGTCGCTCCTGTGGTTGAGAGATAAAATTGAAATGGATACCTTAATGAAGCAGCGTGAAGAAACCGCTGACTCTGTATTCAGTGAGTGGAGTGCGGAAGTGGAAGAGCCAAAACGTAGGAGTGGACTCTACAGTGAAAGAATCGGAAAATGATGTGCAAGTGCTGGAACGAAAATTTGAAAAGCTACGGCGTAATCGAAATCTCTAAATGGTGGGAGGTCAAGTCGCTGAGTAAATACCTCGATGTAGGGAGGATTCCCCGAGGTTTACGGGTACTGACGGCCCCCCACATACGAAAACCCGGACCCGGAAATGCTCAGTGAATGGGCGGCGAACAATGCGTCTTCTTCTGAAAATATGATGAAGATACTGATTAAGTATGCGTCCAAAGACCGGGATAAAATTCTGGGAGAAATTGCTATAATAGAAACGGACCTTAATAAAGCCTTGGGTGATGAAGCAATGAAGAAGTTTCAATCGGATCTGAGTGCTTGTCTTATTAAATATGAGCAAACAATTACTGAACGTAAAGCGACGAAATTCCAGCGTGATCGGCTGGACTACATGCGAGGACAAATTTATACCTTTGCCCGTCGTTTTGACAATATTCGCAAACAAAGGCTCTCCAAAGCAAGTGGCGCTAGTGGGAAGCAAACAGCTAGCAATAAGGCACTAGCCAACCGAGGAGACACATCTGAAAGCAAGTTCAGCAGCAAGCTCTGATATTAGACACTGCCTCAGAAGATGGAACCCAATGTGCTGTAACCCTAATTGGATCCGCCATCCATTATAGAAGAGTTCGGTTTTTTATATCAGGACCGGACTCAAAGCACAAGGCCGAACCCTCAAAATCAAAGAAAAGAAAATCAAGGAAAAGAAAAAAACAGACGGGGTGGGCATGGAACTGCGGTCTGGGAGAAAGAAGAAGGAGTTCTATCAACGCAGAGGTTGGAAGAAGCAGTAACAATAACTGCGATAAATCTCACGGACTTGACATTGACAGATGATGAAACAAAATACTATCATTGGGACTTTCGTTTTGTAAACGCACTAATTTTAACTACACGCAAACGCGTATTGATTTTTTCAAATACATACGGAAGTTAAAACTTAAGAAATTTTTCAGCATGAAAACCACTAGTCAAAAGGAGAGTACTATAGCAACAAGTGAAGATCCAGGAAATCTGGAAGTTGGAAACATCGGAGGTATTGTTTGATTGTCAACAGTTGATTAGAGAGGGTGAGGGGTCCACTTTAGTGGGGTCTATCAGTCAAACTAATGAGTTATTTTGTTCAGATGTGTTTGATAGTTCAGCTACTGTATTTGAGACCAAAGTCGACATTTCACACCCAATACACCGAAAGACGCAATTGACATGTTTTCAGACCTTGTGATAAAGGATTTGAAAAAGTTATCTATTACCTCCAGTAAGGAATTTCTAAGAATGAAACAAAGTTTGAAAAGGAATATCAGGCCGTAATAACTAAAATACAGAGCAGACAGGACATATGTAGAAGGCAGGCAGACAAGGGTGGGAACCTTGTCCTGTGGCCCTTTAGAAGCATACAATTGTGAGGCTATGATGCAGCTTCGAGATAAAGATTGTTATCTGAAGGTTCCACAAAGTAACCTGTCTGAAATAAAACAAAAATATTGGAAGGATCTAGCAAGATGGCGAGGGCTAGGTTTAATTAGCCAATCAGAATACTCCTTTTTAAAGGTAGAAAATCCTGTATTGCCTACATTATACTTAATCCCAAAGATCCACAAGCATAAAGAGAAACCTCCAGGGCGGCCGATTATCTCTGCCATAGGCAGTTTATTTGAACCAACTCTCTAGGTACCTAGATTCATTTTACAAACATATGTAAAAGCGCTACCTGCTTATATTCAGGACTCAAGAGATTTTCTGAATAAAATCACAAATGTAAAATGGGAAGACACTTACCTTTTGATTACGTTAGACGTCGTTAGTCTATACACAAGTATTGCCCATGAAGATGGTCTACAGGCAATTAGGCATTTTCTGAATATGAGACCAATCAATTTATACTAACACACGAATATGTTGATTGAGATGTGCAGACTGTGTCTAAATAATAATCATTTTTTGTTTGGAGGGGACACCTACAAGCAACTGCAGGGCACGGCGATGGGCACCTGCTTCGCCACCAGCTATGCTAATTTGCATATGGGCTGGTGGGAGGAGCAGGTGCTCAGAGCTGAGTATGGCAGGGAATGGAAGGACCACATAATTAAATGGATCAGATTTATCGATGATCTTTTTATTCTGTGGAATGGATCCAAAGAGTCAGCTCAGATGTTTATAGACAGTATTAACATTAACAATCTCAATCTAAAATTCACAGAGCATATTAGTGAGACAAGTGTGACATACTTAGACCTTGAAGTATATATTGCACAAGGAGCTATTCAAACACGTACATACAGGAAGCCGACTGCAGGCAATACGATTCTGCACGCAGCCAGCTTTCACCCTCCAATGATTAAAAATGAGCATCCCGTATGCTGAAAATTTAAGAATGAAAAGAAATTGCAGCGAACCTGGTGCTCTGGGAGAAGCTCAAAATGCTTTAACTAAAGAGGTTTTTACAAAGAGGATACAGGTATGAGACACTAAATCAGGGCTAAGAAAAAGGTAGACATCATAGAGAGAGATGTACTGTTGAAACCAGACACAAATAAGGTCAGAGATAAGAAGAAGAACACTCAGGATCAGATTAGGATGATCACGTGGATATAATGCCTACCAGGCTAAAGTGAGAGATAGCCTGTGTAGACATTGGTACCTAGAGAAGCAGGATCCGATATTGCAAGGAAAAGTGTCACGAAGACCAATGGTGACATTTAATAAAGCCAAATCGATGAGGGATGACTTATTTAAGACAAACCCGGGAGGTCAAGAAAGGAGGAGGTTGGCTAAAGGTCAGCCCTGGCTTCCATAAATGCTATAAGTGCAAGGCATGTAGATTTGGAAAAAATGAACAACAGGTTACATCACCTCTACTCAGTAGTCCTTGGAAGATCAGAAGTCCACTGAATTGCAAAAGTGAATTTGTTGTTTATATATTGAGGTGTTCGTGTCCAAAAATGTACATTGGTAGTACGATACATATGGTTCATGTCCGTATCCTACAACATTTAAGGGCAATAAAGAATAACGACAAAAATTATGTGGTAGCACGTCACATTAATGAAGTGCAATAAAGGTAACACCAATTAACTTGTCTATTTTGCTAAGATCAAGTTCATAAAAGTTTGAGCGGTGGCGACAGAGAGAGAAAATTACGCCAACTAGAGTCAAAATATATACTCCTGTTTAATACTAAGAATCCTCATGGATTAAACACTGAAGAAGATTTACATGTACATTTGGTGTAATTTGGTATTTCATTTCAATGATTTTAAAAATTTGATTTTAACTAACAGAGGAAGGAAGAAGACTATGCATTACACTAACAGTTATTAACTAGTTTTGGAGTCCATGTTAAGAAGGCTTGTATGTCTGATTTGCCAATGAGAATTTGTTTAGAAAAGTAAAGGGCCGATATATTAACAACAGGAGAAAGAAATGTATAAGAAGTACTGTAAAGCATTTGCACTTTTTTGCAATATGTTGCACATTGAATTAATAGTACTGTGAAGCACTTGCACTTTATTTATTTCAATTGCGATATTTGCACACAATGAGAACAACATAAGCACTTTTAGAACCTTTTTTGCACTTTATTAGAATAAAGAGTAGAGAGTTCTGTTGTGAGGCCTTAAAATTAACTGAAATTTATTGAAATTTTTAAATAATGTTATAGAAACTTTTTTATAAAATGTATATCATTTTCTATTCAAAGAATGTTTCCAATATGTACTAAAAAAAGAATGTATTTGGTTTATTGGCAGAAATCAAGATGACTCATGAAGGAAGTTTCTCGATGTCATTGCAGAATTTATGAGATGAAATGGACTCCAAATAAGGGCACTGGCCCGTTATATTTTCTGTGTACATTTTATGGGTTAAGAATACAAAATAATAATAAATAATGTGAGACCATAGTGAATGAAAAGATTGCCAACACTAACATGATGCACTTGTTTGAGAAACATTTTTTTCCATGGAAATACAAATAGATTATATCTTCAAAGAGATTTTATTAAAGGAAGAAGAATAGTGATTTTATTATGACTTTTTTACTTATGCATGAATTTTTAATGCATTGCAGTAGTGATGACTGCATAAAGGGAGTCAATGGTACTAGACAATAAATTGAGAATTCTAATCAATTTTACAAGTGCAGTTTAATGATGAAATGATAAATATTAAGTAGTGTGATGAAATTTGTAACTATGTACAACACATTGGATTGAATTGGTTTTTTCTTAATTGTTGTATCTTCCCAAATGCTGAATCAAAGTCTTTTCTTCCGTATCTATTTTAAAATAGATCATGTGACCAGAAATCCTCTGTTCAAAAAGCATTGTGTTTTATGTGATTGCCCATGTGAACAAGGCAGGTGTGCCGAAACGCGTCAGAGCGAAAGGAAAATAAACCTGAAAGCTGAATGGCAAAGCTAACTCCTGTGTCGGTGTCCGATTCTTATGAGAAAGTCGGAAGTGGTTGGAATATAT